>CM057229.1:21798877-22374207 GCA_029891385.1 Erythroxylum novogranatense
TAATTGGGTTTTGATCTATTCTTGAGGATTAATTGAGTTATCTGGTTGGATATTGACATTACAGGTTAGAAGGAATTATGTTAAAATTAGTGAGGTATGGTTTGCGACTCTCTGGACATGAATTTTGAGGATAGATTAGACTTATGAATTGAACAAATTGAACTTATGAGGTCGATAAGTCGACTTATGTGGAGCCTGAGTGACTTATGTGTGGGGACCCTTTAAAAAACCCTTCATCCTTTCACTTCTCGAAAACTTTCTCACTCTAACTTTTGAAATCTCTTGCCTTAACTCGACTTAAACCTCAATCTCTTGATCCCTTACCGTCATCAATCCACCACATTTAGCACAAACCCATTCTCCATCTCTGAGATCTATCCCTCTTTTCAAAACTCTTTCCTCAAAACCTAACCCTAACCTCGTTTTCCATCTTCTCTCAAAAAACAAATGGCTCTAAAAATCTTCTCAAGGAAAAGAAAGCTATTGAATCTGGTCCCACGTTCCTCAAGACCACGGGTTGGGGGTCCTCATCAAGGGAGATCGTAAAGGGAGGATGGCCTTGATTGAACCAGTTTGTTTGAGGATGCTCGAACATTGTATTATAAAGTCTTAAAGATGAATTTTGATTCCTCCATGAGATTTGATTGGGTTGAGTTAGATAGTAGCGAGTTCTCGGATGTGTTCTTGAAATTATTAACCTTGGGCTAAGAGATTTTTGGGTTTTCATGATGATATCTATGAAAAGCGGTAAAGGAATTCTATGCGAATCTGGTTGTGATTGGAAGTAATATTGAGGATGGAGTTACCTTAGCCTCTAAAATTGAGAAGCAATATATCTTTGTGAATCAGATTTGTGTACCATGTTTCATTTGCCTAGAGGAGGAGTTAGGCCTAGAGCTTCTCTTCGATTTTGAGATTTTGAGGAATCTTTGAGGTGACAGCGATGAGGAAGCGAAGAATTTAACTATCTGAGGGAAAAGGGCTGATTTGTTAGTTCGGTTATGTCTGATCATTCCCTCCATTATGAGGCGATGGATCTACCGTTGAATTATCGGTTACTCCATTATGTGATAAATAGGGTTGTGTACCCAAAGCGAGTAATAATCAGTTACTTCTAGATATGGAGATTACATGGCGTATGGAGGAAGGAAAATCACTTATCGAGCTTAATTATTAGAGATGATGAGGAAAAAGCAAGCCTATGCGTGGGCGTGAAGGGAAACTAGTCGGCATAAAGGAATGTCGTATGCCTTGATTACCCATATCTCGGGTTAGAAAATGTCTGGATTCTATGTTAGTTTTCCTTATCCTCGAAAGTTGGAGATTCACGCCTTACAACTTAGGTATGAAGCTGGTTAGAAACGGTTGAAAAGGTTAGGTTTACTCCTATGTTGAGAAGCTTGGGTTGACTTTGGTAGGTGGCGGTACCTTGAGGAAGCGATCTAGGACGGAGCGTCCAAGTAGCTCCGCGACGGTAATGTCGGAAAGTGAGGTCTCTCAGTGATATTGGAAATTCGAGATCGATTGGATGAGATAAATGAACGACATGATGATCAACAAGATGTGCTTATAAGATTAGAAAGAAAATTGATGAACAAGCGGCATGCTTACGCTTAGAAAAGCATCGAGAAGATTTTTGACAAGCTAGGATGTAGGCACGATGATTCTTAAATCTGATGTATTGCATTGTGCCTTGACCAACATTTCATCTTTTGTTGTTGTTTTATATGTTTTATGTGCTTTGTGTTGGATTCATCTTTTTGTATTAATAATATTACTATCATTTGTGTTTGATGTTATGTTTGGTGTTATGTTTGGTTTTAAACTTCATTAATCTTCATTTAAGTCTATTTTCTCAATGATTTTTATTATGAAAAAAGGGGGAGTAAGATTGAAATTGATATTTGATTAAGGGGTGAAAATTTCATTGATTTGTAATTTTATTGATTTCTATTTGAATCATTGATTTATAAATTAAAGAGACAACCTAATCATCCAAGACAAGGAAACCTTAATCAAGTTTTATGTCTTTCAAATTTCTTGTCAATTTCTAAATATTTGTCATTATCGAAAAGGAGATTGATGGACGATGGTGGTTGACAAATTAAATCCTTATGTTTTGATAATAATAAAATATCTAGAATTGGTTAAGAAATTATTTCAGGTACTATTCAATGAAGAGTTGTGCAAATCAAGAAGAGCAGTGTTTAATCATTAAAGAATCAAGATGGGAGTTGCCTTACAGAAAATGGCATA
Organism: Erythroxylum novogranatense; assembly: GCA_029891385.1. Lineage (NCBI taxonomy): Eukaryota > Viridiplantae > Streptophyta > Magnoliopsida > Malpighiales > Erythroxylaceae > Erythroxylum > Erythroxylum novogranatense. The sequence goes on from CM057229.1 coordinate 21,801,134, forward strand.
AAACATAAGGATTATAGAGGATTTGGTGGGATGTTACCATTGAAGTCAATACAAGTCGACTTACATGGAGATATAACAATACAAGTCGACTTATCATACCACAAATCGACTTATCGAGGATGACAGTGGAAACACATGAACAAATTGACTTATTGGAGGCGGAGTTACAATTTTTCGTAAATGGTTGAAACAAATTAAACATACATTCGACAAATTAAACATGCATACCAAATCAGCTCCAACGGTCATAGCCAAAAATGGAATGGAGATTATCAAGGAGCGGCTATAACAAATCAAACAGCGGCTAGAAAAGCTCCAACATTTATATTTCTTCAAGTATAAATAGAGGATGATGGAAGAAGAGTGAATACAAGTTCCTGAGTCTAAATACTCTTATTGCTTCAATTGCTCTTATTTTGTCTATGTTTTGAGCACTTGGTCTTCAATCTTTACTATATTTCTTTTACAATTTGAGTGGTGAGTGGAAGGTCACGCGTGAGGTAGGATTTGTTAGTAAGATAAATTGTTTGTAAAGTAAACGGCAAAGTCAAGTAGCGTTGTAAAAAGTTCACACTGCTACAAAGTGTGCAATAAAGTGATTGGCAAAATCCTAAGTGGGAGATTAGGTGAGGGCGTGGGTCTTAGCACGAACCTCTATAAAAATAAGTGTTTGATCTTCTTCCATACACTTTTCAATTAAGTTTATCAAAATTGTTTTTGTGTTTTAACTTCTAATTTTCTTGTAGAAATTCTCGAAAATTTTAAAGATCTATTCAACCCCTTCTAGATCACTTACACTTCTTGCCTAGTGAAATTGCTAATCCATTTCATATTATGGCTCCAAATCTCTTCTTTAAAGTAGAATTTTGAAAAAAGAGTAAGATATGTCCATGAAACATTGCAAAATGACTCAGAGTTTTATGCCTTAGTAATGCTTAATTGTCAAATTTTATTTAGATATGCAATCTTTAGTTTTAGGATATCATTTTCTAGACTAATTCTATTTATTTATGAGATGATTTAATAGTTATGAAATTGCTAGAAATTCTAATTTTGTTTATCCATGTTCTTATTTGATTAGGAACATCTTTGATTATTTGAATATGATAAAGTAGAGTTAGTGATTCATTTGAAGTTTTATGGGATGGAGTTTAGATGTTTTGATTACCGATTTTGTTTCCCTATGTAACATGTTTTATGCTTAAATTAAGCTAGTTCAATTAAGATTGAAAAGTAATAAGTAGGAGCTAGCTTATTGGTTTTCTCGTTTAACTTGTCAAATGTCTTGGATTATCAACATAAGTCAAAATTGCATAACTAAACTAAAATTTAAAACATGGTTATTCATTTGTGAATATTAGATTTGTTTTATGTTTTATTTCTTTGATTCTAGATTAATTCATAGGTTTCATCATTATGCCTATTTTGGGTTTGGATTTTCCAAATTTCAACTTATGACAAGAAATCTTATATGTGAGTATAAATGGATGATTATTGATAACCTAAATTAGTTAAAATAATGTTCTTTGGAGACATGATAACAAGTTTTATATTTAACATAGTCAAACAAGGATTATTAATCCCATGTTATGAATTGGAGTTATGTGTTTAATAATCAATTTAACGTTCATTTCCACATGTCTTTTAGTTGATTAAAGTGAAACTTGCAAACTTATTAATAACTTGAATTAATTTTGTTGAGGTTTAAAATTGAGCGTAACGATTGATTCACATTAAAATGAAGAGTTGACATGAAGAATGATTGATTGTATATTGATTTTGTGCTTTGTTAGAGTTTTGATCCAAACTATCCAAATCTTTATTTGACTTTGTGTTTAATCTCTTCTCGAAAAGAACTATGTGTTGGGAGAGAAAAAATAAGAGATAAACATAAGATGAAAGGAGTGAGTTTGGTGGCAATGGAGGGAATGTGAGATGTATTCTTGGATAAGATTTAGGTGTTTCTTTCTTATTATAAGGAGTATTTCATTTCTTATGATGTTGATACTAACACTATTTTCCTAGTGGTGTTTTGTCTCTTTTGTAAGAATTTAAAGATCTCTTTAAGATTTTTTGAATGGATTATCACTATAAGAGGATTAAGCACCAAATTGATTTTATTCTAAAAGCCCATATTCCAAGCTTACCAACATATCAAACAAATCTAGAGGAGACAAAGGAGAAAATACAAAAGAAAATCGAAACTCTTAAAGAAGGGCTATTTAAGAAAACTTGACTCATATGTTGTTACTATCTTACTCCTACTAAAGGAGGATGGGTCATAGAGAATGTGTGAATTATCATGCCATTAATAAAATCATTGTAAAATATCAACATCCTGTTAGATAACATGTTTGATGAGTTATTTGGTATGTATATTCTCTAATGTTGATTTAAAATCTGGTTTGGAGATAAGTATAAAACTTCCTTAAAACTAATCATGGATTATATGATTAGTTAGTAGTGTTTTTGGTTTAAATAATGTACCTACCATTTTCATCGATTAATAAATCGTGTTTTGTTAGGCAAGATTTTGCATATGCATAGATAAGAAAAGTTGTATGTAAATTTAAAGAAGTTTACCCTTTTCTCCAAACAGTTTATATTTCTTGGTTATATCTTAAGTAAAAAGGGAGTAGAGGTAGATAAGGAGAAAGTGAGAGCTAGTAGAGACTGACTATAACCCAAAACAATAATTAATGTTAGGTTTTCTATAGGTTGGCTAGTTTATTGGTAATTTTAAGAACATTAACACAATTGTTACACCTTTGGTGATATAGTGAAGAATGTAACGTTTAAATTGGATGAAGATTAAGAGAGAGACTTTAATCTATTGAAGGAGAATTTAAGTTTAGCTCTTATGTTAGCTTTACTAAACTTTACTAATGCCTTTAAAATTGATTTTGAAGCTTTGATAAGGCTAATGTAAGATAGGAAACCAATAACATGCTTTAGTGAGAAATGCAGTGGGCCACTTGAATTATTTGACTTATAATAAAGAGATGTTTGCATTGGTGAGAGCTTTAATGACTTGAAACACTATTTACAGCCTAACTATGATGCATATGGACAATGAGTCATTGAAGTATATTTGAGTTTAATGTAAGCTAAGGAAGAGATATTCCAAGTAGGTAGAGTTCATAAATTTTTTCCATATATGGTAAAGTGTAAGCATTACAAGAAAAATGGAGTAGCTGATGCATTATCTAGGAGACATGCTTTATTGTGTATTATGCATGCTAAATTGATAGGTTTGAACATATTATAGACTTATATCTTGAAGATTATGATTTCAAAGATGATGTCTTTAAAGCTTGTGAGTATTTTACATTTGGGAGTTTCCATAGGTACAAAGGATATTTATTTAGAGGACTAAAAGCCCAAATTAAGGCCTAATGTTTTTATTTTGATCATTTTAGGTATTAAACTTGTATCGGCTCAACAAAAGTCTAAAGTTTCACAAGTCTACTTAATTTAACGCTTTTTCGATGGAAATAGGACGTGTCATATATGCATCATTATAGACAAGTCGATTTATTCTTTAAATGTCACGTTAAAAACACGAGTGGATTTTCGACAAAACAAAAATAAAAAATCATTTAAATTCTTAGCGAAACCTAAATTAACATATAATCCCTAAATTTTCACCCTATTTCCAATCCCTCCACGTATCATCACCTTTTCTCTCGCATTTCCTCCGCTTTTGATCTCTCCCAATCAGTCCTCATGATTCCTTGGGTAGAGAGATTTGTCAAAGTCTTAGGTATGTAGGGGATAAAAGAACTACAACATGCATTTCTTTCCTCGGATCTTAAATGTTCTAACATGGACTTTCCCATTCTTCTTTACTTCTTGGTGGCAAATCTAATAATGCTATTAATGATTAGATGCATGTACATCTATTATTCCAAAGACATTATCTATAATTCTCTCTGGGTATGAAGATATAAGATAATAACTATACACAAAATATTTGTTTCTTTTCAGCCACAAACACAATCATCTTACAATCACACGTAAGTGAAACATTTGGGCTGTTTAGTTTTTTATTCATTATTATCTTAAATGAAACCAAGAGAATGAATGTCTTGAGAGAAAACTAGTATAAACATAACTAAAATAAGAAGAAAAAACCTATTCTTTTATAATACAACCATCCGACTTTGCCATTCTTTGAAAGGGCTTCTACTATTGACTTGTATGGGCTGGAAAAAGATATACAGTAGGCAAAACTCCTTAAAAGTGTTTAAGTAATTGGCAAAAGACCTATACAAATTTCAACAACAGCGAGCGAAGAACTATAACACAAACATAAAATTGATTCTATATCGAGGACATTGGAATAAAAACCTAACAAATTATAAACATATTAACTAATCAATTGATATTATTTCATTTAAAGTGAACAAAACTATCCTAAAACACGTTTGTTGATAAAGGAGATGAGTCCATAGCAAAGACGGCGATGGAGGAGAAACAAATCTAAAAAATCTTTTTTTTCAAGTAAATAAAAAAAATGTGAGTAAATGTTTGAGAGGTAGCTGGATGAATATGTAAATACTATACAAGTTTAGTATGAAAATTTTAAATGATTTTATTTTTTCTAAAATCTTGTGGCTTTTGTGTTTTTTTAACGTGGCTTTTAAAATCTACGACCTCTCTAAATATACTTTTATATATAGAAACAACGCTTATGATAGTTCCTAATTTTAGTCCAAAAAGCCTTAAATTGAGCATACTAAGTGAAAATTTAGACCTTCGTTGAAGATGAATTTAGTCTTATAATGATGATCAGTGAAGGAGTAAGCTAGAGATTGTGATTCAGGATATAACTAATGCGGACATAATAAATAACTTGTGTCAATTTTACATTAACATATAAAAGGTGGTGAAATAAAATGTAATTTGTTTTAAAGTCGTAAAAGATTTCATCATTAGCCTTTTCTATTTTTTCATAATAAAATTAAGTAATGATGTGTGTCAAACACACCAAAATTTAAAACTTAATTTTGCATAACTAAGTTTATAGTAGTGGTGAGGAAGGATCACAATGTGCAGATAAGACTTATTCAACGATCATTAGTTGTAAGAAATATTTCAAAACTAGGAATTTTAAGGAGGAATAAGATTTTATTCAATAGAATACCAACCTTGGTATTATTAAAATCAAGCCGAGGATATTTCTTTTAACACTAGTAATAGAGAGAATAATTTGAAGATTGATGAATCGTGTGCAACCCTATCAAGCTTGATTCAAATGCAACAGATAAGATTTGTTCAACAAGCAGATGTATAGAGCTTGGAGAAATTAATAAGCGGTATAGTAGATCATGTAGTACATAAGGAAACTCAATCTCATATTGATAAAGGAGCCTTTCTAGGTTGTATCTAGTATAAGAAAATCCCAAAGAACTGCTCCATCTAAAGATAAAATTTATTAATGTCTTTTATAGTTTGAAATGTTAAAGACATTAATATGCCTCTTAAACAATGAGCTTTAAAAGAATTTATCTTAAAAAAACCTCATTACTTGGTCTTTGGAAACTAAAATAAAGCTTCAAAATATCAATAATTACTCCCACGTATTGTACATGTAATTATTCTGATTTTAATTCAAATACATTAGAGGTAGAGATGTTGAGCATGCCTAACCAAATGATGCACCTAAAGATCTCCTTTAAAATGGAGAATTTGACCATTTTCTCGCTATAATCTATCTAGCAACTTTACATTCTTGAGGAATGACCTATGAAACAATCTCAGGACTTTAGGATATAATGTAAATTAGCCTTGGGCAATAAGTGGTGATTTCAATTTTATGTTTAACATAACCAAAACTCAAGATAATTGCTATGTTTAGAATTTTACAGAGGATTTGATTAATTGTTTCGCATTTAAGAGTTAAAGGTTGGCTTATAAGGAAAAATCTTGATAGGGCCCTTGTCAATCCTTACTATTTATCCTAGTTTTAGATATTTAGTTGAATTTTAAACCCTTTATTCTCGACAATACTCCCATAAGATTTTAGTTTCTTCTGTTATTGTTAAGCATTTTCCTTTCAGATTCAACAATTTCGTGCTCGATAAATTGGTTTCTTGGAGACTTGTCGTAGTGGGTTCTTATACCAATTTTGGATCTAAACAATTATGTTATGTGTAGAAACTTAAATCTATTAAGGAGGAACTCAAACTTCTTAGTAAATCCATGGGGTTCAAGAACACCGATCGGTAGTGGATGTTCTTTAGAACTAAATTTTGGAAGTTCATAAATTGTAGGTTTATAATCTGGATGATGCTGATCTATTGAGAAATGAAAAAAGTTTGTTAGAGAATTACCTATAAAATGTTAATAACCATTATTCCTCCTTCAACAAGATCTAAGACATCTTGGCTCGAAAGAAGGTGACATATGCACAAAAAAATTTTCGATGTAATCTTGGCAAAGAAGAACATTAATAAAATATGATATATTGTCTATGATGATAGGACAATCTTAAAAGACCAAAGTCCATATTGATTGAAGCTTCTAACTTCTTCTCCAAGTTGTTAGGTATTGCTATACCTTCAAATTCATCCATTTCTCTACTAAGTAGATCTATCACCATGAAAATCCTAAACAATTTACTTCTTACTTGATCTCTCCTATTGAATACATGGAAATTATTAATACTATTGATATATGCTTAAATGTTGAGTCATTTGATTTACTATGCTTAGTGATTAATGCCTTAGAATTGCTTGAGATACTCACTTTAGCTCATATTTGATTTTAGGTACATTTCAGAAGTGAAGGAACTAAAGGAGGCAAAAGCATACTTATTGAGCCATCTTCTTGATATTCATACTTTATTGTCTTCATGGATCAAAAAGAAGAAGAGATAAGACAGAGCATAAAAAAATGGACAACAATAATTAAGTGGACTGATGTCCATTTAACATAGTTGCAAATTATTTTAACTTAACTTTTAAGGTATAAAAAAATGCATGTGTGATGATTGTAGCAATTAAAAATTACAACGACCATGGATTATAAGATGAAGACATCTCGAGCTACCTAAGGCTAGCATCATACATTTAACTTAGCATCGGTGGAGATGAAATGGGTAGTAATGAAAACATCAACCCCTTTTGGTTTAAATGCCACTTTTCACTCTCATTTTAACCTAGCCTTTTGAGAATGGAAAAATGTATAGTTACCTACATAAGAGAGTGGAGAAGCGAGAGAATAAAAGGACGAAACGGAAAATATAAAGGGATATTTGAAACATAAGATACCTGAAGGTTGCATTTGGAGAATGCAACAAAAGATAGATGACTAAACAAATTTTGACGGTAGCTGATTATTGTTGTGGTCCTCTTCAGTTTGCAATAAAGTGTGTTGGTTAGACCTATCACTATGTAGCTCTTGCAATAAGATGTCTCATTTGAGTTTGATGAGAAATGTAAGGAAGCATTTAACAAACCTAACGAGCTTAACATCCACTAGTGATTGATCGCCTAATTGGAACCTCCTTTCGAGATCATTTGTGATGCAAACGATTATGCAATAGGGCATTTCTAGGACAAATAATGGGAAAAGCTTTACATGCCATCTACTATGCTTCAAGACTCTAAACATATCATAATTGAATTATTCAATTACTAAAAATAACTCTTAATTATGGTTTTCCTTTGGAAAAATTTTAATCGCATTGCTTGGTGCTAAAGTGATTGTTTATTATGATCATTCAACTTTACGATACTTGCTCACAAAGAAGGAAACAAAATTGAGGTGATCATAAGGATTCTCCTCCTTGAAGAATTTGACTTGTAGATTAGAGAAAAAAGTAGGTAGAAAATGTGGTGGTGAACCTTCTTAGCCATTTAAAAAGGAAGAAGATGATATCCCTCTTGTGAGAACACATCCCGAATGAACAATTATTTTCTATTGATGCGACACCACCATAGTATGTAGACAATGTCAATTTTTAGTTACTAACGAATTACCTCTTGGTTTGTCAATAGATCGAAGGGATAAGCTGTGGAGTGAAGCAAAGTATCACTTTTAAGATGACTCGTATCTTTGAAGGCACTATGTAGATCAAATTGTCGAGGTATGTATCAAAAATGAAACACCCTTACTATTAGCTTCTATCATTCCTATGCGTTAGAGGACATTTTGGAGTGAAAAGGAAAGCTCATAAAGTTTTGGAAAATGATTTCTACTAGCCCACATTGTTCAAATATGAACCTTCTAAAATCATGTGATAGATGCCAATAGCGGGTAACTATCTTATCGGGATCAATTCCCCATGAAAACCTTATGGTTTTCTTTGAAACTTTACGTTTGAGGTATGGAATTTATAAGACATTTCCTATATTTTATTACTTTACTTTTATATTTCTTTCATTTGATTATGTTTCTAAATGGGTGAAGCTAAAGCCACGGGACTAACCATACAAGGTTGGTGCAGATTTTATTAAGACTAACATTCTTCCTAGGTTTGAGATACCAAAGGTAATTGTTAGTGATAAAGAAACTCACTTTTACAACAAAGTGATGTTTACAATGTTCAAAAATATCATATCAAGCATATGGTTTCCCTTACCATCCCCGAACCAACGGGCAAGTGAAGTCTTATATCGAGAAATCAAGTTAATCTTAGAAGCTGTGCAAACTAATTGGAAGGATTGGAGTGTAAGACTAGAAGACACATAGGCCTATAGGGACGACTTTTAAAATAGAAATTAGGATGTCTCGTATATATTGGTGTTAGGGAAGCCATGTTACATAAGGAAAAGATGAAGGCTTTCATAACAAGATGATTTCAAAAAAGCTTCTTTGTGGGCCAAAAGTGTAATTATATCACTCTAAACTCAAGCTGTAAAACCCATGAACCCCTAAGATGTAGCGCCTCACCGTAGGGTACACCAGAGGCAGGTGGGTCGTTCCGACGATATCTCATGCTAAGGAAGTGCTACGATGCATAGACGATCACTAAACACTCGATGGTATCAATATAAATAAACGACATCATGGAATTCAATCTGAAATTAAAACCATAACAATAATTTTCATTTCATAAATCAATCCAAAATATAGACACATTTATCGGTCACCCCCCAAATAGGTCCGATACTGGTACAAGATCTCAAAAAGGAAACCGATAAAACATCTATCTTAGGTCATCCCAAAATAATGTCCCAAAAAGTCACCCGGTGACCAACTGCGATCCATCGGCGACTTGATCTCGACGCTCACTGCGAAGCGTCATCACGGGAGCTAGAGTCCTACTAACGCTGTCTGAAAATATATTGCAATGTTGGGTGAGTTTGCGAACTGGGTCAAATAGAAACCATCATCGATGGTTTACCCAACACATGCAGATACATAATATATCTCATAGATATATATATATTTTAACACAATTTATAACACTATCAACACTTTACAATTTACACATTAACACTATATGTCTTTCAAACATGTCAAGGCACAAATCACAATATCACATATCTCGCATTCTCAATCACAAGACTGCGCGATCAAATGCATAAGTATGCAAATTCCCTTTTATGGCGTTGTTGACTGGTAGCGTCGATATTCATTTTTGGCAAGTAGGAGGCCTCGGGGTATGCACTTGCGCCCACTCACTTTAGGAATAGGAGAGCCCTGGGTATGCCTATTTCCTTTCACAATAATCACAATTTAGGCAAGTAGGAGAGCCCTCCGGGTATACACTACGCCGCTTTGCCGTTTGTCCTAGGCCCTCTCAACGATAATTGAGTTCAAAGCTCGAATCATCAGTGCTCTAGTCACAACCTGTTGTAAATTTTACAGCTTATTATCATGCTAGGCATGCCTAACAATATATCACTTCACTCTCTTGTCACGATCATACACTTGCTCATATCACTATACTACGGTTCCTATCACAAGTATTCACATTTGTAAACATTTCACATGTATCTCATCTTATTACACTCGACATACTCGTAACACTTATTCACATTCACACAACTGTTGGACCCGATCCTTGATGGAAATTAGAAATATTAAAATGAATTCAATGGGTATTTTGGATATGAATTGTGTTATAGAAGTCTCTATGCCTCGAGGAAATTGATGAGAAAAGAAATTATTGGTTTTGATGACTACGAAGATTAGTTTTGGTTATGAAAGTTTAAGTGGATGAGATGATTGAAATGGAAGTTGAAATCAAGAAATAGTAAGTGAAAGTGTAAAATTTTGAAGAAATTATAAAATAAAGACAATTTGTTTGGTTGTGAATGTTGTGTTTTAAGTTAGATTATTTTAAGAATAAGATTTCAGTCATATGTGGAGAATGGTGGAGTTTTGTATCTTTTGTATTTGGACTTGATATCTTGATGTTGTAATATGGCTTGGAATGCCATTTAATTTTATAAACATTTATCTTATGATGTTAATGAGATATGGATTTATATATGGATATGAAAGATAAATTATGTATAGATTTGTGTACTGAATATGACATGTAAATTGTGTATGAATGGCGTAAGTTATTGAAGTAGAGTATAGTCTTTGAAAATTCTAGATCGCTATAGATCGGATGAGATCATTTAGTATTGTTGAGAGTGTTAGATTTGCGAGCTGTAGAACTTTTCCATGATGTAATGGGCTATTTTAGGATGTGTTAATCGTAATATGTGAGTTACTAGAGTTGGGTGCAGTTGCTGTCTAAATGGCAGATCACAGACAAATCTTTGAGGCCACTTTGGAACTTTATAGAGTTGGAATTGGGGTTGGTGACCTTCATGAAAGTTGTAGATCTTTCTTGAAGCTTTCCATAGACACCAAGTTTGTTAAATTTGGAGTTCTGGATCAAAAGTTATGATGTTTGCAAGTTTTGGTACTTGTTGAAATTATCGATCGATCATCTTGTGTAAACTTTTGATTCCTTTATTGTCCGATCTTGCCTTTGTATCTTTCTTGAAAATGGTAGAGCTATCTCTTAAATTTCTAATGAAACAAACCGATCGATTTGGGCTCTGAGTCAAAAGTTATGAAGGTTTGAAGTTCGGAGGTGGTTTAACGGCGGCGAAAGATTCGACGCTGCAGACTGAACCAAAGCGGAAGCAAGCCCCGCATGGCGGCGACCTGTCTTGGTGCAAGAAGGCGAGCGACCAGCGTGGTCGCAAGAGCATAGCTCGGCCATTGTGTCTGATTTTGACCGACCGACCTCCCTTCTTTATTTTGAGCATAACTTCTTCGTCCGACATCAAACAACCGATCAACCTGATTTTTGAAGCGTTGGATTTCTAAGACATTTTCTATCTTTCCATGCTAGATTGATTGGTTTTAGAACTAAATTGAAAAGTTGCATTAAAACAAATTATGACGATCAGTTGATTAAGTCTGAGTGTTCTTCAGTAAATTGAAGATAACTTGAGCTATAGAGCTCGGATTGAGCTGATTCTTTTTGAGAATTAAACTATAGAGATGGGGCTACAAATATTATGAAGGAGCCGAGCTATAATTTAGCCTCTAAGACTTCCAAATGTAGGTCGGAAGTTCAGTGTAGTATTCAGTCTTGGTGTTGTAATGACTGAATAGTGTTCAGTATTATAGGTCGCTAGAGGCGTTAGAGCTCGGATTGAGTTGATTCTTATTGGAAATTAAACTAGAGACATGGGGCTACAAAAGTTATGAAGGAGCCGATCGACAATTGAGCCTCTAAGACTTCCAAATGTAGGTCGGAAGTTCAGTGTAGTGTTGATCTTGGTGTTGTAGTGGCTGAACAGTGTTCAGTATTTTAGATATATCTCAATCTCTAGAGCTCAGATTGAGTTGATTCATTTTGGAAATTAAAATAGAGACATATATCTATAAATTTTATGAAGGAGCCGACTGACAATGGAGCCTCTAAGACTTTCAAATGTAGGTTGGAAGTTGAGTATAGAGTTCGATCTCAGCTTTGTAATGGCTGAGCAGGTGTTCGATTATAGGTCGCTAGAGCTCGCTAGAGCTCGGATTGAGTTGAGTCTTTTGAAAATTAAACTAGAGAGATGGGGCTACAAATGTTATGAAGGAGCCGATCAACAATGTAGCCTCTAAGACTTCCAAATATGGGTCGGAAGTTAGGTGTAGTGTTTAGCCTCGAGTCTAAAGAACAAACTTCAGTATTTTAGAGATATCTTGAGTTATAGAGCTCCGAACGGCCTGATTCTTGAAGCGATGGATTCGTAAGACATAGAGGGACATTTCTCTAGAAGAGTTTTGTCAAATGACTTCAGCTACCTGATCGAAATAAGGAGACAAGATGTCGTTCTTAGGAAGGACATTATTGGAAGATCACTTAAGTGTTAAGTTTTAAAGGCTTACAAGTAAGGGCATAAGTGGTCTTCTCTCATTCATTAATGGCAAGTTGGTAAATAAGAAGAGTGTGCTTTAGTATAAGAAGGAGCAGTGAGTCACGATTTTGACAAACAAAAACAAGAGAATAAGAAGAGAGGAGAATGAGAGATTGGGATGGGAGAAAAGGAAGGAGAAAAGGAGAGAAATTTAGGGTTCGAAATTTTCTACCTTCAAGGATGATTTCAAGTTGATGCTAAAGGGAAAGATGGAAGAAGGTGATAGCTCCTTATGGGACAAGGAAAATTAGAAAATGGGGAAAAATAAGGTAAGAGGTGGATTTTATTCTTAAGTTTTGAATGAAGTTTTGGTTTAGAAACTTTGCTTATGGTATGAGTTTGTTAATTCTATGCCTAATTTTGGAGATTACATGCTTTAACGGGATCAATTTTGGATGGAAATTAATTAGGGTTTATGCCCAAATTTGAAATTTGGGGATTTTGGCAATTATGATTTAGAAAGCTTGAATATATGAGGGATTAGTGTTTACAAGTTCAATTTTAAGGATTTTGTTATTTATGAGATTGAATTTGTGGGAAATTGGTGTAGGGAATTTTCTATTGGAAGAAAGAAATACGCAATGGTCAAATTGAAGCTAAGGACAATCTTGTAGCATCGATTAAAGAATCGAGGTGGGTTTGTGTTTATAATTGAATAATAAGCCAATAAAGTTTTTCAAAAGCAAGAAATAAAAGGTTTCAAACATTTCGTAATTGTGCATATCTGTTTTGAAATGCTTTAAAGAAATTGTTTTATGTGTATATGCTTCATGGATCGAATTTGAATTGTGATGAATATGCAAAAGAATTTGCATGTGATATATGATAATTTATGCCATCGAATTGTGCTATGGCATTTCGATTTGATTCGAAGAATAAAAGAAACATAAAATGCTAGTCTTGTGCTTGAATATGTGAACATAAATTGGTTGTGATTGGGCAAGAGAGAACCTACTTTGATAGTCGTGCGTTGACCCCACCCCTTAGCCTTCTCCACTGCTTGAGGATTACGAGATCGAAAAATGGACTCGTCGTGTTCTGGTAAACTTCGGTTTCGTCCGTGTTTAAGGAACTCTCGAGCCATTTGATTGTGCATTCACATTTGGCGTGCATTGCATTTATGTATTGTGAGTTTGATGCATACATTGTTGACATTATTGTGCATTGGTTGAGAATTTGAAGAAATAAGAGTTTTGTGATTTCAAAGTGGATTGACTATGTTTATGAAAATGTTCAATGAGAGTAAACTTTTGAAAGGTTTTGCCTATTATTTTGTTATAAGCATGTTACCTACGCAAGGCTTTCAAGCTCACCTCCCCCCTTTCATCCCCATCTCCAGATTCGAGCGGAGATCGGATGAAAGAAGGTCAAACTTTGTGTTTGATTTTGCTTAGAGTGTAATTTGTGTAAAGTAGAATTTTGGTAATTGATATTGTATATGGCTTAGAATGCCATCGACGCTTTGTAAGAAAGAAATTCCTAATATGTATAGATTATGAAATTGTATCTGAATTTGTGTATGTTTATGATTGATGAGAATGGTTGGGTTGTATAAGGTTTTGATTTATGAGATCGTGCATGAATTGTACTTGGATTATGAGATTTGTATGAGGCTATTGAGTTATGAAAATGAGAGAAGAAGAAAAACAAAATGTACATGATTTGGATTAGTTTGGATGATAGTCTTAAGGTTTCCATAACGCAAACGCTTTGTTTGATATTTGTTCACGGATGGAAATTGCTTTCGATTCGTTAATGATTTGTTTCTCTTTGTGATCAATCGTTTATTTGTTTACGCCTCTTTGTGATTAAGTATTCGTTTTGGCTTTCATTTTTGGTTGGGATCGGTTCTCGGATCGGGTCCCAACATTTAATGGTATCGAGCCAAAGTAATATGATCTTACTTGGTGATGCATGTATGAGTAAGAAATGGATAAGAGTTTGTGAGGATAAGATTGATCTTGTGGGAATAGGGCATGATGTGTTTGTTTTCATGAATTATTTGTGAATCTACAAGATTGTATGATTGAGGTGATGAGTTATATGATCGAATTAGTGAGGTGGGATATTGATGTGAATAAGTGTTCATGAGTTATTCGAGGAATTACATTGACTATTTGATTTAAGTGTCAAGAGTATGATTGATTTTAAGATTGTGTGTATGGAAATTAAGATTTGAAATTCATAATGAGTTTGGATGATTTGTCTTTGAAGATATAGAAGATGCAATAGCAAAATATTTGAAAGATGAGCTTGATGATAGAAACATATGTATTGATATGATATGAGTGGTATGTGACTCGAATTGAGAAATTGTAAAGAGATTGAGAATATGTATTATGAGGACATTAGATAGAAAAGAGATTAATTATGATTTATTGGAAAGAAATTAGTTAAGAGATGTGTTACTTTATAATATCTTAGCGAAATTTCGAGGCTTGAAATTATTTTAAGAGGGGAGAATTGTTGGACCCGATCCTTGATCCTTCAAAGAAAATTAGAAATATTAAAATGAATTCAATGGGTGTTTTCGGATATGAATTGTGTTATAGAAGTCTACATGCCTCGAGGAAATTGATGAGAAAAGAAATTATTGGTTTTGATGACTGAAGATTAGTTTTGGTTATGAAAGTTTAAGTGGATGAGATGATTGAAATGGAAGTTGAAATTAAGAAATAGTAAGTGAAAGTGTAAAATTTTGAAGAAATTAGAAAATAAAGACAATTTGTTTGGTTGTGAATGTTGTGTTTTAAGTTAGATTATTTTAAGAATAAGATTTAGTCATATGTGGAGAATGGTGGAGTTTTGTATCTTTTGTATTTAGACTTGGATCTTGATGTTGTAATATGGCTTGGAATGCCATTTAATTTTATAAACATTTATCTTATGATGTTAATGAGATATGAATTTATATATGGATATGAAAGATAAATTGTGTATAGATTTATGTACTGAGATATGACATGTAAATTGTGTATGAATGGCGTAAGTTATTGAAGTAGAGTATAGTGCTGAAAATTCTAGGCGCTATAGATCGGATGAGATCATTTAGTATTGTTGAGAGTGTTAGGCGATTTAGCTGTAGAGCTTTTCCATGATGTGTAATGGGCTATTTTAGGATGTGTTAATCGTAATATGTGAGTTACTAGAGTAAAGTGGAGTGCGGTCTTTGTCTAAATGGCAGATCACGAGACAAATCTTTGAGGCCACTTTTCACCTTTATAGAGTTGGAATTGGGATTGGTGACCTTCATGAAAGTTGTAGATCTTTCTTCAAGCTTTCCATAGACACCAAGTTTGTTAAATTTGGAGTTCTGGATCAAAAGTTATGATGTTTGCAAGTTTTGGTACCTTGTTGAGAAATTATCGATCAGTCATCTTTGTGTAAACTTTTGATTCATTTATTGTCCGATCTTGCCTTTGTATCTTTCTTGAAAATGGTAGAGCTATCTCTTAGCTTTCAATGAAACAAACGCGACTGATCGATTGGGCTGGAGTCAAAAGTTATGAAGGTTTGAAGTTCGGAGGTGGACCAAGTGACGGCGACCTGTAAACCAGGCAGCCGAGCGACTGTGTAATGCTGGCGTGGCGGCGAGCGACCTCGTTGTGCAAGAGCGACTTGCAAGGCAAAGGCCGAGCGACCACTGGCGTGGCAAGAGCTTCGACCATTATGTCTGATTTTGACCGACCGACCTCCCTTCTTTATTTTGAGTATAACTTCTTCGTCGACATCCGATCGATTCTGATTTTGAAAAGTAAAAGGATTTCTAAGACATTTTCTATCTTTCCATGCTAAATTTATTGGTTTTAGCACTAAATTGAAAAAGTTACATTGAAACAAAGTATGACGATCAATTGATTAAGTCTGACTATGCTTGATAAATTGAACATAACTTTAGCTATAGAGCTTGGATTGAGCTGATTCTTTTGATAATTACACTAGAGATGGGGCTACAAATGTTATGAAGGAGCCGAGCTATAATTAGCATCTAAGAATTCCAAATGTAGGTCGGAAGTTCATGTAGTGTTGGTCTTGGTGTTGTAATAATTGACCTAACAAAGGTGTTGATATATAGGTCGCTAGAACTCGGCTCGGATTGAGTTGATTCTTGTTGGAAATTAAACTAGATACATGGGGCTACAAAAGTTATGAAGGAGCCGATCGACAATTGAGCCTCTAAGACTTCCAAATGTAGGTCGGAAGTTCGGTATAGTGTTCAGATCTTGGTGTTGTAGTGGCTGAACAGTGTTCAGTATTTTAGATATATCTCAATCTCTAGAGCTCGGATTGAGTTGATTCATTTGGAAATTAAACTAGAGACATAGATCTATAACTGTTATGAAGGAGCAGACTGACAATGGAGCCTCTAAGACTTTCAAATGTAGGTTGGAAGTTGAGTATAGAGTTCGATCTCAGCTTTGTAATGGCTGAACAGTGTTCAGTATTATAGGTCGCTAGAGCTCGCTAGAGCTCGGATTGAGTTGAGTCTTTTTAAAATTAAACTAGAGATGGGGCTACAAATGTTATGAAGGAGCCGATCAACAATGTAGCCTCTAAGACTTCCAAATATGGGTCGGAAGTTAGGTGTAGTGTTCAGCCTCGAGTCTAAAGAATAAACTTCAGTATTTTGGAGATATCTTGAGTTATAGAGCTCGAACGGCCTGATTCTTGAGCGAGGATGGATAAGTAAGACATAGAGGGACATTTCTCTAGAAGAGTTTTGTCAAATGACTTCAGCTACCTGATCAAAATAAGGAGACAAGATGTCGGTTCTTAGGAAGGACATTATTGGAAGATCACTTAAGTGTTAAGTTTTAAAGGCTACAAGTAAGGGCATAAGGGTCTTCTCTCATTCATTAATGACAATTTGGTAAATAAGAAGAGTGTGCTTTAGTATAAGAAGGAGCAGTGAGTCACGATTTTGTGAAACAAAAACAAGAGAATAAGAAGAGAGAGAGAGAATGAGAGACTTGATGGGAGAAAAGGAAGGAGAAAAGGAGATAAATTTTAGGGTTCAAAATTTTGCTACCTTCCAAGGATGATTTCAAGTTGATGCTAAAGGGAAAGATGGAAGAAGGTGATAGCTCCTTATGGGACAAGGAAAATTCGAAAATGGGAAAAATAAGGTAAGAGGTGGATTTTATTCTTAAGTTTTGAATAAAGTTTTGGTTTAGAAACTTTGCTTATGGTATGAGTTTGTTAATTCTATGCCTAATTTTGGAGATTACATGCTTTAACGGGATCAATTTTGGATGGAAATTAATTAGGGTTTATGCCTAAATTTGGAATTTGGGGATTTTGGCAATTTATGATTTAGAAAGCTTGAATATATGAGGGATTAGTGTTTCTAAGTTCAATTTTAAGGATTTTGTTATTTATGAGATTGAATTTGGGAAATTGGTGTAGGAATTTTCTATTGGAAGAAAGAAAATGTGATGGTCAAATTGAAGCTAAGGAAGCTTGTAGCTTCGATTCAAAGTGGGTTTCGTGTTTATAATTGAATAATAAGCCAATAAAGTTTTTCCAAAAGCAAGAAATAAAAGGTTTCAAACATTTCGTAATTGTGCATATCTTATCGCTTTCAAATGCTTTAAAGAAATTGTTTTATGTGTGTATATGCTTCATGGATCAATTTGAATTGTGATGAATATGCAAAAGAATTTGCATTGTGATATATGATAATTTATGCCATCGAATTGTGCTATGGCATTTCGATTTGATTCGAAAGAATGAAAGAAACATAAAATGCTAGTCTTGTGCTTGAATATGTGAACATAAATTGGTTGTGATTGGGCAAGAGAGAACCTACTTTGATAGTCACGTGCACGTTGACCCCTTAGCCTTCTCATTTGCTGCTGCCGAGGCTTATGAGATCCGAAAAATGGACTCGTCGTGTTTCTGATGAAACTTCGTTTAGTCGTGTTTAAGGAACTCTCGAGCCATTTGATTGTGCATTCACATTTGGCGTGCATTGCATTTATGTATTGTGAGTTTGATGCATACATTGTTGACATTATTGTGCATTGGTTGAGAATTTGAAGAAATAAGAGTTTTGTGATTTCAAAGTGGATTGACTATGTTTATGAAAATGTTAAATGAGAGTAAACTTTTGAAAGGTTTTGTCTATTATTTTTTATAAGCATGTTACCTCGACGGCTTTCAAGCTCACCCCCTTTCATGTCCATCTCGGATTCTGACGGGAGATCGGATGAAAGAAGGTCAAACTTTGTGTTCGATTTTGCTTAGAGTGTAATTTGTGTAAAGTAGAATTTTGGTAATTGATATTGTATATGGCTTAGAATGCCATCGACGTTTTGTAAGAAAGAAATTCCTAATATGTATAGATTATGAAATTGTATACTGAATTTGTGTATGGTTATGATTGATGAGAATGGTTGGGTTGTACAAGGTTTTGATTTATGAGATCGTGCATGAATTGTACTTGGATTATGAGATTTGTATGAGGCTATTGAGTTATGAGGCGAAATGAGAGAAGGAAAGAAAAAAATGTACAGATTTGGATTAGTTTGGTGATAGTCTTGAGGTTTCCAAGCGCTTTGTTTGATATTTGTTCACGGATGTAGGAACTTCCGATTCGTTAATGATTTGTTTAACTTTGTGATCAATCGTTTATTCGTTTTGCCTCTTTTGATTAAATATTCGTTTTGGCTTTCATTTTTGGTTGGGATACGGTTCCCGAATCGGGTCCCACACAATCACTATGTCTATCGCATTTAGCTCATTCACTTTGCATTTATAACACTCACTTTTACCTTAATTTACACATATTCACGGCATATGTAATCACTTAAAAGGCTGAGGAACCAACTAGGTTACTACACAACCAACCAGACTCTTTGGAAGTCCAACCGATGTCAAGTGGTGCGGCGATCCATTGCGCCTCTATAACAACACAAATAATTTCTCATCACTATATACTCGATTTCTTGAATTCACTAATGCACATGTCTCAATTTGAAATGATATGATGCATGATCATGATTCCGACTCTCAAATCCAATCTCACTATCTCTCACTTCACTGACTGCCAATTCACTATTCACTAGGGCCTATCTCACTTTCGTGAAGTCCTCCTGCCCCGAGCTCTAATTGTCACATTATAACACTTAGGTCACATTTCATACTAGATTTGATTCACTTTCGATAATTCATGATCTCTCTAGAATAATTTAACTCTCAATTACTGTCACGTGTAGACCTCTTTCTGCAGTTCCAGACGACTCAAAAATCATCTCAATTGGAGGTCTACTAAAGTTATGCTCGAAAGACTAAGCCAATCCACTTGACATTTCACTCTCTCGTCATGACATGTCTGGGTCATTGCGACGTGCGGGTCATTCTCCGCTAAATGCATAGCGCCCTACAACCACACGTCGCGCCGAATAAAGCCTTCCGCTCAATCGCGACTCCTCGTGAAGCTCGTCGCGGCGTGCAGTTTTCACGCTCGTCACGTAGCATTATTAAATATTTAATTCCTACGTCGCGACGATCTGTTTGAATCGTCTTCTCCGATTCTCATTTTCCGCCATTAATACACTATCAAACCTCATTTAAACCCATTCAACTCTATACTTAACTCATTAATAACCATAAATGCAACAATCAACACAAATAACAACATTAATCACAATAAAACTTACCAAAACAACGATCGATCGAAACCACAGAAAATCATAGCGTCAAGAAACCTCAAGCTTGATCCTCTCTGAATCGATTCTCGATCCTCGGCCATAATCAACTTCACAAGCTCTGCTACTTTTTCACTCGCTGATAAAGAGAAACTCACGAAATCTCAGGGAGAAAGCTCACGATCGACAACAGCGAAGGAGAAGGAAAAAGGAAAAGGTTAACTTGAACTAACTCCCAGACCTCTTATATATATATATACTCGAGTGATTTCAAGCGAGGACTCAAAATCTATCGATCCTCAAATCAACAATTTCAATCTCTAATTTCAGCGACTCATCACAAAATTTCTCAAACTCACGAGATCTAATTTTTCAAACCATTAGTCACTCACTTTCGGAACCGAATTCACGGTTATCGATCTCTGAGTCCATATTAGGTCCGATCACATATCTCTAAAAATTCGAGAAAAAGTCCCAAAATTTCTCAAAAATATAAGACATAGATTCTATACTCAAATCTCAATTTAATTAATTCAACTATTCACTTCAAATTATTTCTAGGTCCTCGATAAATCCATTCCTCGATTCTCGATAATTCACTCTTCACACAATTTCTCACAATTCCTAAGCAACTCATGACACAATTAAATCTTTGGAATAATCATGAATGCATGTCACTATATGCATACGTGTGCAATTTAACTCATGTCATTTGATGCGAGAATCACTTCATCGTGCAATTCAATTATGAATGCACTCCTTTGCTCACTCATCAAATTAGATATGCCCTCACGCCGGTAGCAGGATATTACAATTCTCCTCTCTAAATAAAATTTCTTCCGAATTTTACATACTGACTTAGTCAAGCGGGATGAAGTCTTGCCTCCTCGTGTGCTCCTCGGTCTCCCAGTTGCTTCACTCTGAAGAATGGTTCTTCCATAGGACCTTCACCAATGGAATCACCACTGCTCCTCAGCCCTTGACCCTCGATCCAGATAATCATGCGGCTCCTCAGCATAACTCAAATCACTTTATATCTCGATCTCTTGAGCGGAATCACATGCGTCGAATTAAAGCGGTATCTCGAACATACTCATGTAAAACACATCATGCAGCTGGGACATCTCACTAGGCAATCTCGATCTATAAGCCAGCGGTCGATCCTCTCGGTAATCTCATATGGACCGATATCTGAGGGACTCAACTTACCCTACGGCGAATCTGGCACCCCTCCAGAGGTGACACTCGGAGGAACACTCTCCGCTTTACCATGTACTCTATCTCACGCCGATGCTAATCCCACATGCTCTTACATCTATCACTGGCACGCACTTAATGCGACTCAAGAATCACTCTCACTTTATCCACTTTGTATCTGGATCAGCTCGGGACCCTCGACATCCTCACTCCCTCTTCGTCCCAATAAAGAGGTGATCTGCACGATTTGCCATACAAGGCCTCGTAAGGTGCCATCCAATCTTGCTCGTCTGCAGTTATTATGTATGAAACTCAATCGAGCCAAGTATTGATCACACCTCCCGAACTACAATACCTGAGCTCGGCATATCCTCAGCAGGTCTTAATCCTCTCGCTCTGCCCGTCATGTGAGGATGAAAGCGGCATCGTACTAAAGTGCAACCGAACCGCTCGGCTGCCGAGGCTCCTCGAGAACCTCGAGGTAAATGGGATCCCTACTCGGACACTATGAACCTTGGGACCCCATGCGATCGCACTTATCTACATCGTACGTATAGGCAAGGCCCGATCGAGTATTGTTCTCTGCATTTGAGCGAAATGAGCCGACTTGGTCAATCGGTCTCTATATGACCCAATCGCATCATGTCGTCTAGGCCCTCGGACCCGATAAAATCCATAATGATCAGTTCCCACTTCCACTCCGGAATGGGTAGCGAATCACGATCTCAATGGGGCTGGTGCTCGGCCTTAACTTTGTTGCACGTCGAACACCTGAAAGCGAACTCTGCAACATCTCTTCGTACAGTGCGCACGAAATCAAACTTAAGAGTATTATACATCTTGGTGACACGGGGTGCATCATGCGACCACATTACCTCCTCTAAAATCTCTCGTCTCGGCTCATCCACATCGAGGGCACGATCTGGACCCATCGAAGAGTCCCGTCTCTCAACTCGAACTTCGAAGTCAACCACGATCGACTCTATCCATCAATCTCACTAACTGCGGGTCACGATCACTGAACTCTCGGATCGATCATGCAACATCGGTCTCAATCTCGAGTGGCTGTCAGGCTCCATCTGAGCCAAATCCATCTGCATTAAGCGCTCTGTTGAATCAAGCTGGGCGATCTCGACTGAATCTAAGGCTGTTGATGATGAGATCTCTACTCAGCGCATACGCCACTTCATTGGCCTTCCACTGGATGATACTCGATGGATGCGGTCATAATCCTTCAACAACTCAATCCATCTCCTCTGCCTCATATTCAAATCTCGTGACTCGTGAAATCCATAAACTCTTATGATCGGTGAAGATGCAGAGCGTCTCCCATCTGAAATAATGTCTCAGGATCTTGAGCAAACTTCTTCACTTCGACTCTAAATCATGCCTTTGGATAATTCCTCTGTGGACCTCAATGTCTCCGAGGGCATCACTATCACTCTCCCGTGCGCATCGACACCCGAACCCTGGCTGCGAAGCATCACGGAACAACTTCTGAATCCTCCAGGACCACGGCGGAAAAACCAACCTTTGGCGCCATAATTCGAAGCTGCAGCTGAGCTCCTCAGCTCCTCGACACTCATCATCCATCGAGGCTACACTCTTCCTCGAAGTTTTGTCAAAGGGTTGAGATCATGAAAATCCTCGACAAACCTCGGTAATATCACTGCTGGTCAGAAACTACATGACTACGACACGTTCCTGGGAACTTGCCAACTCCTGTTTGCCTCAATCTTGTGAGGATCCACCGGATACCCTCACGGACACAATATGCCCTAGAAACACTACCTGTTCAAGCCGAATTCACATTTATGAACTTGGCAAACAAGCGCCTCTCTCTCGTGATCTGATACAATCCTCGGATGTTTAGCATGATCACGCGCCTACTCTCAGTACCTTTAGAATATCATCGATGAACAACATCATAAAGCCAGATCGGTAGGGCTGAAATACCTTATTCATCGAGGCCATAAAAGCTGCGGGGCATTGGTGACCCAAACGGCATCACTAAGAACTCGAAATGCCCGTACACGCTCACTGAGCACTCTTGGCACATCTTCTGCTATCCTCAGCGATAATATCACGATCTCGAGTCCACTTGGTAAACACTCGAGCTCCCTACGAGTGATCAAATAGATCATCGATTACAAGCGGTGGGTACTTATTCTTGACGGTGACCCGATTAAGGCGCTATAATCGATACCTGACCTCAATGTCCCATCCTTCTTCTTCTGAAATAACCTTGGAGCTCCCGCGTGAAACAACTGGGTCTAATAAACCCCTTATCTAACAACTCCACACTGGCTGAGCCTTAAAGCTCCTTGATTCCACGGTGCCATCCTATATGGAAGAATAGATATAGGAGCGGTACACAGGCAAGTCTATCGAACTCTATCTCGTCCGGCCGGCAAACCGGTAACTCATGGGAAACACATCAAAAATTCCCTAATCACGGGAATATCCTCAACCTCTTCTCGACTCGAAATCCCATTCGTGAGACCAAATAGGCCTCACATCCTCCACTGCATCAATCTCGAGGCACTTTCGAAAGGATATCATCCTAGCTGGCCTTGCGACTAATACCTCAGCGACTCTCGGTGACGAGGAGATTCTAACCTGACCTCCTTGGTATAGCAATCCATCCACGATACATGGGCGATGGCGATCCATCCTAGAATCCATCAATCTCTCTCGAAGATAGCACTACCAAGAGATGCACTTTTCGATTCTGCTGATCAATCATTATCACACATCCTTGCAGACCTCTCCAACACTGCCGTACTACCTGAGGTGTACTCACTTCGCTTAGCCCACTTCAATCTCTCTCATCTGTCTGGGTACATGCCATATGCGGTCTGCGATGAATGAATGAGTGGATCTAGGATCCATCAGATGCATATGTTCAAAACCATAAATTAGAAGCATACCATAGCGACATGGGAACTCCTGCGCCTCTCTGTAGAGTCATGCATAGACTCGGCACAGGATCGTGCCCGCCACTCGACCCTCGGATCTCATCAGATCCCTCTGCTCGGCCTCGACCTGCGCTCGGCCTCAGAACCTGATCCACCCCAGCAGCTCTGTTGCCGTGATCGCCTTTGCCAGGATCTGCCGTCGCCATGAGTGGGCCTCTGATGAAGGACACTCTAGGAGTGGTGGTCCGCTCGAACCACACACGAGACAAGCTCAGTAGCCCTCGGCACTCTCCGCTATGCCTCCTCTCATGCAGAACTCACACTGCAGGATACTCTGTCCCGAACCTCTGCCTTCTGCGCCCACTAGCACAGGCAAATCCCCTTTGTCCAAATCTGGGCCTTTGCCTCCCAGGCGACCTAAAAGTCCTGGCACAGGCTTACTCCTACTCTCATTGCCTACAGCGCTACTCGATCTCTTGCACGGGGCCTGACCCGGACTTAGCTGCTCTGTCTCGTGACTGCTCTATCCTCACAAGTGGCTCTCTGCTCGAGTAAAGCGCCCATGTCCGTCCGGACCCAGCCCGGTGCGGATCTCATACACAGTCCGCCCTCGAATCTCAGGCATCTGTGGGACTCTAAAGCACTTTCGAAGAAGGAGCATAACCCACTAGCTCGTTGAGCTGCACCTCATACTCGATCACCGACATACCTTTATCTCATTCGAAAATTCTGCATCTTCATCTCTAGATAATCCTTGGGCATGAAATTGTCTACGAGCATCCGAGAAATCATCCCAAGTCGAGGAGCGGGACTGGAAGAAGCGCGGAGCGATCTTCCACCATCCAGGATGGTGGACCACAAACAACGACACACATAATCAAATCGCTCCTCTGAATCCCAGCCCATCTGGTGCAGGACTCTCGGTCCTCTCTAGCCATCCCTCGGCCTCTGCGGGTCGTCTTGCCATAAAAGTCGACCGCTCCACCTTCGCGATTTATCAAACCTCCTCTCCGTCTCTCGGGAACTCGGGAGGCAACTCATCGAGCGAGACATGGGGGTCTCTCTACTAGCCCCACGGATCCTAGGTCAATTGGTTGATCCACTTGATCCCCGAGCGGATGACCTACAATAAAATCACATTACGATCAATTACAAACTTTTAGCCTGATATTCAGGCCTAAAAGACATTATGCCCAAAAGATGCCAAACCATGCTTTGATACCACCTAATGTAGCGCCCCTCACGCGTAGGATACACATGGGACGCCGCCGTGGGTTGTTCAGACGTATATCTCACGCTAAGGAAGTGCTACGATGTAAACGATCACTAAACACTCGCATGGTATCAATATAAATAAACGACATCATTGAATTCTTGAAATTAAAACCATAACAATAATTTTTCATTTCATAAATCAATCAAAATATAGACACATCTATCGGTCCCTACGGTCCAATCTGATTATCTCAAAAGGCCGATAAAAACATCTATACTAGGTCATCCCGAAATAATGTCCCAAAGTCACCACGGTGACCGACTGCGATCCATCGTTGCCTTGATCTCGACGCTCGCTGCGAGCGTCTATCACGGGGCTAGAGTCCTACTAACGACATCACGAAAATATATTGCAATGTTGGGTGAGTTTGCGAACTCGGTGAAAACCATCATCGATGGTTTACCAACACATCTGAATACATAATATATCTCATAGATATATATATATTTTAACACAATTTATAACACTATCAACACTTTACCACGGTTTACACATTAACACTATGTCACTTACTCAAACATGTCGATTGCACAATCACAATATCACATATCTCTCGCATTCTCAATCACCTTTGCACAATCAAATGCATAAGTATGCAAATTCCCTTTTATAGCGTTGTTTGTTTGGCGTCGATATTCACATTTTGGCAAGTAGGAGAGCCCTGGGGTATACACCTTTGCCCACTCACTTTAGGAATAGGAGAGCCCTCACGGGTATGCATTATTTCCTTTTCACAATAATCACAATTTAGGCAAGTAGGAGAGCCCTGCGGGTATACACTCTTGTCGTTTTGACCTAGGCCCTCTCACTGATAATTGAGCTCAAGCTTTGAATCACTGCGCTCTAGTCCTGTCACAGTAAATTTCTTGCTTATTATCATGCTAGGCATGCACTAACAATATATCACTTCGCTCTCTTGTCACAGTCATACACTTGCTCATATCACTATACTACGGTTCACTATCACAAGTATTCACATTTGTAACACATTTCACATGTATCTCATCTTATTACACTCAACATACTCGAACACTTATTCACATTCACACAATCACTAATATCTATCGCATTTAGCTCATTCACTTAGCATTTATAACACTCACTTTTACACTTAATTTACACATATTCACAAAGCATATGTAATCACTTAAAGCTGAGGAACCAACTAGGTTACTCACCGTAACTTCGAACTCTTTTGGAAGTCCGGCAATGTCCGTGGTCCGGCGATCCAGCAGCGCCTCTATAACAACACAAATAATTTCTCATCACTATATACTCAATTTACTGAATTCACTAATGCACGTGTCTCAATTTGAAATGATATGATGCATGATCATGATTCCGACTCTCAAATCCAATCTCACTATCTCTCACTTCACAAGCGCAATTCACTATTCACTAGGCCTATCTCACTCATGAAGTCCTCACTTGAGCTCTAATTGTCACATTATAACACTTAGGTCACATTTGATACTAGATTTGATTCACTTTCGATAATTCATGATCTCTAGAATAATTCAACTCTCAATTCTGTCACACTTGTAGACCTCTTTCTACAGTTCTGACGACTCAAAAATAATCTCAATTGAGGTCTACACTAAAAGTTATGCTCGAAAGACTCAACTAATCCACTTGACATTTCACTCCCTCGTCGCGACGCATGTCTCTTAAATCATGACGTCGAGGTCATTCTCCGTGCCTCGTCGCATAGCGCCTACCAACCCTGCGTCATGGCGAATAAAGCCTTCCAGCTAATCGCGACGCCTCATGAAGCTCATCGCGACGTACCAGTTTTCACGCTCGTCGCGACGCATTATTAAATATTTAATTCTCGTCGCGACGTGCTGGTTGGATCGTCTTCTCCGATTCTCATTTTCGCCATTAATACACCCTCGAAACCTCATTTAAACCCATTCAACTACTCTACTTAACTCATTAATAACCATAAATGCAACAATCAACACAAATAACAACATTAATCACAATAAAACTTACCAAAACAACGACCGATCGAAACCACAAGAAAATACATAGCGTCCAAAACCTCCAAGCTTCAATCCTCTCTGAATCGACTCTCGATCCTCGGCCATAATCAACTTCACCAAGCTCTCTGAACTTTTTCACTCACAATAAAGAGAAACTCACGAAATCTCAGGAGAGGCTCACGTCGACAACGGCGAAGGAGAAGGGAAAAAGGAAAAGGTTCTTCAACACAACTCCCAAACCTCTTATATATATATATACTGTAGAGTGATTTCAAGCGAGACTCAAAATCTATCAGTCCTCAAATCACTTAATTTCAATCTCTAATTTCAGCGACTCATCACAAAATTTCTCAAACTCACAGATCTAATTTTTCAAACCATTAGTCACTCACTTTCGAACCGAATTCACGATTATCGATCTACAGGTCCATATTAGGTCCGATCACATATCTCTAAAATTCGGAAAAAGTCCCAAAATTTCTAAAAATATAAGACACTAGATTCTATACTCAAATCTCAATTTAATTAATTCAACTACTCACTTCAAATTATTTCTGGTCCTCAATAAATCCATTCCTCGATTCTCGATAATTCACTCTTCACACAATTTCTCACGATTCACAAAGCAACTTATGACACAATTAAATCTTTGGAATAATCATGAATGCATGTCACTATATATATGCATGTGCAATTTAACTCATATCATTGCGGTAGAATCACTTTATACGTGCAATTCAATTATGAATGCACTCCTTTGCTCACTCATCAAATTACCGATATGCCCTCACATCGATAGCAGGATGTTACAAAATCTTAAGCTCGCATTCCTTTTAACTTAAAAGATAAAGACAACTTGTTGTTCTTGTCTTCAAATATCTTTTTTGAGACTTTCTTCATATTACGGAAGCTTCATTTCTTTTAGAATTTCTCACCTCACAAAGCAAGCCTTGCTCTCATTTTTATCTTACTACGTTTTTGTTATCTTCTTATAACTTGAAATACCTAACCTTACAAGTCTTGATTTGTTGATGATGGGTATTATTGGAAGCTAAGGTTCACATGATCTCGAAGGTTTGAAGCTTTAGATAAGTAAGCATTTTATGGTTTTCATTATTGTATAAGATGAAACATGCATCATGTTAGTTATCGTTAAAGTTATAAAATGAAATGTACATGTGCTTTGAAACATGAGTAAAAACCGGAGTATACAACATGTGTTGATTTTTCAGATTTGATGATAAAAAATGTTATGAGGTGGTGTTAAAATGAATTGTAGAGTTGAAAGATCAATGAAACCGTGTATAAAAGAGTGCAAAATTTACGGAGATATGAAAGATGTTCTATCTATTTTATTCTTGTTGAGATACGTGTATATTGACCTTCACCATTGTTCACACAAATTTCTCGAGTGTTAATACAAATGAACAAAATAAGTTTAGAAACAAGAAATAGGTGTAAGTAGGGATGGCAATGGATTTTCAACGCGATTAATATTACGCATTATCCGATCCAAAAATGGATATGGAGGCTAAAAATAGATTTTAAATGGATGTTGAAAAATGGATGTGGATATGGATTTGGATATGAGTCTAGTGATAACCCGAACTATGGATACCCATATCCTACCCGTTTTTTGTTAACTCTATTTTTTGTTTTTTTGAATATTTATGGTTAAATATAATAAAATATTAATATTTTACAACTTTAAAATCTCCACTTTATTCCTCAATACTCACCTTTTTCATCATATTTTATTTTCTTATAGGATGATAATAATGTAAAAGATATGGAGATGGAGATGGAGATTTGAATATTGTGGAGTTCACACAAAATAATTTGAAGTTTTAGATATTTCAATCTTTGTTCGGTTCTTAATTGGGAAAAATATATGTTGTCTTTGTATTAGACATTATGATTTTTATTATTTCAATTTTATGATTTTTAAGACATACAAATCAAAATCTTGACTTATTATTATTAAAGTAATTTTGATTTGGAGCATTAAAAATTTGCTATTTATATTTTCTATTTAGAAGTTATATTTTTATGTGCTATACAACTGACTTGATGGATATCGAAAACTTCGCATGATTCAATGAATTTGGATATGGGTAGTAAATCGTAAAAATGGATATGGATATGGGTTGAGTCATAAAATAGATATGGATATGGGTTGAGTAATACCCAAGCGAACCTACCCATTGCCATCCCTAGGTATAAGGTGATGTCTGGATATGAGAAAGAATGATTAAATGGATTGTTAGAAGAAAATGAAAATGCAGAAAAATGAAAGAAGAAATGCGAGAAAATGTGAAGAATGTATGTGAATGTGATTCCGTTTTTAGTGTTTATTTTTAATATGGAATTTGGATTTGTTTTTGATGGTTTGAGTTGAATGGAAGTTGAAAATGGGGTTGAGTTAAGTTAGAGATGTTAGTGCGAGTGAGGAAAGAAATGAAGAAAAGAAGAAATTGCAAGGTTCGGAAGGAGAAGAAAAATTGCATTTTGGAAGAGAAAAGGAAAATGCGATCATGCTTCGTACAATTGTGACTTTCCTTTAACGTTTAGAAAGTCGCGATCATCTGGAAAGCGATTG
Source organism: Erythroxylum novogranatense (assembly GCA_029891385.1). NCBI lineage: Eukaryota > Viridiplantae > Streptophyta > Magnoliopsida > Malpighiales > Erythroxylaceae > Erythroxylum > Erythroxylum novogranatense. Next base: position 21,831,129 of record CM057229.1, read on the forward strand.
TGACTTTCGAAGGTGAATGAAAACTTCGCGATCGTGCTTACGCACGATTGCGACTTCTTTGAACATCCTTGATATTTTGGATATATCTTCTTCTTCTGACCTCCAAATGACATAGAACTTGAACCATTGGACTTTTAACACACTAATATACATCTCCATTGAAAATCTTAGCCATATGAAATTATTTGTGAGAGATTGGCGGAAAATGGGATTAGTCGATGAGGTGTGCCGTGCATTGAGGTCTTATGGCTGTGATTTATTTTGTTGGTGTGAATGGGCGTGCATTTTGGTTACACGCCTATGACTCAGTTTTGTTGTGATGCATGGCCTTGAGTTTATGTTGCACAACCATGACTTAATTTAGTAAGGTTATTGGATTTAAGATGAAAATGTTGAAATCTTGAAATATGATAAGCTGGTATGATTTCACTTTGAATATGCTTTGATATTTAGGTTATATCTTGATTTGTGGATTTACAAATGAGATGATTTTTATCTGGAGTAAACTAGAGGCATAGGGATACAAAGTATATGAAGAAAACAAATTTTAATTCATTCTACAAGACTTTCAATTTCGGATGGAAGTTGAGTATAATATCTTATTCGATATAATATGATTCGAAAATGTTTGGGGTATAACTTTCAGATTACTAAACTAAATTGAATGATTTTGGTGTCATTAGAAACAAACAATGGGAACATTTTATAGAAGAAAGTGTTATCAAATTACTTTATCTTCCTTGTCAAAATGTTCACGGAAAATAGAACTTAGAAGGTATGGAAATTTGGAGAAATTTATAAGAACAAATGAGAGTTTGGATAATGTGTGATCTTGAAATAACATTAGTGAATGGATTGTTGATATCAAAGTACCAAGGTATAAGTTTGTTTGGGAATAAAGATATTCGCATGATTGAAGTTGTGATTAAAAAAAGTAAAGTGTATCAAGTTAAAGCAATGAGAATTTGATAATAAAAGCAAATAATGCTAGAAAAGAAATGATGAGTAATTGAATTATGAAATGAAAATGAGCATAAGATATGAAGTTTGACTATATACCGAGATTTTCATTGAACATGCATTGTACATAATCCATATACACATTTGCACATAAATAAATGTTTATAATTGTGCAAAGTTATTAATGTGTATTATGCAATGTGTATATTGCATAATTTAGATGTGTAGGATAAGCGTACAAATTCAGATGTTTCGAACTTAGAAGCAAATGCTAATCTAGGCGTCTTGTGAGTAGACCTTGATGGTCTTACTTCATTGTTTGTTTTGATTATGAATTGTGTGATTATGAATGAGAAGTGAATGTGATTGTATTGATTACGGACGGTGAATGTTAGAGGACTTTGCTAATTGTGAAGATATTGAAGTGCTACTTGTATATGAATTTGATGAAATAAGTGATACATGATTTGATTGATAAACGTCTGCATATGAAAGAAAAAGTGATTCTTAAATTTAATGTTGAATGTTGAACTAAGGTTTGATGATATGTGAAAGTGAATAATTGCTCATATGTGATTGATGCATTTCATTACATGAATACATGAAAGATAAAGAAAGTTGTGACTGGAGTAGCCACTGAAAAAGAGTTTAAAGCTCAGAATGTGAAAAAGAGTCTAGAGCTCAGAAAGTGATTAAGAGCCAAAGGCTCACTATGTCAAATGATCCTGGTATCCTCAACAGATACGAGACAGTTATTAATGATCCTAGTATCTACAATAGATACGAGACAGTTATAAGCACTCGGTCACAACAAAGTAATAATTGAAAGCGAGTCTCATGAGCACTGCATATGCATATGACATGTATGATTTAAATCATTTGAATAATTTTGAATGTGATATTTGTTATGTGATTGAGTGAGCCATCAAGGATGGTCACTTACTGAGTTTGCAAAAACTCACCCAAAATTTGCAATTATTTTTCAGGCTCAGAAGAGTACCCTGTTAGGCAAATAGGAGTATACCTACTGCATTCAAGAGGGATAAAGGTTAGGATCATATTGCATCTGTAGATGTCTTCAGCGTTTTTTGTTTTGAATTATGTTTTCACAATTGTTGTGTAATGCAAGTATAAAAATTATAGAGTGTAATAAAAATTGTGGAAAGTGATGACTGTAAATGAAAATGTTTATAAAATATAGTGGGCCCGAATTTGATTATAAATTTTTACATATACTTGTACTATTTTTTTTGAAAAATTTATATTGAGTTTCAAGTGTTATTTGTTCTAGCATGCCACCCTTGTAGAATGCGTATTGGATATCACTTAAGATGTCGAGTGCGTGTCTTGCAAGGGTGGGGTGCTACATTATATCCCTAGAAGGAATACTGGGGACAATATCCTTATCTCCCGGGACTTGTTTAAATCTTACAACACTAAGAGTTCCATTAGTAGTTGTGCACTCAATGTTAAATTAAAAAAAACATTTGATTCCATAAGCTAGAGTTTCATTATCTTAGCTTTACAAGCAATGAGACTTCTTCCAATCTTCATTGCTTGGATTAAGAATTGCATTACAATTGTATCCTACTCAATACTAGTAAATGAGGAACCTATTAGTCTATTTAAGGCAACCATATGAGTAAGATAAGGTGATCTTGTTAGAGTAGTGCCCTAAAGGCAATCCCCTTTAGCGCATTTTGTTCATAGTCATGTACAGACTTTATGAATAAATAAAGCAAGGCATATTTCATTTATTTGATGTTCATTTTATTATGAATTGATAATGATCTTTAATCAAATTAATGAAGTCCCTGATATATGACATAGCATGAAGGAAATTATGATGCGATCATACTACTGAGATTCCTATCATGTGCAATTATGTCGGTATCTAAATTATCCCTAGTCATAGGATTAACGAGCTGGACATCGTTAATCCGGATAGACTAACACATGTCAAACTCCTTGATTGGATCAAGCGGTGGATCTCGAAGCTGTAAATATTGAGATATTTAGATTTGACATGTGGATGCTTACTAGTGGTAGTAAGTACATTGGATGACTGCCATGAGATCATCACATGGATGTTCTATACAAATGTCGGTGATAATCTCATCATAGCAATGGTACAGTATCCTTAGACTTGAGGTATTCAAGGATATCTTGAGTCTTGATTACATACTTTGACTCCATTCCTTGTTGCCTTTGGAGGTCGCTCATAGGGTGGTGATTGGAGTGCGACTTGAGGTATTCAAGGTAATTGAGTAGCCAATATAGGATTCACCATACGAGATAGCGAGAAGAGATACCCATGGCCTCTTATCGGGATCATTACTTTGAAGTCTCTGGCCGAAGACATACATATGTCATGAAGAGGTCTTCGTGGAAATATAAAGTAATGAGTCTAGGGCGAGAACTGATTACACTTGGACTAGATTTGATCGATCGGTCTAGTAAGAGTTGACACATTGCCCATACTCAAACCAAGTGGGGTATAGCATGGTGAAAGGACGAATTGCCGGTAATTGTCTATGGAAGGGTTCGTGATATGGTTTCATTAGTCAAACCAATTACTTTCCGGTCGATTGGAAGGTCGTGATGTGTTCTAGATACCGCTCATGACTTGCTCGAGATTAAGTGTTAATCTAAGTGGCCAACATAACCGGAACCTAATGGATCACCGCGTAAGAGTGACTCGGAGAATCATAAAATAGTTTGGACGAGATCCGATATCTGGAGAGCAATTGGATTAAATGGATCCCGATGAGATCGAGATATGTCGATGTGATCGCGACATTGACATTCTTGAAAAGGGTCTCCGCGATTTTTAAGCGGCGGGGCCCGGGTAGGCCGGTAGGACCGACCCCAGTGTGACTGGACCGTTTCAGTAATATATATACATACATATATATATATAATTAAATAAATAAATAAATAAATAAATAATATATATATATGTGTGTCACGTGGATGGAGGAGAGGATGAATGGAGAAGCTTCCATTAAGCTTAGTCATTAAAGTCATTAAATGGCAAAATGACAAAATAAAAAAAGGTGAGATGATGATGCTCGTGTATGAAGAATAAGAGTAGGTTTTGAATTAAAAACCTAAGGCTTATGTAAGTGTTCTTCGTGGGTTGAAGAAAGAAGAAAGGAAAATTGTTTTCAAAGCTTCTTTCTCCATCAAGCTCTTCATCATCTTCAAGCTTCATCTTTCATCTCTTCCTCCATCATTGAATCACTTGCTCTCCAAGGCTAAGGTAGGCTAGCACTCTTTTCTTTAGTCTAGCTATTCCGGGTCAAAAGAGTTTGTCCGGTTAGATTTTCGACCTCTGCGTGGATACCGTTAGAGGCGGTCTCCTTTGAGTCGTTATGGTTTGATTGTTTGTACATACACTTGGATCCTGGCTTTCGGGAATGTCCCGGGACTTAAAATTTTAAATTCCGCACTGTGTTCATGTGATGAACACCCCGGGTTTTTCCTACAGTGGTATCAGAGCCGCTTGTGTTGTATATTCAGTCGAAATGATAACTAGGTCGGAGTTCCTTTGTGAATTGAGCTGTGTAGCATGTTGCTTCTGTGAATTTCGAAATCAGTATAGACTTAGGGTTTTCGAAATTTTCTTCCATAAATTGCTCATAAGATGTTGCTGAATGTGTCTATAAAAGGAAAAAATTTATCGATGTCGTTTGATATGGTTTTGCTATTTAATTCCCTCAAGTTTCGGATGCTGTCTTGTTGAACGTTTCTGAAATAGGTATGCTTGTAAATTCGAGAATAAATTCTAGAAATTTTTTTTTTCGGATTGGTTTTCACCGACATGTCCCTAAGATGTTTGTGAATGTCTCTGTGTATGGAAAATTGTTTTCAAGGTGATTTACTATTTATTTCCGAATTTCTTGTGTGCTGATGGGAATGTCTGTGTTGGAGAACACAGATTCTGGTTCGGCTAGATTGCTGAGGTTCAATGAGTTTTTGTGGGAAATAAATCCTGGAAAAATTCATGGAGCATGTTGGAAACATGTTTTAACCTCTGTAATTTTCTCAGCATTTATCGAAATTGTTTCAATGATCATTTTGAGAAAAAGGTACAACTTAGCAGTTTTGAGAAAGTTGCTGGGTCTATTTTGTTTGGAATGATTGGTTGTGTATTTCTCATTTCCAATGCCTTGAATCATTTTTATAGTGATTAAAAATGTGTTATATTGATGTGGCATGCATGCCAAGTTGATATTCTTGAATTTAGGTTTCCAATAATTTTTGGATGTCGTATAGGTCACTTTAGCGTCTCGTTAGCTTATTTCGTTATCTTGGTTATTTTGGCCGTCGCAATTTTTGTGACAAGTGCCGGAGTAATCTTGATAATGTGTAGACTATCTAGAGCTATTTAGTATGATTATTTGGTGTCCTTGAATTATGTGGAAATCTAGTGATTAATAATGGATTAATGGTTTCAAGTTTTTCCTATATAGTTTGACTATAAGGCATGCATGATTTGATGAAAATGTTTCATTAGCACATTAATATAAAGGTTTATATACTTGTTATATTGGTGTTGTGAATTGGGAATGCTTGGATTGAGAATTAGCCGATTAGATAGCAATTCAAATGCCTGATGAACAAGTCGACTTATATGTTCATAACTTTCGACTTGTTTGATAAATCAGAAACGAATAAGTCGACTTGCACAATGATACAAGTCGACTTGTTAGGTACCTGATGCACAAGTCGACTTACACATGCATAAGTCGACTTATACAGAGCTATAACTCGACTTATACATATACAAGTCGACTTATAACATGCAAAGGCGGGATGATGGGTGATTTTCGGTATAGATTCAATGTGATTGATGCCATGCCCTAAATCAGACCATATAGTCATGGTGACTATGATTCTTGGATGAGATTAGAAAGATGAGACCTAAATCCCTCAATTTAAATATGAAAACTAACGCCTTCCATTAATATGGTAAGAACCAGAGTTCTTATAGGGTTGAGTTGTTGGGCAAACTCAAGCTAACCCTATCTGGATATGTTGAACCATGAAAATGAGATTTTCGGATTAATGGGTCGGTTTTTAGAAGCGTTGATTTGTTGGGCAAACTCAAGGTCAGCGTGACAGAGGCGAAATTGGGTAGTGTACATCGGATGTACACGTGTCAAGTGTTGATAACCCAATGTATGTGCATACATCAACCGTTGATAACGGGCGATAGTTGCATTTGAGATGCAATTGGTATGTCCGATACCTACCGATTGACCTAAGATGGCTTGTTGGGCAAACCCAAGGTCATTCTTAGTAATGTCGGATATCGACCCACTAGGTCAATGTGCCATTTATTTCTTGGATTCATGATGAGGTTATGGATTACGTTGAAGCCGGTGGGAGCCATATGTATGTCATTTAAGTCCTTATGGTCATACATTTAATTCTATTCTAACTTTCTTTCTCTCTCTATGTTTAGGTTGGTTGAAGATGTCGGCCGATGTGAATCTTGGCATACTAATGGACTCAAACAAATTAAGCTGGACCAAATTTTCTTGATTGGCGAAATCGAGAATTGTTCTCGATCGAGGATCTAGGATATATCCTTGATTTTCCGCTTCGGATCCACTTGTTGAAGGAGCTTCGATGATGATCGGAAGGCATATCGTAAGCATCTAAAAGACAGTGACATAGCCACCTGCATTATGCTTGCATCGATGTCACGAGCTCGCGAAGCGGCGTGAGTCAATGGATGCTCACACGATTGTGTTTCATCTTAGAGAGTTGTTTGATGAGCAAGCTCGGTCCGAGCGGTTCGAGACCTCAAGGTTGCTCTTTAACGAAGATGACTCTGGTTCATCTGCGGTGCAATATGCATTGAAGATGAATGGCTATATTGAGAGGTTGGTCGTCTTAGGTTTTGTGATGGATTGTGAGTTAAGTATAGACTTAATTCTTGTTGGCTTGTCAAATAGTTATTCACAGTTTGTGTTGAACTATCGGATGAACCAAATATCCACCACAATTCCGGTGATCAATCACTTTCGAGCAATGAGAACAATTTGTCAAGCAAGATAGCAAGGCGTTCTTATTGGTGGGTTCTTCTTCCTCCGCTTCCAAGAAAAGGAAATAGAAGAAGAAAAAGGCTCAGAAGCCAAAAGGAAGTGCAGCGAAAGGCAAGAAGAAGACCAAAGAGACTACACCAAAAGGTACCTGCTTCCATTGCGGTAAGACTGGTCATTGGAGGCGTAACTGCAAAGTCTATCTGGAAGAAGCTGAAGCGAAGAAGGCATCGATGCCTCGACTTCTTCGAGTATGTTTGTCATTGAGGTTATCATTTTCGATCATAACATATGGGTATTAGATACGGTTGTGGCTCACACATATGCAATGATATCACGGGCCTCGAGGACGATGGCGGCTCATAAAGGGAGAAATGGACTGCGTGTTGGCAATGGAGCAAGGGTTCTTTGCATTAGCCGTAGGGACTTATGTTTGACACTCCCTAGTGGGCTTGTACTTAACTTGGATGATTGTTATTTTGTACCCGTGTTAACAAAGAACATATTATGCATTTCTTGTTTAAATAAATTTGGTTTCCATTTGTCTTTTGGTAACAATGGTTTGTTCTATTAGCTCAAATGGAATGCTTTATGGTCTGGTACATTATGCAATGGAATTTACATATTAGATATGTCACATCGGTTATGAATATCAATGAAGCTAAAAGACATAAAGAGATAATTTAAAATCAACTTACTTATGGCATTGTCGCCTTGACCATATAAATGAGAGGCGATCGCTAAGCTCCACAGAGTGGAAGTTTAGGGTCATTCGATTATGAATCTTATGACACATGTGAATCTTGTTTATTAGGTAAGATGACTAAGTTACCTTTAAGGAAAGGGTGAGCGAGCATTGGATTATTAGATCTAATACATTGGATGTATGTGGTCCGATGTCCATCCATGCGAAATGGTTGTTGTTACTTCATTACCTTTATCGATGATTATTCTCGATATGGGTATACTGTATCACATGTCATGTCGATGAGATACAAATCAAGCGTTTGAAAAGTTCAAACAATTCGAGAAATGAAGTAGAAAACTAACTTGAGAAAAGTATTAAAACATTACGATCCGATCGTGGTGGTGAATACTTAGACCAAGAGTTTTGGATTATCTCGGAGATAATGAGATTTTATCTCGATGGACTCCTCCTTACACCACGGCATAATGGTGTGGCGAAAGGAGAAATCGAACCTTGTTGGACATGGTTCGATCTATGATGAGCTTTACAATTGCCAAAATCCTTTTGAGGTATGCACTTGAGACATTTGTTTACTTGTTAAGCGAGTTCCATCAAAGTCGATTGATGTTACTCCATATGAGATGTGGACTAACAAGAAACCTTATCTTTCTCATTTGAAAGTATGGGGTTGTCACTTGCTTATGTAAAGCGGGACGCATCGAGATAAGCTTGAAACAAAATCGACAAGTGTTTGTTAGTAGGATATCCTAACGAAACAAGGGATATCAATTCTACCTTCTTTGAGGAACAAAAGGTGTTTGTTTCAAGGCATGCTGTCTTTTAGAGAAAGAGTTTCTTTTAAAGAGGACGGTGGGAGCAAAATTGAACTTGAAGAAGTTCAAGATGCTTTCAGACGAACGCAGATCAGCTGCTGAACTCAAAGCGTAACTCATACGGATGAGGTAACAGTTCAACCTTCTACTTCACACGAAATTATGAGGTCAAGTAGGATACGCTCTGTTCTAGAGATATGGATTTCTTGTAAGTGAACAGAATGACGTATTGCTCATGGGGATGATGAGCCTACCACCTATGAAGAGGTTACGAAGAGTTGAGTGCGAAAAATGGCTTCGTGCCATGAAATCTAAATGGATTCCATGTATGAAAACCAAGTATGGACTTTGGTTGATGCACCTGAAGGGATAAAACCTATAGGGTGCAAATGGGTTTTCAAGAAGAAAACCGACATGGATGGTAATGTAATTACCTATAAAGCAAGGCTTGTGGCTAAAGGTTTTCGTCAAAGACAAGGAATTGACTATGGCGAGACCTTGATCCGATGTGAATGCTTAAATCCATTAGGATACTCCTAGCCATTGCCGCTCATTATGATTATGAGATATGACAAATGGATGTGAAGACGGCTTTCACGAATGGAAATCTGGTGAGGATATGTACATGACACAACACGAGGGCTTCATTTCCGTTGATGGCGAAAAGGTATGCAAGCTTGAAATCCATTTATGGATTGAAGCAAGCATCCAGAGTTGGAATATCCGTTTTGATGAGACAATCAAAGAGTTTGGTTTCTCACAAAATCCGGATGAACACCGTGTGTGTACAAGAAGGTTAATGGAGCTGCAATCGTATTCCTTGTGTTATATGTAGATGACATATTGTTACTAGGAAGCGATGTCTCAATCTTGCAATCGGTAAAATTTGGTTGTCGAAACAATTTGCCATGAAAGACCTTGGAGAAGCAACTTATATCCTTGGGATAAAGATTTATAGAGATAGATCGAAGAGGTTGCTTGGTCTTTCACGGTCAGCGTACATAGACAAGGTGCTAAGAGGTTTAGCATGGAGCAATCCAAGAGAGGGTTTCTTCCCATTGTTCATGGGATAACACTCTCCGAAGTCTATGTCCTCGGACACGGGGCGAGAGGATGCGTATGAATATGATCCGTATCGTCTGCAGTTGGATCTATTATATACGCAATGCTATGTACGAGACCCGATGTATCATATGCTCTAAGTGTTCTGACGGATACCAATCGGATCTGGTGAGGGTCCTTGGGTGGTATCGAGAATATCTGAAATGCTTGCGAAGAACTAAGGATGTTTTCTTGATATTTGGAGATGGAAATCTCCAGTGAGCGAACATCTGATGCGATTTTCAATCGATAAGGGCGACTCGAGGTCCCAATCAGTTACGTTTTCACACTAAGCGGCGAACGATCGGTTGGAAGAGTTCCAAGCAGAGAGCGATGGCGATTCAACGACCGAGGCGAGTACATTATCGCATCGGGCCGCAGAAAAGAAGCCGTTTGGATCGAAGTTCATTCTTGAACTTGGTGTGGTTCCTAGGCGTGATGGACCCATACGGTTGTATTGTGACAACAATGGAGCTATTCTGCGAGCAAAGGAACCAAGGTCTCATCGGCGATCCAAACACGTACTCCGCCGATACCATTTGATTCGGAGATCATTGCGGCGGTGATGTCACGATAGAAAATTCCCCAGGCGAGAATATTGCGATCCGTTGACAAAGCCATTGCCACGGAAGAATTTTGATTCTCATGTACTCGCTATGGTATTAGATACCAAGGCGATTGGCTTTAGGTCAAGTAGGAGATTGTTAGAGTAGTGCCTAAAGGCAATCCCCTTTAGCGCATTTTGTTCATAGTCATGTATGACTTTATGAATAAATAAAGCAAGGCATATTTCATTTATTTGATGTTCATTTTATTATGAATTGATAATGATCTTTAATCAAATTAATGAAGTCCACGATATATGACATAGCATGAAGGAAATTATGATGCGATCATACTACTGAGATTCCTATCATGTGCAATTATGTCGATATCTAAATTATCCTAGTCATAGGATTAACGAGGCTGGACATCGTTAATCCGGATAGACTAACACATGTCAAACTCCTTGATTGGATCAAGCGGTGGATCTCGAAACTGTAAATATTGAGATATTTAGATTTGACATGTGGATGCTTACTAGTGGTAGTAAGTACATTGGATGACACGCCATGAGATCATCACATGGATGTTCTATACAAATGTCGGTGATAATCTCATCATAGCAATAGTGCAAGTATCCTTAGACTTGAGGTACTCGAGGATATCTTGAGTCTTGATTACGTACTTTGACTCAATTCCTTGTTGCCTTTCGAGAGGTCGCTCATGGGGTGGTGATTGGAGTGCAACTTGAGGTATTGAAGGTAATTGAGTAGCCAATATAGGATTCACCACTTACGAGATAGCAAAGAGATACCCATGGCCTCTTATCGGGATCATTACTTTGAAGTCTCTAATGGCAGACATACATATGTCATGAAGAGGTCTTCATGGAAATATAAAGTAATGAGTCCTAGGGCGAGGCGATTACACTTGGACTAGATTTGATCGATCGGTCTATTAAGAGTTGACACATTGCCCATACTCAAACCAAGTGGGGTATAGCATGGTGAAAGGCGAATTACGATAATTGTCTATGGAAGGGTTAAGTGATATGGTTTCATTAGTCAAACCAATTACTTTCGGTCAATTGGGGTCGTGATGTGTTGCTAGATACCGCTCATGACTTGCTCGGATTAAGTGTTAATCTAAGTGGCCAACATAACAGGAACCTAATGGGTCACACAGCGTAAGAGTGACTCGGAGAATCAGTAAAATAGTTTGGACGGAGATCCGATATCTGGAAACAATTGGATTAAATGGATCCCGATGAGATCGAGATATGTCTCGATGTGATCGCGACATTGACATTCTTGAAAAGGGTCTCGTGATTTTTCACCGGCGAGGCGGGTAGGCGGTAGGACCGACCCAGTATATTGGACCGACCGCTAATATATATACATATATATATATAATTAATTAATTAAATAAATAAATAATTAATATATATATATGTGTGTCGTGGATGGAGGAGAGGATGAATGGAGAAGCTTCCATTAAGCTTAGTCATTAAAGTCATTAAATGGCAAAATGACAAAATAAAAAAGGTGAGATGATGATGCTCGTGTATGAAGAATAAGAGTAGGTTTTGAATTAAAACCTAAGGCTTATGGAAGTGTTCTTCGTGGGTTGAAGAAAGAAGAAAGGAAAATTGTTTTCAAAGCTTCTTTCTCCATCAAGCTCTTCATCATCTTCAAGCTTCATCTTTCATCTCTTCCTCCATCATTGAATCACTTGCTCTCGAGGCTAAGGTAAGAGCTAGCACTCTTTTCTTTAGTCTAGCTATTCCCGGGTCAAAAGAGTTTGTCCGGTTAGGTTTTTCGACCTCTGCGTGGATCTTTATTAGAGACGGTCTCCTTTGGTCGTTATGGTTTGATTGTTTGTACATACACTTGGATCCGGCTTTCGGGAATGTCACGGGACTTAAAATTTTAAATTCAGACTTGTGTTCATGTGATGAACACCCATTTTTCTCTGGATCTATTATCACCTTTCCTCTTTGTTATCTGTATAGAAGTATTTTACAAACTCATCAAAAACAAAATAGGGAAAGAGGTCTCTTTCAAATACCATCATAGGTGACAAAAGCTAAAAATCTTCCACTTTCCTTTGCAGATGATATTTTCCTACATTCTGAGCTAACCTTAAATTTAAACAACTGCTATTGGGTGCCTTGGAGGATTTCAATCTTCTCTCTAGACTTAATTTCAATCCTCAAAAGTGCTCTCATATCATCTCCTCAGGACACTACCACTAGGTGCAGATGCTTTTAAGTAATAGGGGCCTCACTTAACAAGAGTCTCACTTTAAATATCTTAGTTTGTCTGTAGTTGAAAAGAAGCTCTTTAAAAAGGATTGCCTCCCTCTCCTCAATGCAATGAATAGAAGGATTCACAATTGGTGCAATACTAGCTTATCCTATAGTGAGAGACTTCAACTAATTATCTCCATATTGAGCAATCAATACACTTACTGGATCTCCCAATTGTCTTAAAGGAGTTGCTTCGCTCCTCTTCTTACAGTCAATCTACAAACCTTTTAGTCGATATCTCTTTCAGTTTCATTTTCTCTTTCTTTGCTAGTGCTAGTACATACCTTCCTCTGCCTCTGCCTCTGCTGCTTCTGAGTCGGACTAACTTCCCTATCCCTTCGGCCTTGCTGCTGATTCTCTTGCAGCTTATTCTCTGGTTTCAATGGAATCTCTGTTTTACACTCCTATTCGAGAGCTCTTCCTAAACTTGTGATGAAAGATATTGAAAAAACTTTCAGATATTTCCTTTGTAGTGGAGCAGGAAAAGATATAGAATTCCTAAAGTGAAATGGGTAGTAGTAAGTCATCCTAAGAAATTTGGAGGCCTAGGTATCAAGTCCATAAGTGCACGAGTAAAGTAATGCTCATAAAGAGACTTTAGATCCTATGTTCTAAAAATGAAAGTCTATAGGTGAATCATATGAATACTAAGAAAGAAATCTATATGGAACTACAAAGTTAACCTAGGGATCTCTTAGACCCTCAAATCAATTTCTACAAATGATGGAGTTAACCTATCCTCAAATCAAGCATAAAATTGGTGATTGTGGTAGGAATTTGTAATATCTCATCACCGATGGGAAGGGTAGAATAGTCATTTGGAACGGGTTATGAGTATTTAAAATTATTTTGCTATGTTCATGCATTCATATATACACATGAATAGTAAATTTTGCACATGTAATGATTGTACATGCATTCATGACATTTTCCAGTATATGTGTCTCTAATGTGCTGATTGTGAAAAATATGCTTTTTGTGCTTGAAAATTTAATTGGAATGGGTTTTTGTGAATTTTGAATTTTTGGAGAATTTTAGAAATTTTTCTGAAATTTTTCGGTGTAAATTTTCGGACTAGGAAAAATGCCAAGTGGCAGACTGACTGGTTAACGGTAGTAAAAAATACTATCCAATGGCACTGGAAATTAGATACATGATTTTAGGAATTTTTGATTTAGAGCCATTGGAATTTTGGGACAAATTGGAGTAGAAATTAAATTTTTATTGGAAAGGAAATAAGTGAGGGTTTAGAAGGTGACATGTTGGATCCCACTTTCGAGACCCAACTACATACACTGCACACTATCCTTATCTAAATGTTGGATCCGTTACTATCGAACCTAGCTGGAAGCGAGCGGAAAAGCGGAACAAAGTACAAGCGGAGACAAAATCTTCTTGCTTACCGAAGAACGGAAAAATGGAATCGAATGGAAACGGAAATTTCGGATCGAAAACAAAATGCGGAAGCGAACAAATCCGAAAGTAGCGAAGCGGAAGCAAATGCAAGCGAAGCAAGAACTCATCGAATCAAGCGAGCAGTTACAAAGCGAAAGCGGAATCAAAGCGTACACATCAGACATCCGGGAACAATAATAAAAGAAAACTTATCGAATGAACATAATCGCGTTGGGAATCCTAAGACGTTCCAAAATCCGTTATGAATTTTTTTTTTTTATTCTCATTTGTTTCTTTATTCCTTGTCTTTTTCATTCTTAATCACTTTATTCCATTACATACAAACGCATCATTCTTATTCATTCCTTTTCTCTTTACTCAATCACTTTCAAATCATAATCAATCTTCTTAACATTAATACCAATCTCATAAATCCATCTTTCATCGTCTAAATTTTATTTTCTTCTTTTCCAAATTATTTTCTAACGAAAATTAAAAGATAACGGCTGCATTTATCCTAACCCAAAATTCCTGCAAAGGCAAATAAACACTTCTATAATCTCAACAGACCTCGAATCATCGGACACTCCGTCCAGGAACTCAAACACCAATGAAAACACAAACCTAAATCTAATACTTCCATAATTCTCAACCATCATCATCAATCTCATTTCCTATATCCAAATCACAATCATCATATTTATAATCAATATACAATCCTCATCATTTATAAATGACAATCTCAATCTAAGTAACCATTAATGAATAACACAATTCGAAATCGAATATGCTATACTCAAATCCCTTTCATAACATAATTTCTTATGCAATTTCAATAATTTCATAAGCATCATAATTTAAATTTCTTATAAATCCTTAATGGCTTTTCAAGCCATTTACAAACTTATACAAAGATCCAAATTACTCAAGATACAAAACATTCACAAATCGAATCGATGTCTCGACAGGTCTTTCATCCGATCTCCTTTCGAAACACGGAGATAGGGATGAAAGGGGGAGTGAAACTTGAAAGCTAAATGGATAACACATTTATAAATCGATAAATAAGCGAAATCTTTTTCATAATCTTTTTGCCAAAGGCTAATTTTTTCAAACTTTATAATTTTTCAAACAATTTCCTCAAACCCATTTTTTTCATATTTTCAAACTTTTCATAATAATCTCACTTTTCTCATTTTCAAAACTTCTTGAATTTTCATAAATATGAATGCAGAACACATAAACAAATCAAAACATATAACACATCGAATGGTGCAGTTCGGTCCAAGCAGCGTCTCGCACATTCCCATAGCGGTCATGTGCGATCGTGAGCGAAACGTCTTACACTTTCCCAAGCATAAGCGGTCCAGTTAATAGCCGTGAGGGAGTCCGAAATCGGAGCTCCGTGCCACTAGCGGGCAGCCGGGAGAAGGCTTAACAAGTAGAGACAGCGCTGACTCACAAACGGACCTGACCAAACCCACTTAACACATAACGAAAACAGAATTCAGATTGCCCGAAGGCACTTTTTGAAAATCTTGATTTTCCACACATTCACATAATGCATACAATTCGATCAATTCATCATTCAAATACTAATTTCAAAAATCAAATCATTCAATCAGTGTGCATAATTCAATAATGCATTTATGACAATTGAATTTAAACTTGTACCAATTTCTCGGAAATCATTCGGAAATCATATTTTCCAACTTTAAATCAATTCTTATTTTCAAACATTTCCAATAATCTATCAAGCATACAAAATTTTGCTTTCTTTCATTTTCAAAAATTCATATTAAGCTTACAGATCAAATTATAAATATGCTACCCACCTCGAATTATTGCCGGAAACTTGATTTCAAGCTCCAATTGATCCTTGCTTTTCTCTCTCTTCCAAATTACCAAAACCTAAACCATAATCATCCAATTTTCACATCAGAAAATACTTAATTTTCACAATCAACTTAGGAATTCACCAATTCTATTTACATTCAAGCTATTTCAATCTCCAATTTTGAAAATCCCCAATTTTCAAAATTGGCCTAAACCAATACACCCAAATTCAATCTCATAAAACATAATTTCTTCAAAATTAATCTCACAATTCATCAATTCACATTAATTCCAAACTATTTAAATCCTCAATTTCAAAAATCCCCAAATCTTAAAATTGGCCTAAACCAATTTATCCAAATTCAATACCATAAAATACAAATTCTTCGAAATTGATTTCATATATCATCAACCCATATCATTATCAATAATTTTACACCAAAATATCACAAAATCCTTCATCATAAAATTAAGCCTAAACCTAAATCAATTTTCCATCCAAAATTAAACCCGACCTAAAGCATATATTTCAAAATTAACGTCATAAATCATAAACCCATCTTATATGCCATAATTCTAAACCAAAATTAATCAAAATCTCAAAGTAGAAAATTTCTCTTACCTCTTTCTCTTCCAAATTCGAATTTTTTTGGTTCCTTAGGAAGCTCTTATGCTCCTCTACCTTTTTCTCTCTTGGAACCATCCCAAAATCCTTAAGAAAACAAGTAGAAAAATCAAAATAACTTTCTCTCATCTTTTCTCCATAATGAAACTTCCACTCTTCTTATTTCCTCTTCTTTCTCTTCTTCTGTAATTTTCCAGACCATTCATCGTTTTTAATAGCTCAAAACGACAATCATTAATGAGTTTCATTAATTGATGGTCAAATGACCATTTTGCCCTCCATTCAAAACTTAAAATTACACTTACTTGCGGTTTGATTCGCACTATCGATTTGAAGGAATTTGTCAAAACTTCCTTCTCGAGAAATGTTCCTCTCACTCATACGAATCCAACGCCACTGACCGCGCTCAATTCGGAGTACCACATCAAAAGTTATGCGCAAAACAGTGCGGAAATATCCATATTCTAACACATTTTCCATATACGATTATTTCAGTCCCAAAATTCACATTCTTAATCCCAGAATTGAAACTCAAAGTCTTCATAACAATTGTATCCTTATGTCTCTAGTTTAATTCAAAACAAGAATCGTCTCATTTCGATTCCCAGATCAAAAGTTATACTCAAATTACTCACAGGTGTTCCCAATCCAAAAATTACACCCCAATCCGAACTTAAATTCAAAAATTAAAAGTCCTAAGGGCAAAATTGACATTTCATGTCTTCATATGATTTGTAGCCCTTTGTCTTATCTTTATTTCGCTTCAAGAATCGCTTTAATCGGATCTCTACAGATCCCGAATTTCTAAAACACTGAATCATGCTGGAAAATTTCCCGACTCACTTTGATTAAATTAATCACCATTAATTTAATCTCAAAAGTTCTAAATTTCTTATAAAATGAAATTCATTGTCTTAGGAATCCAACGCAAAAAGAATCAACTCAATCGGATGTCGGACGGAAAGATATAGGCAAAATAGTGAGCAAAGGTCGGATTGAAAACAAAGAAATCAAAAAAATTTAAGAAGCAAAGCAGGCGTGAGCGTGCAGGACGCCCGCTCATGGAGGCGAGGCGCTTGCTAGGGCGAGGCGCGCCTAGCGAGGCGCACAGCTCATGAGGAGCCTTGCCCTCATGAGGCGCGCCCTCCCGCCTCGCTAGGCGAGGCGTCGCCTAGCGTATTAAAACTTTCTCTTTTTTTTTCATTAAAATCAAAAACTTCGAAATTCATAACTTTTACTCCCGAACTCCGATTTTGACAAACTTAGTCTCTATAGAAAACTTGAGAGAAGCTCTAAATCTTCCAAGAAGAACATAAAACTCAATTCGACTCTCTACGAGTCCATTTTCGATCAAAGATACTATCCTCTATCTGAACTTGTAAAATCATACTTAATATTCCGAGATCGAAAAATTGCATACTTTATATCGAAATAAAGATCAAAACAAATCCTTCAATTCTCATGAAGAACATCAAAGCTCAAATAACCTCTAACTAGGTTAATTTCTCAGTCAAAGTTTTAACCATAATAAAAGTCAAACCCGATCAAACATAAACTTTGACTGATCATAACTTTCACTCCCGATATCGAAATATTACAAACTTTATGTCCACAAAAAGCTCTCAACATAATCTACAAGTTTCATGTAGATCATTTTATCAAATTTTGCCTCAAACAAAAGTCAACTCTCAAAGTCAAACATTCTCTCTCCAAAAAGTCAAACTTTCTAAATCCTTCATTTCAATCAACTCATCCACTTGACCATTCCTATTACTAACTCAAATTGTCACTCAAGGTTCGGGGTCCAACATGACATGTGGCAAGTGGCACTTGTCACTTGCCTAACATGCCACCTTAGTTGCTTAGGTTAATAAAAAAAATCATGTCTTGTGAGTTGTACGATGCTCCTCCTTTGAAAGAATTAAAAGTGACTTAAATGAAGTTCCTCCTTCATAATCCGTAGCTCTCTCTTATTCTCTCTTATTCTCTCTTGTTTCTCCTTCGTTGGTTCTCCACCTTACAAGAAAGCTCTTCTTTGTTACTTGCTTACTCTTCCTTTATTCACACATAAATCTAAACCTAAGCTTTGTGATGATGATAATCGTATATGTGTTGGAAGGAGAGAAGTTGGTGTCTTGTTGAAGAATTGAAGAAAGTGGAAGCTTAAGTAGGTAAGGTTGTGTTTTATGTTCTCAATTGGTAGTTAAATGCATTAATTGTGGTGTTATGTAAACTAATTGCATGGGATTGTGCTTTGATTCTATGGGTAGGTTATTTTCATTGGTTGATTTATGATTGATTGAGGATGAATGATATGTCATGTGGGATAGGTGAATTGAGTGTTTTGGATTGATTTTAATGATGTTAGATGAGTGTTTATTAAAGGAAAATGATTGAGTGTGTGTGCTGCAATTTTGTGGACTAATGTTCAAGGATAGTTTGTGAGTTATTTATGGTAGATATATGAAGTGAATTGAGCGAGAAGTGGGTTAGAAATGGTATGGAAGATGTAGAATGTGAGTTAGGCTGTGAATCTGGAAAATTTGCTTTGTATATGTTCCAATGATTTGGTCATAACTTTTTATATGGTTATGTTATCGAGATGAGGTTTCGCTTGAATTAAACTTGAGAAGTTTAGCTAGAATTCTTATGAAGGAAGTACTATCAATTGTAGCTTTAAGGGTTCTGAATTTTGCCTTAAAAGTGGACATGATCATGCGAGGTGAATAGTCTATATTTATGATTCTAACATTGAAGATTTGTGACCTGAAACTTTGGAAAATTTTTCTAGGCTAAAGTAGAAAGATTTTGTGAAATTGGTCTTCATGAAAGTTGAAGATTTTCTTGTTAGCTATCTATCTCCACTAAGTATGACATTTTTCGATTTTGAGGTTGAAAGTTATGACATGTTAACTTTCAGATGGTAATTCATATATTAATGTGCTTTGTGTGTGAAATGTTTCTAAGTATGGGTTTTGTGGTTATTGTACTTTGAAGCCAATTCTGTACTGTTATGGTTTAAATTAGCTCAAGTAGTCTTATAAAAAGTTGTAGAGGAATGTCTTAGCTTTGTAATAAGGTATAATATGCTAATTTTGGATGTAGGGATTGGATGTTATGAATTTTAAAGTTTGGTTATGGTTTAGGGTGAAATTATGGGGACAGAAACTTTGATTGAGATTTTGACCCATTTAGAGGTTCAAATTGCCTTTAAGTGCTTCATGACAGTTTTAGATTATGTTTTGATCTTTCCATTGATGTAAAGTATGGAATTTTTGGACCATGGAATAGGAAGTTATGATTTTTAGAAGTTTCTATTACTGTTTGGCATGATCATTAGTGGACAGAAACTTCGAAGTGGTTTTTGACTCCCTTAGAGGTCAAATTGATTTTTCAGTCCTTCATGAACGTTGTAGGTTGCATTATGATATTCTCATTGATATAAAGTATGTAATTTTTGGCTAAGGGGATAAGAAGTTATGATTTTTAGATGATTGAGGTACAGTTTTGGAGGTGAATGTGTAGGCAATAACTTTGATTGAGTTTTTGACACCCTTAGAAGTGGAATTGGTTTTCAAGCTCTACATAGAAATTGTAGAGCTTTCTTTGTACTTTCCATTGATACTAAGTTTGCAAAATTTGGACTTCTGGATTGCAAATTATGCATGTTGAAAGAAGAGGGGATCAGGTGAAAATTTGTAATAAAAAAAATATTTGGGCGATTTAAGCCCTCGAGGGTGAATGAGGTGCGTAGAAGTCAAAAGCGAAACCCAGCTGCTACTTTTCATTTATTCTTTTAATTAATTTATTAATTTATTTTATTTTAGGAAATGTGACCATTTCTCATTCTTTTGTGAATAACTTTTCCAACCGACCTCCGATTGACCTGATTCTTGAGGCATCGGATTCGTGAAATATTTAATTTCATTTCTATGTGAAATTGTGAATTTTTAGAGATGAAATTGACGTAGATTGATTAGGTCAAAGTAAAGGAACCGAATAGTTATTTTTCTGGTTCGTGTTTTAACAATAATTGGACCTGTATAGGTCGAATTGAGTGATTTTGGTGTCTATGAATATCTAAAATTTAGAGCAAAATTTTGTGATGAGAATTTTTGGAATAATGCTGGGAATGTCATGATCATGCATTGTACACATTTTAATTTCTCCATGTGCATTATTAAACATTTCTGTTTGTATACTTGGTAATATTGGTGTATTTTAATTGTTATAGAGGCGCGTTTGGAACGTCAACCCATAGACGTTGTCGAGACTTCCAGGCATTAGCTTCGGAAGCTATTGGTGAGTGACCTAGACGGTTCTCTCAATTATTATTTGCTTATAATACTGTGGTGAATAATGGTGGATTTGAGAATTGTTTCTGATTATGAATTTCAGACAGAAGGTCCGATGTATTGGGGAGCTATGACATAGAAGTGCTACTTGTATGTGAATTTGTGAACTACTTGCTTGAGATGTGATAAATTGTGAAACATGTATTGGTTGTGATGTATATACTGCTTAATTGTGACATGTGCATTCCATGCATGAATGCATGATCGATATAATAGCAACAGTGATCGGAGCGTGACCGAGAGCTCTGAAGCTCAACGATTGTATTCGGGCCTTGAGCCCCACAGTGATTCAGAGCCTCAAGCTCAATGATTAATGTGCCCATATTGGGACAGTTCAGGCACTCAGTCACAACAACGAAATAAATTAGAAAAGTGTCACATGCGCATTTCATATGCATTTGATTTAATCTCTTTGATTGAGTGAAAGGCAAAAATGCCTTATGCTTGTGTAAAAAAGAAATGTCATACTGATGTGATCATGTGGTACTTCTGATGTATGTGAAATTATGAAATAACTGTGATATGCTTGATTGTTGCATGAATTGAGTGAACCATCGATGATGGTTACCTCATTGAGTTCGCAAACTCACCCAAAATTGCAACATATTTTTCAAGATCGAGAGTAGACTCCTAGCTCCAGAGGGACTTTTCTTGTCGTGTAGATCGTGTTGGCAAGAGAAATCATGGCTCACAGGTTGGTCAGCTGGGAATTTTGGGATGACCTAGATAGAACTGATGTATTTTCCCTGTTTATCTAGCATGTTGTACTAGGTTTTTTGGAGTGATGTACATACGATGTCGTTGATGATGTATAAACTTGATTTTGATGAAATGAAATGAGGAACAATTTGGTTCAAAAAGTTTGTGATTTTATACTGATGTTTTATTATTATGATGCCATGTGAAGTACAGTAGTGATTGTTCGTAGCTCACCCTTATCGTAGGATATGTATCGGAATGACCTACGGGCGTCTCGGTGTGTACCCTGCGGTAAGAGACGCTACATTTAGGTGGTATCAGAGCATGATTGGCATCTGTTGGGACTGTTAAGTCAAAATGACTTTACATTAATAATTTTGATGAAGTACAAATAATGTTAAAAAACAGACGAAGAATGAAAAGCAGACGATAGATGAAAAACAGACAGAAGATAGGAAAAGCAGACGGAAGATAAAAAGCAGACGGAGAATGAAAAACATACGAAAGATAAAAAACAAACAAAGAATAAAAAGTAGACGATGAAAAACAGACGGAAGATCGAAAAGCAGAAGAAAACCAAAAGCAGACGAAAGAAAAAGCAGACGATGAAAAGTAGATGGAAGCAAATCAAGAATCAGTTTGAGTTAGTTACAGAACTCAACTGAATAACCGTTTCTTTCAAGATTTAAGAAGCAAGATTCAAGAAGCAAGATTCAAGAAGCAATTGAAGAAGAAGGCTATAAATATGAGTCGACGTCGAAGATTGCAAAGTTAGCTGATATACATATACGTGAACGTTAAAAAACTTACTTGAGAGTTTATTGTGCAAATAGCTAGAGCTATATTACTGTAACGAAGTTCAAAACATCTTTCTGTAAGAAAGTAGTACAGATAGCCTACATAGGTTAAGAGTAAAAGAATACTGAGTGTAAAGAGACCTGAAGAGGCTCAGAAAGAAAGAATACTTGTAAAGTTGTTGAGAGATAGTGAAATCGAGAAAGACATCTGAGGACTGGACGTAGCCCACAGTTTGAGGTGAACCAGTATAAAAATTACTGTGTCAACTTCTCTCTATCCTTATCTCTCATCATTTAAAGTTTCGTTCTTACTTAATTTTTTAAACAAGCTTTCAAAAAATATGATTAACTTTGATTCTGATGAGTTCTTATGAAAAGAACAAGTTTTTCTTTTCTTTTGACAAAACGTTTTTAAAGGTTCATCAAAAAGGAGAATACACAATTCCACCCTCTTCCTGTGCATTCATACATTGTATAATAAGCATTGTAATAACGTGTGATTCACTTCAATTGGTATCAAAGCTCGGTGTCCAAGGATCACTGTAACAAAGTGTGGATCAAAGATTATGGCGGAATCACATACGTACATTGCAGATGGTGCCTCAGTCACTAGACCTCCAGCATTCAATGGAGAAGACTACCATTATTGGAAAGATAGGATGCAACTGTTTATAGAATCTACTCATGTTGGCCTTTGGAACGTGATAGAGAATGGACCATACACACTAGTAGATGAAGAAGGAAATCTTATTCCACGAATCAGATGGAAGGTTGATCAAAAGGTGAGAATTCAACTGAACTCTAAAGCGAAGTTTTTCTTGAATTGTGACCTAAGCAGAAGTGAGTATGACAAAGTCCACGGATGCGATACTGCGAAGGAGATGTGGGACACGTTATCCATCGCATATGAAGGCACAAATCAAGTCAAAGAATCCAAGATAAGCATTCTTGTGCACCCGTACGAGCTTTTGAAAATGAAAGATGAAGAAAATATTGATCAAATGTTTGGAAGATTTCAAACAATTATCAATGGATTGAAAGCTCTCGGAAGAACTTACGACAACCAAGATCACGTACGTAAGATCTTAAGAAGTCTTCCAAAGAGGTGGAGACCAAAAGTTACTGTTGTGCAGGAAGCTAAGGATTTGAGCGTGCTAAAGCTTGACAAGTTGCTTGGATCACTGCAGATTCATGAAGTTGAGCTCGATGCTGAAGACAAGCCCA
The DNA here is from genome assembly GCA_029891385.1 of Erythroxylum novogranatense. Lineage (NCBI taxonomy): Eukaryota > Viridiplantae > Streptophyta > Magnoliopsida > Malpighiales > Erythroxylaceae > Erythroxylum > Erythroxylum novogranatense. The sequence goes on from CM057229.1 coordinate 21,854,546, forward strand.
AACGGGACAAGTCAATAGCACTGAAGGTCGGATAGAAGAATCACAAGACTCAAAGGAGGAGAAAGTCATCAAAAGCATTAAAGATTGAAGAATCAAAGCATGATGATTCCAGCGAATCAGAACAAGAGTCAAGTGATGAAGATGACGAGTTATCTTTCATTTCCAGGAAGATCAGACGGATGTGGAAGAAGAAGTCCAAAGGAAGTCAATTCTTCAAGAAGAACGACAAAGATGATGGAAAAGTGGAAAAGACATCCATCATATGCTATGAGTGTAATCAACCTGGACATTACAAGTCCGAGTGTCCTACTCTAAAGAAGAAACCAAAGAAGAGTAGAGTAGGCAAGAAAAGTATGATGGCAACTTGAGAGGATCTAGATTCATCTAAATAAGATACAAGCTCCGAGACATCAGAACACGTAAATATTTTCCTAGTAGCCGAAGAGGAAAGTGATGAGGAGGTAACGTCTGAATACGATGACCTGCATAATGCATATTCAAAACTACTAGAAGACTCTCATGCTATTCTGAAACAGTACAAATTGTTAAAGAAAAAAGTATGTAGAAAACCTTAAAAATACACAAGATTTAGAGATAGAATATACATGCTTGAAACATCAAGTAGAAGAAAATAAGAAAAAGAAAGCTATAGATAGATCTGAAGAGATCAATCAGTTGAAGCTTAGGATTAAAAATCTCTCAGCTGATTTAGCTACAAGGAAAATGAATGAGATGTTAGGAAAATGTAGACATCCGAGTGATAAAACCGGATTAGGGTTTACAAGAAATAAGCCTCAACATGAAAGAAAGTTTTTCTTTTAGAAAAAGAAGTATCACCAAAAACGCGTTCATCAACAAACTTATAAAATGCATCAAATGAATCATTATGTGCATATTACTAACCCAATAGGACCCAAGAAAATATGGGTACCAAAAAATAAAATAGTTTCTCCTGCAGATATCCTTCCTTGGAAGATGCGACAAGCATCGTTGGTATTTAGACAGTGGATGCTCGCGACATATGACGGGAAGAAGGTCTATGTTCCTAGATCTTCAGTATAAAAAGGGAGGATCGGTAACTTTCGGAGACAACCAGCAAGGCAAGATAATTGGAATCGGTAAAACAGGTAAAGATTCCTTTGCATGCATTGATAATGTGCTGCTTGTTGATGGTCTGAAACACAACTTCATTAGTGTCGGTCAATTGTGTGATTCTGGTTTTGAAGTCACATTTAATCAAAATCTTTGTGAAGTTAAAAACAAAGATGGGTCTATATTCTTTTCTGCCAAGAGAAGAAATAATCTTTACAAAATTGATTTAGAGGATTTTCAAAATCAAAATATTTCATGTTTTTTATCAACTGAAGAAGAAAGACTAATCTGACATAAAAAGCTAGGTTATGTCAGTTTTAAACATATTTCAAAGTTATTAAAACATGATTTGGTAAGAGGTTTACCAAAAATAAGTTTTGACAAAGAGTTCTTTTGTGAAAGTTGTCTTAAAGAGAAACAAGTCAAAACATTGTTTTCTTCTAAAAATTTCGTAACATCTTCTAGACCTCTAGAGTTGTTACATATGGATTTATTTGGTCCAACTAGGACGATAAGTCTTGGCGGAAAGAAATATGGACTTGTTATTGTTGATGACTTTACTAGATTTTGTTAGATATTATTTTTGTCAAACAAAGATGAGTCTTTTAAGTGTTTTAGGACCCTTTCCAGAAAGCTACAGAATGAAAAAGGAATGATTATAGCCAGTATCAGGAGTGATCATGGTGGAGAATTTGAGAATGAGAAGTTTAGAATATTTTGTGAGGAGAATGGAATTTTCCACAATTTCTTTGCTCCTAGGACTCTGCAGCAGAATGGAGTTGTTGAAAGGAAGAACATGACGATTCAAGAAATGGCAAGGACTATGCAGTGTGAGATGAATCTTCCTAAGTACTTACAGGCGTAAGTCGTGAATCTGATGTTACATTCAAAATAGGATATTCTTTGCGACCATTGCTGAAAAAAACTCCTTATGAGTTATGGAATGGAAGGAGACCGAATATATCTTACTTTCATCCATTTGGTTGCAAGTGCTCTATTCTGAATACAAAGGAATTGTTGGATAAGTTCGATTCAAAGACCTTCCAGGAATCTTTCTAGGCTACTCTTTATCATCCAAGGCCTTTAGGGTTTACAATCTTACCTCAAAGACGGTTGAGGAAACCATTCATGTTAAGTTTGATGATAGTTCACAACCTCGTAAGGAAGATGACATGGAGAGTGAAGTCCCTTCAAAGCTCTTAGGTGATACAATAAGACCTTCATCATCAGGAACTCAGGTAGACAAGGTTGAGGATATTCCAGAAACTATTGGATTAAAAAGAGATTGGAAATCTAAGAATTCTCATCCAGAAGAGTTAATTATCGGAGAGACCTCAGAAGGCATCATAACAAGGTCCAAGTTTAGAAGAGAAGCTAATGTAGCTTTTATCTCTGAAATAGAGTCTAAGAAGATTGAGGAAGCTCTTCAGGACGAAGCGTGGATTTTAGCCATGCAAGAGGAGCTGAACCAATTTACTAGTAATAAAGTTTGGTCCTTGGTTCCTAAACCCTCGAAGAAATCCATTATAGGAACTAGATGAGTTTTTAAGAATAAGTTAGACGAATCAGGGAGAGTAAGTCGGAATAAAACTAGATTAGTAGCACAAGGCTATAATCAGCAAGAAGGAATAGACTACAATGAGACATATGCTCCAGTGGCGAGACTTGAAGCGATTAGGATATTGCTGGCATATGCGGTTTGCCATAATATAAAGCTTTTTCAGATGGATGTGAAAAGCGCATTTATAGACGAAGAGGTGTATGTTAAGCAAACTCCTGGTTTCGAGGATGTTAGGTATCCAGATCATGTCTATAGACTTCATAAAGCTTTATACAGCTTGAAGCAAGCTTCTAGAGCTTGGTATGATCGTCTAAGTACCTTTATTTTAAAGAGTGGTTTTAGTAGAGGTCAAGTAGATAAGACTTTCTTTAGGAAGAACTATGATAAGGAGTTTATTTTAATACAAATTTATGTTGATGATATCATTTTCGGTGCTACCTCAAAGAATTTATGTATGAGTTTTGAGAGTCTGATGAAAAATGAGTTTGAAATGAGTATAATGGGTGAGTTGAAGTTCTTTCTTGGGTTGCAAGTTAATCAAACCGATGTGAAGATCTTTATCCATCAACAAAAATATGTGAAAGAACTGTTGTCTAAATTCGATATGAATAATGTGAAGCCTATGGCAACTCCAATGCATCCTTCGAATCTTTTTTCGAAAGACGAAGTTGGTAAGAAGGTGGATCAAACCCTGTATAGAGGGATGATCGGTTCTTTGTTTTATCTTATAGCAGCGACTGACATCTTGTTCGATGTATGCTTGTGTGCAAGATTTCAATAGATCCTAGAGAGTCTCATTACATAGCATTTAAAAGAATTATGAGATATCTTGCGGTATTCGATCTTTGCTTAATGTTTAAGAAAGGTAAAGATTTCAGGTTGATCGGATATTGCGATGCGAACTATCTGGAGATAGAGTTGAAAGGAAGAGTGCAGTGGAGGTCACTTTCTTGGCTCAAACCTAGTTTCTGGTCAAGCGAGACAAAGCTCAATCGCACTATCAGCTACTTAGAAAATTGAGTACATGTTTGCCGCAAGCTGTTGTTCGCAAACATTGTGGATCAAATACCAACTAGAAGATTATTCAGTTCATGAAGAGGAGATCCCAATTTTCTGTGACAACACCAGTTCCATCAACTTATCGAAGAATCCTATACAACATTCGAGAGTAAAACATATCGAAGTCAGACATCATTTCTTGAGAGACTACATTCAGAGAAAGGTTGTGAGTCTACAGTTTATTGAGACAGAGTTTCAATGGGCGGATATCTTCACTAAACCTTTGAGTGAAGAACGGTAATCAGACGGAATCTGAACATGGGGATGTTAAATGACCAACCGTCTGATATTTCACAACCAAGTTAAAAAAATTGTCAAAGTTAACAGCGTCAGAAATAGTGAGTTACAGCTGGTAACGTCTCTCACAAGGAAATTTTGGAGGGAAAGTCTCATAGCCTTGAGAACCTCACCGATTCTAGAACACGCCTGATAAGACCTTTTGAGTAGCCTCAAATCAGAAACCCTTCGAATACTCTCAACCCACAAAACGTTTCAGCTATCTTAAACCTCTGAAATCAACCTTACCTTTGAAAACAGATTACCAAAGTCAGTTTCTATTCAGAATCAATGGAGCAAGCTATGATCTACAGAAGGCATGTGGATTTTGAATCTCTGAGGAGAGATGATATGGATATCGAACTAGAGATTGTAGAAGCCAGTTGGAGGAAGTTTTTCCAGGTGCGGGAATATGTTTATCAAAATGAAGTGTATGAGTTTTGGAAGAATGTGCAGATTGTAGACAAAGCTATTGTTTCTACAGTAGACGGACTGTCTATTATTGTAACAACGGAGTTGATCGAGAAGGTGACTGGATGTCCATCTGTTGGAGAGAAGCTAACGAGCAAAGCCAGATGGATGAAAAAGGTCAGTTTAAAGGAATACAAAGTTAGTAGACAATTGTATGGAGTTAATGACCCAACAGAGAGGAAGATCTCGAGTCTGGTGCCAAAGGCGAGGGTTTTACTTTCGATTCTGTTTAACTGCGTCTTATCGAGAGCAGGTTCAAGGCATTTGGTGACTACTCTAGATGAACAATGCTTATTCTAACTGCTGAATCGCCAACCAGTTGACCTACCATTTCTGATTTTTCAGTATATAGTTAAGGGGATGAAGGACACTAATAGTTACCCATACGGAATGTTGTTAACAAGGATTTTTAGGGGATCTAGAGTCCATCTTGACAGCGGAATCAGACGAATGGTGCCTATTAAGAGTGTTATCGACTCGGGTACTATAAGAAAAATGGGCTTGAAGAATCTGGACATAACAGAGGCAGATTCTGATAATAAAGCTAGAACTGAGGGGGAGCGGATACAGAAGAAATCTCCCACAAAGAGTTCTAAATCTCAAGATAGTACAAGAATGCCCATTATTGGAAGAAGAAGATCATCTGAAGAAGTTCTGAAGGAAAAGATGATTTCTCAAAAAGAAAGTAGTCAAGTTTAGAGTGTAGACGGAAGTATCTTGAAGAGAAAAGGGGAGAAGCTTCTGAGTGATATTCCAAAGAAGGTGAAGAGATCACCCAGGATTCGAACCTTGAGACAGCAAGAAGAAAGGAGAGCCAGAGAACTTACTCAAGCAGAGGTCTCTGAGACTTGCGCACCAAAGGCTACGAGATCTCCAGTCTCGATCCTAAGTGACGACTCAGCCAATCAGGCTAAGGAGAATGAGAGGAAAAGAAAATTAGAGTCTGAGAAGAAGAAAACTCCAAGACTGACTGAGGCAGTGAAAAAGACTAAGGTAGTTAGTCAGAAGAAGAGTGTTATTACTGCTAGGGAAGTTAGTCAGAAAACGACTACTTCAATTGCTGAAATACCAATACAGGAGAAGGCGACTCCTACTGTTAGTCCACCAGAGAAATCAGCAAAGGTTAGTCAGACGCAGAATACTCTTACTGTTGTTCCACAAGAGACAACACAGAACTAAGTCTGGTCCAACAGGAGGAATCTGAAGAACTCAGTCTGGTTCCATTCAACTATTATGAATTTATGAGGAAAGACGAATTGGAAACCAGATTGATTGAAGTAGTTGAGCCTGTGACTAAGAGGAGTACTTCAATAATCATCAGGGATACACCGAGGAGGTTAGTAAAGGCATACTTACAACCTATTCCTATAAATAGTGGGACATGGCATCTATTGAATGAAGAAGAAAGGAATTTGTATGAAGCCTTGCGGTATGCTGCCACAAAGCCATACCCTACAAAGATGACCAGTCAACCACACACTATTTATCCAATTACAGAGGAAACGGTGATAAGAGTTGTACCAGACCTGCAACCAAGATATCCCTTGGATGTTAATAAGGGGAAGATGAAGTTATACCTAGAAGGGGTAATTGATGATCTGTCCGCAGATCAGATTGAAGAAGAAGTGCGATGAATAGATAAAACATGCACTTCAGAAAAGATAATGACGGGAACTTTCGTTTCCCATCATATTTCAAGAGTTAGTAGCAGTTCTACAGCAAAGGATGAACATTGTCCAGTGGGGGGAAAACTTACTAAAGGGACATTCACTGAATCCCTTGTGCAGACAATAGTGCGTATTAGGCCTATATCTAATACATTGTCAATTGAAGGAGAAGCTCTACCCTTGCGAGGAAGGCAAGTGCTAATGCTACCTGCTCCTTATGACTTAGACCTTCCTGAGTCCAACCTATCGGTTCAACCACCTACTTTTGAGATTGTTGAAGACTATATTCCATCTTCAGACGTATATGTTACTACAATTGCTTTTTAAGAACTCCCGGAGGATGATGGCCAGCCCACCTTTCCTTTTGACTTGCAAGCAGAGGTAATGCACCTACAAAGAGAAGTCAAGGAGCTGAAGGAAATGGTGAAAGAGTTGTTGAGGCATCATCGTTATTAATCATTTTTTATTATAAAAAATAGGGGGAGAAGAAAATGGAAAGCATAAATCAAAGGGGGTGAAATGAAGGAGATGAATTTTTGAAAAAAAAGATAGGGGAGGAAGAGCAAGCAAAACATGAAGAAGTCAGACGAAGACAGTATGAAGATATGTTTTTCACCTTGATCGTATGATTATTTGTTATCATAAAAAAGGGGGAGATTGTTAAGTCAAAATGACTTTACATTAATAATTTTGATGAAGTACAAATAATGTTAAAAAATAGACGAAGAATGAAAAGCAGACGATAGATGAAAAACAGACAGAAGATAGGAAAAGCAGATGGAAGATAAAAAGCAGACGGAGAATGAAAAACAGATGGAAGATATAAAGCAGACGGAAGAATAAAAAGCAGATGATGAAAAACAGACAGAAGATCGAAAAGCAGACGGAAGCCAAAAACAGACGAAAGAAAAAGCAGATGATGAAAAGTAGACGAAAGCAAATCAAGAGTCAGTTCGAGTTAGTTACAGAACTCAACTGAATAACCGTTTCTTTCAAGATTCAAGAAGCAAGATTCAAGAAGCCATTGAAGACGAAGGCTATAAATATGAGTCGAAGTTGAAGATTGCAAAGTTAGCTGATATACATATACGTGAATGTTAAAAAGTTTACTTGAGAGTTTATTATGAAAATAGCTAGAGTTATATTTTTGTAACGAAGCTCAAAACATCTTTCTGTAAGAAAGTAGTACAGATAGACTGCAGAGGCTAAGAGTAAAAGAATACTGAGTGTAAAGAGACCTGAAGAGGCTCAGAAAGAAAGAATACTTGTAAAGTTATTGAGAGAGAGTGAAATCTCATAAAGACATCTGAGGACTGGACGTAGCCCACGGTTTGGGGTGAACCAGTATAAAAATTACTGTGTCAACTTCTCTCTATCCTTATCTCTCATCATTCAAAGTTTCGTTCTTACTTAGTTTTTTAAACAAGCTTTCAAAAAATATGATTAACTTTGATTTACAGTAGTTCTTGTGAAAAGAACAAGTTTTTCTTTTCTTTTGACAAAACGTTTTTAAAGGTTCATCAAAAAGGAGAATACACAATTCAACCCCCTTCTTGTGCATTCATACATCGTATAATAAGCATTGTAATGACGTGTGATTCACTTCAGGGACTAGTAGACTGTTTAGGCATGAATTATTTAGAGAAATGAGGAAATTGATCGAAATTATTGTTTTGTTATAGGTCATCCGTCTTAGGTGATCAGGTTGATCAACCAGCTGGCCAAGGATCAGTCGGAGTCAGTAGGGAGTCCTCGGTGCCTCGATTTGAGAAGTTTCCTCCTAGAGTTCCCAAGAGACGGGAGAGGAAGTATGATAGGCTACTGTGGCGGGGATCTGTGGATTTTATGGCGATCTGAGACCTCTTTGAGGCCGAGGCCGAGGATGGCTTGAGGATCGAGAGAGTCTTGACCGGATGGATTCATGAACTGATGAGAGGTTCGATTATGCAGTGTCTCTCTTGCAGGGCCCAACTTACCAATGGTGGAAGACTGTCCCGAGCAGTACCACTAGGCCTTGCCAGTTGAAGTGAGAGAATTTTCTGAGGGTTTTTAAAGACAATTACATGCCCAAGATTTATCTCGATATGTAGATGCAAGAATTTTTGAAATTGAAACAGGGCAGATAAGTGCAGGAGGTTCAAGAGTGGCCTGAATATGGAGATCAGAACTCGATTGGCCCGATCAGATATAGGCACTTTTATTGAGCTGAAGCTGTTGCAGTGCGGATTGAGCAACTTATAAGGGAGAGTCAGTTGAGGCGGGCGAGGATTTAGAGGAAAGAGACCAAGTAGATCGAGGCGGTTGCTCGCGGAGTTTTAATAAACGCTGTGAGCAGCAGCCTTGAATCGGCCAGTGGATCTAAGCGGTGGATTTAGGCGAGACGAGAGTTTGCCTGGTGGTAGTGGCGATGGAAGAGGTTGAGACAGACCGAGCCTCGGTTTGTGAGCACTTCGAGAAGAGGCACGCGATGGGGAGTGTTGGTGCTGGCTGGAGCTTGCCTTAAATGCAGACTCATGAACCACCAGAATCGAGGATTGCCTGCTACTTTGGGAGCTCGATCTGCTTGTCGATTAGGCGTCTGGGAGTAATACCATGGTGCAACAGAGTCGAGGTAGTGGATCCGAGCAGAGGTAGAGTTGAGGTTCTTTGTGAAGAAGCGGGCACCACCGCATCTAAACCGATGTCTCATGCCATGACTAGGCAGAATGACTAAGATTCCCCATATGTGGTAGCAGGTGTGTTTCTTATCTCTGGTTTTGAAGCATTTGCATTGCTAGACCCAGGATCCACACACTCTTTTATCGCACTGCATTTGGCATGTAGACTGCATGGTGATAGGGAGTTACTACAGTATAAGATAGAGGTGAGTACACCTCTAGGTAGTACTACTACTTTAGGAGAGGTCTGCAAGGGGTGCTCGATCTAGATTGATCAAGCAGAGTTGAAGGCAGACCTGATAGTCTTACAGTTGAGAGAGATAGATGTGATTTTGGGCATGGACTGGCTCACTGCCCATAGGGCCATCATGAACTGCTACATCAAGGAGGTTGTATTAGAATCTCCTGGTCAGCCTAGAGTAGTGTTCAGAGGAGTTAGTCAGGCAATGCCAGCTCGAATGATCTCATTCCTGACTGCACTGAAGTTGATGCAGGGAGGATGTGAGGCTTATCTGGCCCATGTCATTGACACTAGAGTTGACCATTGACCTAGTTCTAGGAGCTGCTCCTATATCTATACCTCCATATAAGATGGCACCTGTGGAACTGATTGGACCAAATTTATACTATAAATTAGGCCCGTTTTCTCTAGTAATTATGCATCTGTTGACTCCTGATCTATGATTTTTATGCTTATTTTGGTCCCGCACATTGAGTTTTGATAAATTGTACATTGTCAGTATTTTGTTGTCATTTGTCATTAATTCTGCATAATTTTTATTGGGACAATTGATACTGCAAATGGGTTGTATTTTGTAGGACCAAAGGAGTCAACATTCAAGTCAACATCTGCGAGTTTATTTGGGCTAACCTAAACCTCCATTCGCCACAGCAAATAAATTAAATGCAATTACTTGATTGCGACGAGTGACCATCCGGTTCGCGCCAGCGAACTCTGACCATTCGCCATTGCCGATAATGTCTGTAACCCGCCTATATTTGGCAAAGTATCCTTTATTCGGCCCGCCCAGACGTATCCCTATAAAAACTTGCCATTTAGGGCAAAAAGGACTGACCGCCTGAGTTTTCTTTTCCTCCCTTTCTTCGTTCTTCTCCAGGTTTCTTTCATTCTTTTACATTTTCGCTTCTAATAGGTTTTCATTACGTATTACGAGTTGACCACGCACAACGTTCGCTGTCTTCATCTTCAACGATTAAATCGTTTGATCATGAGTATCGGTGATTCTCCAGCGATGATGGAGTTGGTGAGTCATGGCGGCTAAATCGATATTCTCCAAAATGTAGCGAAGGTCGGAGTTCCATGAGCTTCAAGGGTAATCAACCATAGTTTTAGATTTTGTCATGTTTTGTAAAACCTACGAGTTGGAGATTGCGATATATGATGGATTGAATCCGGCTATAGTTTAATTGGATGTAAAACTTTGATTTATGGTGTGGATTAGTTTGTGTTGGATATTGTTCGAAATACATGAAGTTTCATGTATGTTAAGCAATTTGCATGAGTTAATTTAATCTACCTAGTTGTGTTTGATTGAATTGATTGTGTTTTATCTGGTTAACTTATTGCATAAATCATTTCATGCCATACACTAAGGGTTTTAACAAGCTTTAATTTATCGAGTTGATCAATTAAATCTTGGACTTAACGAGTTATTAAGGTTGTGTTTTGAAACTTAGTGGATTTTAAACCCGATATTTATTTTGAGTGATGATGACCGAGCCACATTTTCGTGGAGAGTTTTAATTAATAGTTTTCACCTCATTTAATTTAAATTGCCTTATCTTTTCAAAATCCCAAAATATTTACCTTTGCTTTAGTTTAGTTTAATTTTAGATTAATCAATCAAAACCCCTTTTATTGCTTTCATTGCATGCATAATTCAAACATTAGGCTAGTCTAGATCAATTGGTGCATTGGTTCCTTGAGAGTCGGGCAGGTTGCATCTGTATTGCAATCCTTGGTATAAATTTTATTTGACGGTTTTCAGGATCAATTCTTAAATTGAGCGATAAGCGCCGATCAAATTAAGCGCCGTTCTTGGGAATCAAATTAATTGGTTCTCTAGGTTAGCCGATGTTTGTTTTGATCTTAATTTTTTTGTTTACATTTTGTTTGCATTGCATAATTTTATTTAATTTCTTTTACGCTTAAGTGTTTTAGTGTTAATCTGTTTGTGATTTCATTACGCTTTGTTTTAAGTGTTTATTACGATTCGTTTGCTTTCTTTGATGCAGTAGCTTCTTGGTGACGAGTTCATCATTAAATCACGAGTTCATTAATCGCCGCAACGAGTTCATATATTAAATCGCAATGAAAGTTACAATTTATTCAATTATTTGCAGCAATTACTACGTCGTCGTGGCGAACTGAGTGAATTGAAGCCTTGCTATCATTTGTCGTTTTAGTGAGCTATCTTAGGTGAACTTCTCTTGTGCATGCCCGTAGACTTAAGCTAGTTCATTTTCAACTGAAATTGAGCGACACCTTAGACAACTTAGGAAAAACAGAGAGAGCAAGAAAGACTTAAAGACACTAGATCGACTAGAATCGAGATGGTGAACACCAAGAATATCGGTCAACCACCCGAAATAGAGATCACGATCTTAATCTATGACCAGAACGTAGATGACAACAATGCGAACATCGGGCGTAGAACCATCCGAGAAGCTACAACCTCGGACGTAAACTACGATCCTTTCATGCTTCGCCCTAACCCGACGTAAATTTGAAGTTAAAGGTTTATTGATTAACTCCTACCCAAATTTCACGGTTTGGCGGGAGAGGACCCTACATGCTTCTTGAGGCCCTCACAATGATCTCACAAAGTATGAAGCTGTAGGAGCACATCTGACCAGTCTTTGTGGAAGGTATTCCACTTGTCGTTAGAAGGAAAGGCAGGGAGTGGTACATGAGCCTCCCAAGGCATGTCGCGAATGCTATCATAGTTGGGCCAACTTGGAAAGCTTTCTGAAAAATATTTTCCACCTCGAGGACTTCGTCGATGCGAAAAGAGATTTATTCCGCCGAGGATTACGACGAATCCTTATATGACTTTTGGAGCAGATTCCAAGATCTGTTATCTCGGTGCCCCATCATCGGATCCACGATGAAAAATTGGTTCAATATTTTTACGATGGGGTGAAAAATCGGGAAAGGGAATGTTGGATCTTTGTGTCGGGAGGTTCGTTGATTGACCTCACCGCACCAAAGCATGGGCCTTGATCGAGAGGATGGCCCTAAATCATCGACAATATAGTGTCGAGATTCCGTGAATGTGAATGAAGTAGAGCCATGACGGCTCGAACTAAGAGTATGGAAAGCACGCAATCGAAGGTGGATTCCTCGAGCATAGGATAACTTCACGTTATCCTCGATCACGGCCGAGTTTAAGAATCAATGTGCATCGCCTATCGTCTTCCATCGAATCGTCGCACTTAGTTGCGAATCTTGTGGATCGATGATGCACATTTCGATGTCTGTCCCGAAGGTATGAAGAAGTGTCCGCTGCTTTGCGGCGAGACAAAATTCTAAGTGGGACCGTACTCCAACACATATAACGAAGGATGGAGATCTCATCCTAACTTCGAGTTGGAGGAATAATGAAGGAAGAGCACCCAACCGTTTTCAACAAGGGAGTGGAGTGGACCATCTACAAACCAGTTTCCGATCGTGAGCGTTGACGGTACAACCACGGACCACCAAAAGAGGACACTAATCGACACGCATGGTATGATGGCGTTGATGAAAGAGGAGCGAACTTCCACAACAAATCAATTCAACGCCATCGCGAACCTCATCCAACAGGACTCTGCTAAGAATGCTGCCGCTTTAGTGCCTTGGAGAAACGCTTGGAGCAATGGGAGACCAAGGCGAGAACATGAGCGCCTATGTCACCCAATTGTCTAATAATTTGAGTGACAACCAAGCTCGGGCGCAAGGATCCATTCCCTCCAACACGGTAATAAACCGAAGAGTTTAAATGCAATTGAGTTGAGGTGGAAAGAAAGTGCATTTCGACATTCACGAAGAAGAAGAATGCAGAGGAAATTGAGGTTGAAGAAGCGCCTCAGTGAGAGAGAAGCAAGGTATGCGATCGAGAGTGATCGCGAAGAAGAATTGTTGAGGAACAAGAAGCAATCAACAATTGAGGATAAAGAGCAATCATCGAGCATTTCGGGAAGAAGAGGCGATAAGGATAAATCGGCGAAATGAACCAACCAAGAAGGAAGTCAACAAGGACCTCCTTTTCCGAACTTCGTGTCGATGAGCAAGAGAGTCAATGAGCTCAAACACGAAAAGAAATCATTGACTGTTTGGGAAGGTTGAAGTCAGCGTGCCCTGCTGGATTTGATTAAGAAAGTCTTGAAACTTCGCCAAGTACTGAAGGATTTGTGCACAAACAAGCGAAAATTTAGGCCTAATGAGCGTGTCGGTGAGTTCAAATGTGTCGGCTTTATTTAAGCCCCAAATCGATAAAGTGCGAAGATCCGGGCTCATTTACCATTCCTTGTGTTATAGGAAAGGTAACAATTGGGAGAGCATTATTGGATTTTGGAGCGGCGATTAACGTAATGTCGAAATCTGTCTATGAAGCCCTGGGCGTTAAGAGCATAAAGCCTACTTCGGTAGTCTTACAGTTGGCTGATAGATCATTCCGACATCCAGTGGGAATCATCGAGGACATCTTGGTCCAAGTGAAAGGTTTAGTGTTTCCTGCCGATTTTTACGTGTTGGACATGACCTCTGAAGTGGTGCAGGACACTTCTCTGATCCTTGGACGACCCTTCCTGCGGACTGCGAGCACAATGATTAATATGAAGGAAGGAAAGATCACCATGGAGGTTGGTGATCAACACGTTAACTTCAACATGTATGAAGCTATGAAGCACCTAACGAGGATTACTCCTTGCTTGGGGTGAATATGTGATGTGCTTGTGGATGATGCATGTGTTGATTTCGCCACACTTTGACCCATCCCATGACACTCTCTTGGAGAAGATTATTTTGATGATAGTGCGGTGCCTATTCGGATATGGGAATGGACATGGGTTGCCCAGACCCAAGTGTTGACATGGAGCTTGGATATCGATTGCCCATCCACCCCGAGCTACAAGATCCACCGTGAGCACCGGTGTTTCTCTTCTGCCTTTTCGATATATATTTGTGCACGTTCTTTGATTTGATTTGATATGTTGTGTTGCATGAATGTGTTGATTAAGTGTGGGGAGAGACCCGACCAGAGGGTTTAAATTGTAGTTAGGTAGGATTTCCTTTCCGTTTGAATAAAGTGTTTCCCTTTGTTAGCTCTGTGTTCTTCCTAATAAAGCATGATTAGATTGGCGAGAATGGTTGATATGTGGGATGATTAATTGAATGATTGTGCAAACCGAGTAGGATCCTTAGACATTGTGATGCATTGCAGGTAGTTAGCATGATGAGCATCTCTCGCTTTCATTGCGGCTAATCTAAGGTTTTACTACTTGTTACGCCGCGCTAGGGCGCTTGTCGCGGCGAATAAGGACATCTCCGCCCCTCTGGACCGTTGGACATCTCTTTTGTCCGAGGGCCATTTCTGTCTTTTTCTCTCTCACGTCCTTTCGTCTCCCGCGTCTTCTTCTTCTTCTTCTTCTTCTTTTTCTTTCTCCTTCCCTCCTCATTTCGCTGCCTCGCCGTCGCTCCTCTCTGTGCCCTCTGCTGTTTGAAGCTCCCAATCTCCTCCAATCTCCTTCCAACTGCGTTTTAACCCTTCTGTAAGTGTTCCTATTCCCTCCTCTTGTCCATTTTCGTTGTTATTCGTTAGATTTGAGGCAAGCAATGACATTATTACGCCTTAATTGTTGTGAGAATCGCCATTCGCCGGGCCAATTTCATATCTCGTCGCGACAAATGTAGGGTATCGGTTCATTGCGACGAATGTTCTTGCTAGCCGCAATGACGAAGATGCCAGTTCATGCGGCGAACATCTGTTGGCTGCGGCGAATGGCGAAGTCTCCTCTAGCCGCAATGAATGCTCCTGCATTAGTTCGGCGAATGGTGAAGACTTTGATTACGTGTAATTTTCTTAGTTTAATGCTGTTCTAACGTTTGTGTGTGCGGGATTATGCCTAGAATGAAACAAGCCTCTAGGCCGAGCAAGACCATCCTCTTCTTCCTCCGATCACACCATTTCCCTTCCTCGCAACCTTCCGTTTTCCCTCTCGTCCCAGAGATCCACGAGTGCGATCACCGGCAACTCGTGTTGCCGGTCAAGATATACTTAGGAAAAACCATTTCCTCTAACCCCGCAACAAACCCTTTTGTCAAATCGACTTTTGAATTAGACTTAGGCGCCTTTTCAACCTAATTCTATTGGCAACCTCACATTTGTCCGCCAATACTATTCATATGCTCGCTACTCCCACACCTACTGAATTAATTTCCGGGTGTTTCCATTCCGATGTTTTCACTTCGTAATTATCGTGAGCATTACCATCTTTCCGTCGTCCTCATTGCCAATATTCCAACCTCCTCGTGATTACCCATGGGAGGAAGTCATTGGTACTCTCTGCCTGCAGGTCTCGATGGCTTCAACCCCGTGGTTCTCAATCGTACATCCGTCGGACCACCCTCCTTCTGGCTCGTCCCTCAGTTACATTTTATATGTAACAATATTATCTTGACCCTCCATCTTTCTAACATCCCCAAAGAGCGGGCCTATATATCTACTGCGATGGTGGCCGTCTGTAGACCTAGCCCTGCCATTTCACGCCCTTCGCCATGGTGTGTTCTCTCCACCAACCCTAAACACAAACTCCTTTTCCCCATCTCATTTCCGATCTGTTCCGACCTATCGAGTCCGGAACATCCGCCGATCTCACCTTTTGCTGCCTCTCCATTTGTCTATGTCCGTTTAGGTCAGCCACGTGCCATTCCACCCCACCTCCCCCCAACCTGCTTGACATCTTCTTCCCCACCTCACCTGAGCCCTTCTCCGTCCTTCTGTTTCCCCGAGGCTTTGCCTCGTCAACCTCCAGCCTCTGTTCCCCGCTCCTTACGAGGTGGCTCTGCTGCGTGAGAAGTCCTTGACTTGGCCGGTTCACTTCTTCGAGACTCGGTGGCCGCCACGCATTCCTGCTTACTATGATTGCGGCCCACCTCGGGCTGCCTATTCGCCTCGAGCCTGCACCGGCTTCTTCAAATGCTCCTAGCTCTTCTATCTTGCTTGCCACCGTGATCCCGCCACATAGTCATTTATTTATTTTCTTTGTTGTTTTTTCTGTCTTTTCTTTTCTTCGTTGTATTTTTTTAGTTCGCTCTCGGATCCTCTTTTGTACATTACATTTTGAGCTTAATGTTATATCCACATTTCTGTTTTGTCTATTTTTGTTTCGTTTCCTCTGTGCCCTGCTACTTTTGTCATTGTGGACAATGCCATGTTTAAGTGTGGGGGAGCCGTTCCCTTTTATATTTTGCATTGTACACCTATTAAAACTTGTGCATAATTTTGTGGGCCGTTGCTTTTCTTGATAAATTTGGACTCAATCAAACATTTTACACTTTCGTTCTTTTGTGCCCTTGCATGCAAAGCCCTTATAAGTTTCAAACTGATACTTGAGTTTTTGTGAAAATGCTCTCCATTCTTCGAACGATAATTGGTTTTGGCAAAAATTTTAACTTTTGAAGTTTTCAAAACAAAGTAAATGGGAGCATGCTAACAAGGTAGCATTTAAGTTTTAAGTTTTGAGATTGATCATTGAGACAAAACCTTGTTGGAAGGATATTGAGCCAAAGATTTTTCTTATATTTTTGTGTGTGCATCTGCTTAGTTCATGCTTCTCTAGAACTTGTGTCATTTTTACTCAAAGCTTGATGGACTAGATTTTTGTGGATATGATAGAGGCGTTCTTTCTTTCAGCCCTTTCCCAAGCACCAACCCCTAAACACCGTTCCTTGCTAGCCCTTTGAGCCTTCTTCTTATGAGCATTTGCATGCATTATTTTGGATAGCGTCAATAGTGGGTTTGTTCTATTTTAGTGATTGAAAAAAAGTTAGCCTTGTTTATTCCAAAAAGGGATAATAATGTGTATTGAATCCCAAAATGGGATTAGTATCTCAAAATGAGATAAAAAAATCAATCAAAATTTAGTTTAGTAGAGGTCTAGTTTGAAGATAGATTATCGACATCGATCCCTCATTTTATGCCATGCTCATATTTTTCTTTTCTCACATCATCCATTCATTTAGCCTTCCGCTCATTACAACCCTTAAAGACCTCTTGATCTTCAAATTGATAGTCCTTGTAGTGGAGAAATAAAATTGATACAAGTCATGGTAGGAGATGTATTAAGTAGATTGAGAGAAAATATCCCTACTATACAAGTGAGTTGGCGTAAACACCATATCCCGAGTGATTCTCCGTTGTTCAATCTCTTGTGCTTAAATTCTTTCAATGTTTGTTTTATTAGCACTCTTTCAATTTCTTTGCGTTAGAATTACGATAAAGTGGATTGAGTCAATTTTGGTTGTTGTTTGAGCATGGGGCAGAATTTTCTTTTACTCTTGTACCTTTTGACTCTTATAAGCTTTGTTCAGAGTATAAAGGTTTAAGTGTGGGAATTTGATTGGACCAAATTTATACTATAAATTAGGCCGTTTTCTCTAGTAATTATGCATCTGTTGACTCCTGATCTATGATTTTTATGCTTATTTTGGTCCCGCACATTGAGTTTTGATAAATTGTACATTGTCAGTATTTTGTTGTCATTTGTCATTAATTCTACATAATTTTATTGGGACAATTGATCTGCAAATGGGTTGTATTTTGTAGGACCAAAGGAGTCAACATTCAAGAAGTCAACATCTTGCGAGATTATTTGGGCTAACCCGAACCTCCATTCGCGGCGAATAAATTAAATCTGATTACTTACTGCGACGGTGACCATCCGGATTTCGCCATGAACTACACCATTCGCCCGTCAGCGAATGTCGGTAACCCGACCTATATTTGGCAAAGTATCCTTTGTTCGACCGGCCCAATACGTATCCTATAAAACTTGCCATTTAGGGCAAAAAGGAATGACGCCGCCGAGTTTTCTTTTCCTCCCTTTTCTTCGTTCTTCTCTAGTTTCTTTCATTCTTTTCTTTTCGCTTCTAATAGGTTTTCATTTTGTGTTACTGAGTTCACCCACGACAACGTTTTTGTCTTCATCTTCAACGGTTAAATCGTTTGATCATGAGTATCGGTGATTCTCCAGCGATGATGGAGTTGACCGAGTCATGAGCTGCTAAATCGATATTCTCCGAAAATGTAGCGAAGGTCGGAGTTCCATGAGCTTGAGGGTAATCAACCATAGTTTTAGATTTTGTCATGTTTTGTAAAACCTCAGAGTTGGAGATTGCGATATATGATGGATTGAATCCGGCTATAGTTTAATTGGATGTAAAACTTTGATTTATGGTGTGGATTAGTTTGTGTTGGATATTGTTCGAAATACATGAAGTTTCATGTATGTTAAAATGATTGCATGAGTTAATTTAATCTACCTAGTTGTGTTTGATTGAATTGATTGTGTTTTATCTGGTTAACTTATTGCATAAATCATTTCATGCCATACACTAAGGGTTTTAACAAGCTTTAATTTATCGAGTTGATCAATTAAATCTTGGACTTAACGAGTTATTAAGGTTGTGTTTTGAAACTTAGTGGATTTTAAACCCGATATTTATTTTGAGTGATGATGACCGAGCCACATTTTCGGAGAGTTTTAATTAATAGTTTTCGGTCTCATTTAATTTAAATTGCCTTATCTTTTCAAAATCCCAAAAATATTTACCTTTGCTTTAGTTTAGTTTAATTTTAGATTAATCAATCAAAACCCCCTTTTATTGCTTTCATTGCATGCATAATTCAAACATTAGGCTAGTCTAGGATCAATTGGTGCATTGGTTCCTTGAGAGTCGACCCGAGGTTGCATCTTGTATTGCAATCCTTGGTATAAATTTTATTTGACCGGTTTCTAAGGATCAATTCTTAAATTGAACGATAAGCCGTCGATCAGGAACTGAAGGAGCTGAAGACTCAGCTGCAGGAGTTACTGGAGAAGGGTTTTATCAGGACCAGTGTCTCACCTTGGGGAGCTCCGGTATTATTTGTAAAGAAGAAGGATGGGACTTTGAGATTGTGCATCGATTACAGGCAGCTGAATAGGGTGACAGTGAAGAATAAGTACCCACTGCCTAGGATCAATGATTTATTTGATCAGTTGCAGGGAGCTCAGGTGTTTACTAAGTTGGATTTGAGGTTAGGGTATTATCTGCTGAAGATAGCAGAGGCTGATGTGCCTAAGAGTACTTTCCGGAGTAGGTATGGGCATTTCAAGTTTCTAGTGATGCCGTTTGGGTTGACTAATGCCCCGGCAGCTTTTATGGCCTTGATGAATAAGGTCTTTCAACCCTACCTAGATCAGTTTGTGATTGTGTTTATTGATGACATCTTGGTGTACTCGAGGAGCAGATAGGAGCATGCTGAGCATTTGAGGATTGTTTTGCAAATCATGAGGGAGAAGCAACCATATGCCAAATTCAGTCAGTGTGAATTTTGGCTGGATGAGGTAGTATTTTTGGGCCATATAGTGACCGGAGAGGGTATACAGGTCAATCCGAAGAAGATTGAGGCAGTGATGAAGTGGGAAGTTCCAAGGAATGTGTCGGAGATTCGGAGCTTCCTAGGATTGGCCGGGTATTACCGGAGGTTTATCGAGGGGTTTTCATTGATCTCAGCCCCTTTGACAAAACTTCTGAGGAAGAATGTAGCATTCAGATGGACTGAGGGGTGCCTGAAGAGCTTTGAGGAACTGAAACATCGGTTGACTACTGCACCGATGTTGGCCATTCCATCAGGGACTAGAGGTTATGAGGTGTATAGTGATGCATCGCATCAGGGATTGGGGTGTGTTCTGATGCAGCATGGCAGGGTGATTGCTTATGCCTCGAGACAGTTGAGGTCTCACGAGGTAAATTATCCAGTACATGATTTAAAGCTAGCTGCAGTTGTATTTGCTCTGAAAATTTGGAGACACTATTTGTATGATGAAACCTTTCAGATCTTTACTGAACATAAGAGTTTGAGGTATTTGTTGAGTCAAAGGAAGTTGAATTTGAGGCAGAGGAGATGGATTGAGCTGCTGAAGGATTATGATTGTACTATTGAGTACCACCCAGGGAAAGCTAGTGTGGTGGCAGATGCCTTGAATAGGAAGTCTCATATTAGTGTAGCTCAGATTCAGGTATTGAGGTTACCTAATTTGGTACATTTGAGAGCTTTGAATGTGGAGTTGAATCTGGAGCAGGATGGAGCTTTGATAGCCACTCTGAAACTCAGACCCATGCTACATGACAGGATCAAGAGAGTCCAGGGCAAAGATCCTGATATGGTGAAGCTTATGGAGAAAGTAAAGGCAGATCCGAATTCTGAATTTGAATTGAGAGATGAGACATTATGGTTGAGACAGAGGCTATGTGTGCCTGATGTGGATGACCTGAGGAGGGAGATTCTGGAGGAAGCTCATATGGCCACCTATGCTATGCATCCTGGTACTACCAAGATGTATAACACTATAAAAACAACATTTCTGGTGGCCTGGCATGAAGAGACAGGTGGCAGAGTATGTATCTAGGTGTATGACGTGCCAGTAAGTTAAAACTGAGCACCAGGCTCCAGTAGGGAAACTCCATTCGTTGCCTATTCCCGAATGGAAATGAGAACGAATCACTATAGACTTTATCATGGGGTTGCCTAAGACTCCGAGGCAACATGATGCTATCTGGGTCATAGTGGATCGGTTAACTAAATCAGCCCATTTCTTGCCAGTAAGGGAGAATAATTCACTTGATCAGTTAGCCCAGAAGTATGTGACTGAGATAGTGAGACTGCATGGGATTCCAGTGTCTATAGTATCAGACAGGGATCCCAGATTTACTTCGAGGTTTTGGAAGAGCTTGTAGTCTGATATGGGTACCAAGTTGAATTTCAGTACAACATTTCATCCTCAGACAGATGGGCAGAGTGAGAGGACAATTAAGACTGTTGAGGATATGCTTCGAGCTTGTGTATTGGAGTTTAGAGGAGCATGGGATCAGTACCTAACTCTGATTGAATTTGCTTATAACAACCATTATCATAGTAGCATAGGAATGGCACCATATGAGGCCTTATATGGAAGAAAGGGTCGATCGCCTTTGTATTGGGATGAAGAGGGTTTGAGAACGGTTGAGGGCCCGGAGTTGATTTAGGATACAGTAGATAAGGTGAAATTGATTCGGAGCCAAATTAAAGCAGCTCAAGATAGACAGAAGAGTTATGCGGATCAGCACCAGAGGGATATGGAGTATAATGTAGGAGACAGGATTTTCCTACGAGTGTCACCGTGGAAAGGAGTGTTGAGATTCGGTAAAAAGGGCAAGTTGAGCCCTAGGTACATTGGTCCTTAAGAGATCATTGAGAGGATAGGACCTTTGGCCTATAAGTTGGCTTTACCAAATGAGATGTCTCAGTTACATAATGTCTTTCATGTGAGTATGCTCCGAAGATACCGATCGAATCCGACACATGTGATACCGGCTCAGTAGATTGAGGTTACTAGCATTTTGAGCTATGTTTAGGAGTCGGTCAAGATTGTGGGATCATGGACTAAGCAATTGAGGAACAGGGTTATTCCATTGGTGAAAGTTCTATGGAGAAACCACTTAACTGAGGAAGCAACTTGGGAGATAGAGGAGCATATGAGGAGACAGTATCCTCACCTGTTCAACCAAACAGGTAAGAATTTTGAGGACGAAATTTTTATTAGAAGGGGAGAGTTGTAACATCCCATCACCGATGGGAATGGTAGAATAGTCATTTGGAACAGGTTATGAGTATTTAAAATTGTTTTGCTATGTTCATGCATTCATATGTACACGTGAATAGTAAATTTTGCACATGTAATGATTGTACATGCATTCATGGCATTTCCCGGTATATGTTTCTCTAATGTGCTGATTGTGAAAAATATGCTTTTTGTGCTTGAAAATTTAATTGGAATGGGTCTTTGTGAATTTTGAATTTTTTGAGAATTTAGAAATTTTTTAAGAAATTTTCGGTGTAATTTTTCGGATTAGGAAAAATGTCAAGTGGCAGACTGACTGGTTACCGGTAGTAAAAAGTACTATCCAATGACATTGAAAATTAGATACATGATTTTCGAAATTTTTTATTTGGAGCCATTGAAATTTTGGGACAAATTGGAGTAGAAATTAAATTTTTATTAGAAAGGAAATAAGTGAGGGTTTAGAAGGTGACATGCATGCCACCTTAGTTGTTTAGGTTAATAAAAAAAGCATGTCTTGTGAGCTGTACGATGCTCCTCCTTTGAAAGAATTAAAAGTGACTTAGATGAAGTTCCTCCTTCGTAATCCGTAGCTCTCTCTTATTCTCTCTTGTTTCTCCTTCGTTGGTTCTCCACCTTACAAGAAAGCTCTTTTTTTTTACTTGCTTTGTTGGACCCCGAACCTTGAGTGACATTTTGACTTAGAAATATAAATGATAAAGTGGATGAGTTGATTGAAATTGAGTTGAAAATCATGACTAAAAAGAGAAAGAGTGAAAATATGAAAAATTGTGTAATAGTTGACTTTTTGGCCTTGGAAGGTTGACTTTTGTTTGAGGCAAAATTTGATGAAATGATCTACATAAAATTTGTAGAGTACGTTAAGAGCTTTCTGTAGACATAAAGTTTGCGATTTTTCGATATCGGGAGTGAAAGTTATGATCAGTCAAAGTTTATGTGTGATAGGGTTGACTTTTGACTTTTAATTATGACTGAAACTTTGACTGAGAAATTAACCTAGTTAGAGGTTAATTGAGCTTTGATGTTCTTCATGAAAATTTAAGGGTTTGTTTTGATCTTTATTTCGATATAAAGTATACAATTTTTCGATCTCGGAATAATAAGTTATGATTTTTACAAGTTTGTATAGAGAATAGTATCTTTGACCGAAAAATGGACTTCCGAAGGAGTCGAATTGAGTTTTATGTCCTTCGTGAAAGATGTAGAGCTTTCTTTAAGCTTTCTATAGAGACTAATTTTGTCAAAATCGGAGTTCGGGATTAAAAATTATGAATTTTGAAAGTTTAGAGGAAAAAAAGAGAGGAAAATGATTTATCCTCGCACTGTGGCGACGCCAGACGCCATAACGATGGCGAACGTTCAGCGCCGCCGTCGCTACGGCGACGCGCATCGCCGTAGCGATGGTGAGCATTTTGGCTCGCGTCGCTAGGGCGACGTCCGGTCGCCGTAGTGACCGTGCCCTATTCTCGCCCTAATACGACGTCGTTTTGCTCTTTCAGTTTTCTTGCTTCCTCCTCCAATCCGACCTTTGTTCACTGTTTTACTCATATCTTTTCCGTCCGACATCCGATTGAGTTGATTCTTATGGCGTTGGATTCCTAAGACAATTATGTACATCCTCAGAGAAATTGGTGAAGTTTTGAGATTTAATTAATGGTGATTAATTTAATCAAAGTGAGTTGCGAAATTTTCCGAGCATAGTTCAGTGTTTTGTGAAATTCGGGATCTGTAGAGATCCGATTGAAGTGATTCTTGAGGCGAAATAAAGATAGGACAAGGGGCTACAAATCTTATGAAGACATGAAATGTCAATTTTGTCCATAAGACCCTCAAATTATGGATGGAAGTCCAAATTCGTATGCAGTTTTTGGATTTGGAACACCTAGGAGTGTTTTGAGCATAACTTTTGATCTGGGAATCGAAATGAGGCGATTCTTGTTTTGAATTAAACTTGAGACATAAGGATACAATTGTTATGAAGACATCGAGTTCAAATCTGGGATTAAGAATGTGAATTTTTGGACGGAAATAATAGTACATGGAAAATGTGTTAGAATATGGATATTTCCGAACTGTTTTGCGCATAACTTTTGATATAGTGATCGGAATTGAGCGCGGTGGCGTGCTGGATTCGTATGATTGAGATGAACATTTCTTGAGAAGGAAGTTTTAGCAAATTCCTTCAACTTGATAGTGCGAATCAGACCCGCAAGTGAGAATGGCATAAAGTAAATGTAAGGGCAAAATGGTCAATTTACCATCATTTAATGAAACACATATGGTGATGTCGTTTTGGCATATTAAAAGCCACGAAAGTGGCTGTAAATTTCCAGAGAATAGAAGAAGAAATAAGAAGAAAAGGAAGAGTGGTTTTCGTATGGGAGAAGAGAGAAGAAGAAAGAGAAACTTAATTTTGATTTTCTACTTGATTCTTTAGGATTTTCATGTTGATCCAAGAGGGAAAAGGTTGGAAATGAAGAAAGCTTGCTTTGGGAACCAAGAAATTTCGAAAATGAAGAGAGGAAGAGGTAAGAGAAATTCTCCTACTGTGAATTTTTGATAAGTTTTTGGTTTAGAATCATTAGAAATGATGTAGGTTTATGTGCTATGAGTTTTATTTTGTGATTGATGAGTTAATTTTGGTTATGGAAGATTTTAGAGAGAGAAAGCTTAGTGGGGAAGATGATGAATAGTAAAAATTTGGGAGTTTTTGAAATTGATGATTTAGATGGCTTGAATTAGTGATGAATTTAAGATATCCTAAGTTAATTTTGATGTTTATGCTTTAGGTGAAGTTTAATTTGAAAAAATTATGAATTGGGGGTTTAGGCCAAATTAGAGATTTGGGGGTTTTCCCAAATTTTGTGAATTAAAGGTGTAGAATCATCAAAAATAGCATGAATTGATGAAATATGGAATTAATTTTGAAGAAATTATGTTTTATGAGATTTAATTTGAGTGTATTGGTTTAGGCCAATTTTGAAAATTGGGGATTTTCAAAATTGGAGATTGAAATAGCTTGGAAATATGATAATTATGAATTTCCGATAGTTAATTTTGGGAATTATGCAAATTTATGATGTGAATTTGGGTTATTATGGTTTAGGTCGATTTAATTGAAAGAAGGAAAGAAGCAAGGATCAAATTGGAGCTAGGATCAAGTGTTTGGCGTCATTTCGAGGTGGGTAGCATATTTATATTTTGATTTGTGAGCAATATGCAATTTTTGAAAAATTAAAGAAAGCAATTTTCAAAAATTAAAGAAAGCAAAATTTTGAATTTTTGATACATTATTGTTTTAGTAAGTGTTTGAAAAGAAAGGTTGGTTAATGTTTGAAATTGTGATTTCCAAAGGATTTCTGAAAAATTATTACAAGCTGAATTATGTTTGAAAAGAAAAATAGAAATTTCTGAAAGTTCATTTTGTTATGTATGCATTGCTAAATTATGTAAAGTGCTGAAATTATTGATTGATTGATTGAGTGATTTAATTGTATGTATTATGTGAATATATGAAAATCAAAATTTGGAAAGTGCCTTGGGCAATTTGAATTTCCGCTGATATGTGTTATGGGGTTTGGTAGGTCCTTTGGTGAGTCATTGTCTCTATGTGTAAAGCCTTCACCCTTTGCTCGCTAGTGTACGGAGTCTCGTTTGGACTCCTTTCACGACTACACTGGACCGCTTTGGAAAGTGTAATACGCTCGCTCACAGTACAGCACAGACCGCTATGCGAGAATGTGCAAGACGCTCGCTTGGACTAGCTGCACCATTACGATATGTTATGTGTTTTCAATTTTGTTTCAATGTTGCATTCATGTTTATGAAAAATTCGAGAATTTTGAAAAATAAGAAAAGTGAGATTACTATGAAAAGTTTGAAAAATATATATATAAAAAGGGTTTGAGGAAATTGTTTGAAAAATTATAAAGTTTGAAAAATTTGCCTGCTTTGGCAAAAAAGATTATTAAAATGATTTCACTTATTTATCAAGATATAAATGTGTTATCCACGAGCTTCCGAAATCACCCCTCTTTCATCCCTATCTCCGTGTTTGAGCGGAGATCGGATGAAAGAATGTGAAGACGTCAGTTTCGACATTTGAATACGTTAGATTTTGAGTATTTTAGAATTTGTATATGAATTTGTGTATGATGTTTGGAATATATATTTATGTTTGATTCTAGGAATGAGTTTGATTGATGAGACTAGTGTATTGAGTTACAATTTGAAGCAGTTTAGAAATAGGTTTGTGTTTATCTGCTGGAGATCCCGGACGGAGGTCCGGTTGATTTTGATGTGTGTATGATTGTTTGGGCTTTTAGAAGTGTATTTTGAACCCTTGCAGTTTGGGTTAGATTAAAGCGTAGTTATCTTTTAAATTTCGATAAAAAAATAATAAGTATGAATATGATTTTTGGGATTTATACCAATGTGTAAGAATATGGTTAGTTTTGAGTTTTCGCATGAGAATAAGAATAAGGAAGAAAAAAAAAATTCATACCGGATTTTGGAACGTCTTAGAGTTTCCAACGCGACTATGTTCAGTCGATCGTTTCCTTTGAAAATTGTTGTCGGATGTCGAATCTGTTTAGTTAAGTGTTTGTTTTCGCATTCGCTTTGCTTCTGCTTTGATTCCGCTTCGGTCAGTTCGCTTTCGTATTCGATTCATTTCGATTTACTTCCGTTTCGATTTTATATTCGATTCGCATTTGCTTTGCTTCTGATTACGTTGTGATTTGAGTTTATTTTTGCTATTGGCTTCCGCATTGTGTTTCTGATTCGAAATTTCGATCCGAAATTTCTGTCTCCTTTCGCTTCCGTTTCCATTGATTCCGTCATTCGTTCTACTTTTCCGGTTGGGATCCGGTTCCCAGATCGGGTCCCAACATGCTTACTCTTCCTTTATTCACACACAAATCCAAACCTAAGCTTTGTGATAGAGGCAATACAAATCGTTGTTCCTGTGTCAATATATGCATTAACTTTTATTTTAGTTTTCTGAATCAGAACTTGAATAAATGTTGTATTCAGGTTGACTTGAGGATTCTGATTTTTCTGTATAAGATTCATATTGATAAATTGATGAGATTGTAGAATCAGTATTATATTCAGATTCGATGGGTTCCAAATCTTCTTTTATAGCTAAATGTAATATATGGAGTTTTTCTGTATATTTGGGATTTTTTCTTTTTGGACACGTAGTAGCATAATGCCCTTCTTCTTTACATAACCAACATCTACAATTTTTCTTCTTTTTTGGACAATCTTGTTTTTTAGGTTTAAAGTGTCTATATTTTCTTCGTCGAAAATGTTTCCTATATGGTTTATAGGGTCTTTGTTTATAATAATGAGTTGGATATTTCTTCCATCTATAAGCTTTGTAAGGTTTGTACTTAGAATATTTAGATTTTTTATGTCTTGTTTTTGTTTCACAACCCCATTGTTGTGGTACATCTGGGTTGGTAGCACAACATTGTCTAATATTTGTATGCTTTAATTTTCGCCTAAAAGTTTCATCTAAACACTGTTCTGCAATTAATTTTCTTGTGATTGCGATAGCTCCACCTAAATTGTTTTCTATTTTATTTTTATTTTTTAATTTATGAAATCTTTCTTCTACTTTAAAATTTATCGGATATGGTAATTTTTGTATAAAAACATGTAAATACATTTGTTGTTCATTTCTATATAATTCATAATAATATTTTTGAAATTCACAGATAAAATTTTCTAAATAACAGGGATTACATAGTTGAAGATGGTTTAAATGCCATAGTGCTTGTTTTCTTTCTTGTTCTCTGTTTTCTTCATTGTGATATAAGATATCTTTTCCCGTAAATTCTTTATAAATTTCTGCTGCTATAACATAGAAAGTTGATGTATCTGTATTAGCTTCTTGGTATTTTGTAGTATTTTTTAATCCTGTTTCATTTTCAAGTAAAAAATTATGAGCTATTCCTTTCGTTTTATAAGTAATAAAATTCCATAATGAATTTTTGTTCATTACATCACCAAAAGGTTTATCTATTTGTAATATTAATTGCATTTTATCGACCCAATCTAGAATTAAATCTTCACTGTTTGTAACACAATCTATATTTAGTGTATCACTTGATCCTACGGTTATATGTTTAGGTGCATATTCGGAAGGATATTTGCGAATTTTTGTACCTCTTTGAAAATAACCATGTTTACTTATAAAATCTGTATCTACTAAAGCGTAATTTGATTTTCTTTTATTTGTTTTAGGTGATAGTTGTTCATTTTTAACTTTACTACTTTCAGGTTCATCTTGGTCTACATGTAATTCTTCGTCAGAATTAATGTCTAAGATGAATTCTTCTTTATCAGTTATTTTATTCAATTGTTCCTCTGGTTGTAATGTTAATTTTTAAACCATTTGTGTAATATCTATTAATTGATTTTGAATATTTCTTTCAATTGTTTCTAATGATTCAACATTTAACGGAGCAACATATTCTTCTGAATTTACTTCCATGGTCTTTCTATAATTATTTCTCTTGCTTTAGGTGTTGATTGCTCTGATACCATTTGGAGTTTTGCTTCTATCTGTTGTTGAAATTGTGTATTTTGTGTTTGTAAATTATTGAGTACTTGTAGAATTTTTTTTTGTTGTTTTAATAATTCGATCATTTGATCTTTTAATTCTTGTATTTCTTGTGTTATACTCATAAAGTATGTTTTATATATGTTGATAATGCATTAATTTGAGATTTAATATCATCTAATTTCATTGATGTATCCATAAAAGAAGAAGTGGATATAATTGGATCTGTGATTTTAACTGCTTTTCTCTATTTCTTGAGTTTAGTTACTTTGAGAGGTTTTCAAGTTTTAAAGATTGAGATCTCAGATTAAAGGGATTGAAGAAGATGAAATATCTGAAAAAGAGTGTCTTTGTTGAATTACCGGAGTTATTTGAAATGGAAGTTGTATAGCAGGTAAAGATCGTAAATTGGTTCTAAAATTTGTTCCTACTTTGGCAACATCATTAAAGAGTTGATCAATATAGATTCTATCGTTGTTTTGAATTCAATACTATGATGAGAATTTGTTAAAGCATAACTAATTTGGTAGGTAATTGAAAAGGATATTGTCCTCGAATCATTAAATCGCTTCTATAAAATTTGTATGCAATAGTTATAGTGTCTTCTAAATTTTTAGATTTTAAAGGTATGCCTAATTTTAATCGAGTATTAAATTTAATTTTCGATAAGCAAGATTGCCATTCATAATGCCTATAACTTGATCGCTTAAATTTTGCATTCGCTCATCTATAATAGCCATTCTAATGGGTGAATCTATTCCTTCTAAAAAGTAGATTTTAATAAAATTTGAATAGTTGAAAGATGAATGTACCCTATCTTAACTCGTTTTTCTAACTAAGTTGTTGTAAATGTTTAGTAAGTTGTTCTTGATTACTTAAACTAATTCTAATATGTCCATTGCATTGATCAATTCGGATAGGTGTTTCATGTACTATTTTTCCATAATAAATAATATTTTTGCGATTGAAAACTTGATTCAAAAAAGATGTTTTATGAATATCTTGTCCGGATTTTAAATCTAATTGTGTTTTAGCTATTTGTTTTTGTTTATCGTTTGATAAAAGTGTATTAATATGAAAAGTTCCTTGTGCTTCCTATAAGTCTAAATTATTTACATCAATGATGTTTTCAATTTCTTTATCGATTGTTTCGTTAGTCATATCGATGCCAAGGATTATGTATTTTATGATCATCAAGAAGTGTTTCTATATGATTACGTTCTTGATTATAGAATTGATGAAATTGTCGCTCAAGAATTAAATTTTTTGTATAGATTGTAAGGATTTTTGCTTTGAGTATTTTGATGATTACAATTTGTTCTACTAAATCTAAGAGATATTGTATTTGTATAAAATGTTGATATTGCATATATTGTAAATATTCTATCTGTTCTTCTAATTGTTGACAAACACAACAATTAGAGGTTTGACAAATAGAACAATTAAAATAGTGATAATAGTGTGAAAACATTATAATTTATAATAATCATCTTCTAAATTATGATAATCTATAGTAGAATCAAATAATTTATCTAAAAGATATTGAAACATTAAAGGAGTAAATCCATAATGATAACATGAGAAAAATAATCATTTAATTCATAAGCGAAAATGCAATTAGACAAGCATTTAAATAAAAGATAAGTAATGCTTTAAGCCAATGAAAAAATTGAATAAATGGACAAATAACTTGAATACGAGAGATATAAATTGAAGGAAAATCATGATAAGGAATCTCTTGTAATAAATTCATTTAATTTTTCGATTATGTGTATAATGAGTTCTATTTTACGATTACATTCTCTTAGATTGTCTATGCTATCATGATCGTATTCCATATCTTCGTGAATCATATCAATATAATTATCTAAACTTCTTTTTAATTTTTAACTTTATCATGAGGTCATCCTAATTCAAGAACATAAATACCTTCACAGATTTTTCTAATATATTGATCTTCCATTTTAACTAATTAATTTAGAAATGTCTTTTAAATCTCTTTTTAAAATTTGAAGATTATTGTATTGTATATGTCGGACAATACATAAATTTTGTGTAATTTGGTAAATACGTTTTTGTTCATTTATTTGTTTAGCCTTGTCTAATTTTCTTTGAAGTTTCTGAATCCAATAATTATGATTGGCTGCCATTTTGCGACTATTTTGTATCTGAGATTTAAGTAATTTTCTAAGATCAAAATAATGCATAATTGAAAACTTTTATTTATGAAATAACTAAGTACAAACTTAATCAATAAGTTTGGAGATACAATTCGATAAAACGTTCTTGATTGAACTAAAGATTGTTTTAAATCTTTAAGCATTCTCGATCATTCGTCTTTGTATCCATGATGTGTCTTATGCGTGCATCTTGAATATCGCTAGTAGCATTTTGTCAAGTGTATAACATCTTTCTAAAAGATTGTCCAATCGTTCGGTTCTTTTATAAGTTTCTTGATCTTTTCTTCAAGTAATTTTGCGGTTAAAATAACTATCATCCATTTCCTAAAGTAAAACAAAAGGTCAATTTAATCAATAAGATTAGACGTAGCTTGAAAATATTCCTTTAGTTTTTCGAATTAAAATTTTTAAATCTTGAAAATACCTGAATAATATAAAATCTATGAATAATATCATCTTGGTTGAAAGAAGTGACTGGATTTTGTTGAATATATAAACTATTTTGTTTAATAACATGATTATAATGTTTATTTCGTTGAACACATATGTTTATTAATTCTTTTAAATACCTACGATGATCAAAATAAGGTAAAAAAGTACTTTCCATGAGCATTGCTATGTATAATCAGGATGTATAAAATGAATACAAATAATAAACTTAAACATAGTCTCTAACCTGATTCGTCTCTTAGTATGCTCAAACGCCACAAGCAGGCTGAACGCAATAGAGAGAAGGTAAGATAAGAGAGTGTTTATTCTATATTTTGAGCAAAGGCTCGAGTTACATTATATAGGCACACAAAAGAGAAAATATCCACAAAAGTAGTGGATGACAAGTGAAAGCAAAAAGTAACCAATAAGATGAAAAAGCAAAAAGCAAGATTCTAGTTTAGTACAATAATTTACAGAAAATCAGAGATGCTCTGCCTTTAGTCCATATCATGGACTTGTCTACATCACGACTCTTTATTCGTCAATAATGGGTTCCAATGAGTCCGTTTCGTCGGTGCCTTTTTCTTTTGTGGTGGATGGACAATATTTGCATTTGTGTTCCATGTGATTTTGCATTTGCTGACAAATAGCATATTTCCATGTAGCTGTGAGTTCTTCAAAAATGTCTCCAATAGTCAAAAATGGATTTTTGAACTTTTGAATGATTTGCAATTGTTCGAGTGCTGTTGATTGCTTATTTAATGAAACCATAAGTAGATGAAAACCTTTGTAATTGACTCGAATATTTGAGTCTGCATTGAGTCTATTGGCTTGAATAAAAATTCCTTCGAGGCAGTTTAGGTTGAAATGATTGATAGTGGTCCATGTGAAGTCATGATTTGGTGGTGAATCAATTGCTGGATAAATGCCATTACTAATTCCAATGGTGATAAATGCAATTCTTGGTAGCAAAATATCTGCATCTTTGATAGAAGGTCCTTCTGCAAATATGGGATAACTGCTCCAGATTTTTAAATACACTTCTCTATCTTTAGCGAATTTCTCTTTATAGTTCTTGATTGCTAGGAGAAATCCATTAGGGAATTCTGAGAGGATGGTTAAAGTGGTTACATACAATGTGTCTATAAGCCCACTTTGAAAAAGTAGGTATGTGGTTAATGGATCTGCATCTGGTAAAACAATGGCTTTAGGTCCATATTTTTCTCTATTCAAAGGATAATATTGTTGGACTTTGAGTGCTTCGGTCCAATTGTTTAGATTCTGAAAACAATCGTAAAACATTTCTGAAGTGAGTTTACGGGCTTCTATTTGGATGGTTTTTGTAGGTATGGAATTGATTTGGTCCATATTGGGAATTTTACCCAATACTGTCTTTGTAGATGAGGGTGCAGGTGTTTCCAAAACTTGTTTATAAAGAGGTTTAAGTTCAGGTTGTTGCTGTCTATATTCTGCAAGAGATTTTTCTGCATCAATTTTAGTTCTAAAACTTTTATGCAATATACCGGTTACGCTCAGTAATGTGACTAGTCGCTTGTGCAAGTCGTCATAGATACCTGCCATTGGGCCATTGTATATAACATAGGTTTTTCCATCATTGTCATCTTGTTGTTTTTGGGATATTGGTGTTTGTAGTTGGGTAATTTGTGTTGGAGTGATAAGAGTAGGAGTGGTAGGGGTAGGTATAGAGGTGGCTTCAATAAATGCTTGTTGGTTTTCTCGTAGCTTTTGTCTAAGAACACGAATAGTTGTCTCCAATTGGTTGATGTCTCTAGTAATAGCCCCAATCATATCTTGTTGATTAATTAAGTCTATCTTCCTTTGTGCAAGGGTTTCTTCTAAATTTTTATTGCTGCTTCCATTCTCTGGTTAATATATCTGCAAGAAAATTGTCATTGATTTGATATAATGAATTTCAAATTGATATTGATTAAATTCAATTGCCATTTGATGAGTCTGCCTTGGTTATAGTTAGCTTTTATATTAATTTTAGGAAAACTACAAAGATATGTAGAATCCGTTTGAATAATAAACGAAACTGGTAATAAATCAATTTTCCATTTTCTCAATGTTTTGAGACATGCTAAGGTCTCTTTTTCATGAATAGGATATTTATATTCGGAAGAACTGAATGTTCCATTGATATATTTGCATAAAAGATATTTGTTTTTATTGGGAGGTTTTGTCAAAAGGCATCCTGCCCATGTATCCATACTTGCATCTATTTGCACGAGGAGTTTATCCTTAGGCAAATAATTATATAAAACTGGTAATTGTGTACATAATGCTTTGAGTTTCCTCACAAAGATTGGTATCTCAGATTATTCCAATTCCATTGAACAGTTGTACTGCATTTCTTTTGTAATAATTTTCTTTCTTTTGCAAGATCCTTTAAAAATCCTTGGTCAGAGATATAATTTAAAAGTCCTAAAAACTGTTGTACATGAGTTCTACTAGATAATTGATCAGGGAAATCAACTAACTTTTTTAATATATTAGGTTGTAATTTAATAAAGCCATTTTGTTGAAATTCAATGCCTAAATGGATTCAATTGTTTGTTGTGCAATTCGGGCTTTCTTTTTACTTAAAATTAAGCCTTTATCACTACATCTTTGAAGGACTACTTTTACTTTGTTCAAATGATCATGTTTATCTTGGTTGGAATAAATAATTATATCATCGATATATACAAAAGTAAAATCTTCTAATCCAATGAGATTAGTATCCATAAAACGTTGATAAATACTAGGTGCTTGTTTTAATCCAAAGGGTAATACATTCCATTGATAATGTTTTTGTGGAGGACAAGTAAAAGCGGTTAAAGATTTTGTATTTTCATGCAGTCTTAATTGCCAGTAACCAGATTTTGCATCTAAGGTAGTAAACCATGTATGTCCTTTTAATTTATTTATAATATAATCTTTGCGAGGTAATTTATATGCTCTCTATGGTTGCATTATTCATTTTCTTATAATTGATAACCATTTTCTTTTCCTCGTTTTGTTCAAATTTAATTGTTTACATAAAAAGCAAAAGTAATGTTTACTAGTAATTGGAATAATTAATTGTTTATTTAATAAATCAGTACATTCAGTTATAAATTCTTGTACATCGTTTTGTGTATAGGTATATTATTTTAATATTAATTTCTTGTGTTGGATCCTTTAATTTTATTTCAATTAGTTGTTTGTTCTGATTTTTCTTTGGGTCTAAAGGGTTTTCACTACAAACTTGTTCTAATAATGTTTCAATTTCTAATTGTATTGACATATTATTTAATATATAAAAATGAAGTTCATCTAATTTTGCCTTAATTTGTTGTAATTTTGGTAATGAGTAGTACGATAGATTGGAATTTTGAGGATTATAGATTTTTGGTTGATTGTTTTTATTTCGGTGTTTTTAATGTTATATAGTGTAAATATTGAAAAAGGAATGTATAATTTTAAAAATTATTGCCTATGATTAATGGTAATCCATATTCTTGTTGATATATTGAAGGTACTATAAAAGTATACTTTTCGATAATGAGATAATTATAATAACTTACATACCATATAGATTTAAAACTTCCATCAGCAATTCTTATTTGTAAAGGTTTTTCTAATTTTTTCCAATTAGTTAATAATTGTTTAGAGGCAATACAAATCGTTGTGCCTGTGTCAATATATGCATTAACTTTTATTTTAGTTTTCTGAATCAGAACTTGAATAAATGTTGTATTCAGGTTGACTTGAGGATTCTGATTTTTCTATATAAGATTCATATTGATAAATTGATGAGATTGTAGAATCAGTATTATATTCAGATTCAATGGGTTCCAAATCTTCTTTTATAGCTAAATGTAATATATGGAGTTTTTCTGTATATTTGGGATTTTTTCTTTTTGGACACGTAGTAGCATAATGCCCTTCTTCTTTACATAACCAACATCTACAATTTTTCTTCTTTTGTGATATAAGATATCTTTTCCCGTAAATTCTTTATAAATTTTTGCTGCTATAACATAGAAAGTTGATGTATCTGTATTAGCTTCTTGGTATTTTGTAGTATTTTTTAATCCTGTTTCATTTTCAAGTAAAAAATTATGAGCTATTCCTTTCGTTTTATAAGTAATAAAATTCCATAATGAATTTTTGTTCATTACATCACCAAAAGGTTTATCTATTTGTAATATTAATTGCATTTTATCGACCCAATCTAGAATTAAATCTTCACTGTTTGTAACACAATCTATATTTAGTGTATCACTTGATCCTACGATTATATGTTTAGGTGCATATTCGGAAGGATATTTGCGAATTTTTGTACCTCTTTGAAAATAACCATGTTTACTTATAAAATCTGTATCTACTAAAGGGTAATTTGATTTTCTTTTATTTGTTTTAGGTGATAGTTGTTGAAATGATTATACATATGTACATGTATATATATACATATGTACATGTATATATATATATATATATATATATATATATATATATATATATATATATATATATATATATATATATATACATATATATATATACATATATATATATACATGTATATATATATATATATATATATATATATATATATATATACATATATAATCATTTATTATATATATATATATATATATATATGTATATGTACATATGTACATATACATATATATATACATACATATACATACATACATACATATATATATATATATATATATATATATATATATATATATATATATATATATATATATATATATATATATATATATATATATATATATATATATATATCATGAGCTCTATCATTTCTATTTTTGTTGTATTTGATTATTTAGCAATTGAATATCTTTCAATGTTTGTATTATAGTGTTACATTGTTGAATTAATTCAATTATTTGTAATTTTAATTCTTTTATCTCTTGACCAATACTTCATAATGTATGTTCTAATATAAGTTGATAAATCTTTTTCTTGTGAGATTCACCCATTAGAATGGCTATTATTGATGAAAGGATGCAAAATTTAGATGATCAAATAATAGGTATTATGAATGGAAATCTTGCTTATCAAAAATCAAATTTAACACTGATTAAAATAGGTATACCATTACAATCACAAAATTTAGAAGATACAATTACAATTGCATATAAATTTTATAGAAATGATTTAATGACAAAAGGACAATATCCTTTTCAATTACTTATCAAATTAGTTATGCTTTAACCAATTCTCATCATAAGATTGAATTTAAAATACCGATCGATTTATATAGATCAACTTTTAATGATGTAGCTAAAGTAGAACAAACTTTCAACTACTTTACGTCCGCCACCGCAATACAACCCCTTTACTTCTACCCTTTAATTCAATCTAGACACTTTTTCGATCCTTCATCTTCTTCAAATCCTCTAATCAACCGATCCCAATCCTTAAGAATTGAACACTTTCAACTCCTTCTGAGGAATTACGAAAGACAAAGGAAAATTAAAATCATAGATCCCATTATATCTACATCTTCTTCATCATCTCTAAATACTTCAATGAAATTAGATGATATAAAATCACAATTAAAAGATTTATCAACTTATATTAAACATACATTATGAGTATTGGTCAAGAGATAAAAGAATTAAAATTACAAATAATTGAATTAATTCAACAATGTAACACTATAATACAAACATTGAAAGATATTCAATCGCTAAATAATCAAATACAACAAAAAATAGACATCTATTTGTCAAACCTCTAATTGTTGTATTTGTCAACAATTAGAAGAATGATAGAATTCTTAGACTATATGCAATATCAACACTTTATACAAATACAATATTTACAAGATCTATTAGAACAATCTAATACATCTGAATTATTACAAGAAAATCTAAGTTTAGAAAGACAATTTCATCAATTTTATAATAATGAACGAAATTTAATAGAAACCAATCTTAGAGATCATAAACTTCATAATCCGTGGCATCAATATGATCGAACTACAAACTCAAGATATTAAAGATATACAAAATAGTGAAAAGAAATTGAAAATATTATTGATATAGAAAATTTAGAAATACAAGAAGCACAAGGAACATTTCATATTAATACATTGTTATCTAATGATAAACGAACACAAATAGCTAAAACACAATTAGATTTAAAATCGACAAGATATTCATAAAACTTCTCTTTAAAACAAGTTTTAAATCGAAAAATATTATTTATTATGGAAAAATCGTATATGAAACACCAATAAGAATAGATCAATGCAATGGACATGTTCGAATAAGTTTAATTAATCAAGAACAAATTTATAAACACTTACAACAAATACCTTTAGAAAAACGAACTAAAATCGGATATATTCATTTATCTACTATTCAAATCCTATTGAAATCTACTTTTCTCGAAGGTATAGATTCACCCATTAGAATGGCTATTATTGATGAAAGGATGCAAAATTTAGATGATCAAATAATAGGTATTATGAATGGAAATCTTGCTTATCAAAAATCAAATTTAACACTGATTAAAAATAGGTATACCATTACAATCACAAAATTTAGAAGATACAATTACAATTGCATATAAATTTTATAGAAATGATTTAATGACAAAAGGACAATATCCTTTTCAATTACTTATCAAATTAGTTATGCTTTAACCAATTCTCATCATAGTATTGAATTTAAAAATACTCGATCGCATTTATATAGATCAACTTTTAATGATGTAGCTAAAGTAGGAACAAACTTTCAACTACTTTACGTCCGCCACCGCAATACAACTCCTTTTACTTATACTCCTTTAATTCAATCTAGACACTCTTTTCAGATCCTTCATCTTCTTCAAATCCTCTAATCAACCGATCCCAATCCTTAAGAATTGAAACACTTTCAACTCCTTCTGAGGAATTACGAAAAGACAAAGAAAAATTAAAATCATAGATCCCATTATATCTACATCTTCTTCGTCATCTCTAAATACTTCAATGAAATTAGATGATATAAAATCACAATTAAAAGATTTATCAACTTATATTAAACATACATTATGAGTATTGGTCAAGAGATAAAAGAATTAAAATTACAAATAATTGAATTAATTCAACAACAGAACACTATAATACAAACATTGAAAGATATTCAATCGCGAAATAATCAAATACAACAAAAAATAGACATGATAGAGCTCACGCTGAAAGTGGTATCAGAGCTAGAACAACCCAAAACAATATATAGACTGTGTAACTAATATTGAAGAATTAATCTTAGAATGGGTTGACAAAATACAACTAATATTACAAATTGATAAACCTTTTGGAGATATTATGAATAAAAATTCATTATGGCATTTTATTACTTATAAAACCAAAGGAATAGCACATCAATTTTTACTTGAAAATGAAATAGGATTAAAAAGTACTACAAAATATCAAGACTCTAATACAGATACAGCTACATTTTATATAATAGCAGCTGAAATTTATAAAGAATTTACTGGCAAAGATATTTTATATCACAACGAAGAAATCAGAGAACAAGAAAGAAAACAAGATATTTGGCATATAACTAATATGCAAATATGTGATCCTGTTATATCAACAATTTTATTTGTGAATTTCAAAAATATTATTATGAACTATATCGTAATGAACAAGAATTATATTTACATGTTTTTATTCAAAATTACCATATCCCATTAACCTTAAAGTAGAAGAAAGATTTCATAAACTAAAAATAAAATAAAATAGCAAATAACTTAGGAGGCGTCATTACAATTACTAGACAATTATTTGCGAACAATGTATAGATGAAACGATAGACGTAAATTAAAACAAGCAACTTTTAGACAATGTTGTGCTAAAAATCCGGATGTCCCACAACAATGGGGTTGTACTAATCCAAGAACATATAAAAATCAAAATCTAAATATCGACCATATAAACGTTATAGATGGAAGAAATATCCAACACATTACTATAAACAAAGACCTTATAAACCTTATAAAAAACATTTTAGACGACGAAGATATCGACAATTTAAACCTAGAAAACAAGATTGTCCACAAAAGAAGAAAAATTGTAAATGTTGGTTATGTCAAGAAGAAGGGCATTATACAAATACATGTCCAAAACGCAAAAGTAAAAATTCTAAATATACAGAAAAAGTTAATATATTAAGATTAGCAACAAAAGAAGAATTAGAACCTATAGAATCCGATTATGATACTAATTCTACTATTTCATCAATTTATCAATATGAATCATATATCGAAAAAGAAACAGAATCTTCAAGTCAATCCGAATACAACATATATTCCAGCACAGATTCAGAAACCTAAAATAAAAGTTAATGCATATATAGACACTGGAGCAACCATCTGTCTTGCTTCACGCAAAATATTAACTAATTGGAAAAAATTAGTCAAACCATTACATATAAGTATTGCTGATGGAAGTATTAAATCTATATGGTATGCTAGTTATTATACCTATATTATTATAGAAAATTATACCTTTATAGTCCTACAATATATCAACATGAACATGAAATATCTTTAATTTTAGGAAATAATTTTCTCAAATTATATAATCCTTTTGTCAATATTTACATTATATAACTTTAAAACACCTGAAATAAAAACATAAATCAATAATCAATAATCCTTAAAATTCCTATTTATAACACTAAGTATTATCAAAATTACAATTAATAACAAAAAATTAAATGAACTCCAATTTTACATACAAAATAATATGACAATACAATCGAAGTTCTTACTTTATTAGATCAAGTTTGTAGTGAAAATCTATTAGACCCAGAAAAGAATCAAAATAAACAATTAATTGAAATAAAATTAAAAGATCCAATACAAGAAATTAATATTAAAAATAATATACCATACACACAACTAGATGTTCAAGAATTTATTACTGAATGTACTGATTTACTAAATAAAAAATTAATTAGTCCTAGTACTAGTAAACATTCAGCACCTGCTTTTTATGTAAACAATTCAGCTGAACAAAAACGAGTAAAAAGACGAATGGTTATTAATTATAAAAAAATGAATAATGCAACTATAGGCGATGCATATAAATTACCTCGCAAAGATTATATTATAAATAAATTAAAAGGACATACATGGTTTACAACCTTAGATGCAAAATCAAAGCATCGGCAACTACGATTACATGAAAATACAAAAGAATTAACTCGCTTTTCATGTCCTCCACAAAACATTATCAATGGAATGTATTACCTTTTGGTTTAAAACAAGCACCTAGTATATATCAACGATTTATGGATACTAATCTCCTTGGATTAGAAAATTTTACTTTAGTCTATATTGATGATATAATCATTTATTCAAATCAAGATAAAGAAGATCATTTGAAAAAGTAAAATTAGTCCTTCAACGATGTATAGATAAAGGTTTAATTTTAAGCAAAAAGAAAGCACGAATTGCACAAAAAACAATTGAATATTTAGGTATTGAATTTCAACCAAATGGTTTTATTAAATTACAACCAAATATTTTACAGAAATTAGTTGATTTTTCTGATAAATTATCTAATCGTACTCATATACAACAATTTTTAGGACTTTTGAATTATATATCCGATCAAGGATTTTTAAAAGATTTAGCTAAAGAAAGAAAATTATTACAAAAGAAATGTAGTACAACTGTTCGATGGAATTGAAATGATGCAGATACCAATGCTGTGAGGAAACTCAAGGCATTATGTACACAACTTCCTGTTTTATATAATTACTTGCCCGAGGATAAACTTCTCGTGCAAATAGATGCAAGTATGGATACATGGGCAGGATGTCTTTTGGCAAAACCTCCCAATCAACGTCAATATCTTTTATGCAAATATATCAACGGAACATTTAGTTCTGCTGAATATAAATATCCTATTCATGAAAAAGAAACTTTAGCATGTCTTAAGACATTGCGAAAAATGGAAAATTGATTTATTACCAGTTTCTTTTCTTATTCAGACAGATTCTGCATATCTTTGTAGCTTTCCGAAAATTAATATTAAAGCTAATTATAATCAAAGTAGATTAATCAGATGGCAATTAGAATTTAATCAATATCAGTTTGAAATTAATCATATCAAATCTACTAACAATTTTCTTGCAGATATATTAACAAGAGAATGGAAGCAGCAATAAAAAATTTAGAAGATACCCTTGCACAAAGGAAGATAGATTTAATGAATCAACAACAAATGATTGGAGCCATTACTAGAGATATCAATCAATTGGAAACAACCATTCAAGTTCTTAGACAAACTACTACAGACAGCCAAAAAGCCTTTCTTGAAGCTACCTCTATATCAACTGCACCTACTCTTATCACTCCCACTCAAATTACCCAAAAGCAGACATCAGAGTCCCAGAGACAACAAGATGAAAATAGTGAAAAAACTTATGTTATATATAATGGACCCACGGCAGGTATTTTTGACGCATGGCACAAGGCAGCTGTTCACATTACAGGCCGACCAGGTATTTTACATAAAAGTTTTAAGACAAAATCTGAAGCAGAAACATCTCTTGCAGAATATAGACAATCTCATCAGATTGAGCTAAAACCTCTATATAAACAAGTTTTAGAATCACCCAAACCTTCCTCCACAAAAATAATATTGGGCAAGGTTCCCAATATGGATAGAATCAATGCTATACCCACAAAAACTCTCCAAATAGAAACCCGTAAACTCACTTCAGAAATGTTTTATGATTGCTTTCAGAATATAAACAATTGGACTGAAGCCCTTAAGGTCCAGCAATACTATCCTTTGAATAGAGGAAAGTATGGGCCTAAAGCCATTGTTTTACCCGATGTAGATCCATTAACCACCTACCTACTTTTTCAAAGTGGCCTTATAGACACCTTATATATTTCCACCATGACAATTCTTTCTGAATTTCCAAGTGGATTTCTCCAAGCAGTCAAAAATTACAAAGAAAAATTCGCCAAAGAAAGAGAAATATATTTAAAATATGGAGCAGCTATCCTATTTTTACCGAAGGCGAATCTATGAAGAATGCAGACATTATGTTACCTAGAATTGCATATATTACCATTGGAATCAGTAATGGTATATACCCAGCAATTGATGCACCACCCAATCATGAATTCACATGGAGTACCATCAATCAATTCAATTTAAATTGTCTTGAAGGCATTTTATCCAAGCAAATCGAATCAACACGCACTCAACACTCGAGTCAATTACAAAGGCTTTCATTTTCTCATGGTTTCACTCATCAAGGCATAACAACTCAAGACCGGATGCAAATCATTCGAAATTCAAACATCCATTTTAACTATTGAAGATATTTTTGAAGATCTTACCGCAGCATGGAAATATGCTTTATGTCAGCAAATGCAAAATCATGTAGAACACCAATGCAAATCCTGTCCATCTACAAAAGGCAAAGGCATCGATGACTCAGAATCATTGGAACCCATTATTGAAGAATAAAGCAGCCGAAAGCATGATGTAGACAAAAGAAAAGAAGAACCCATTATTGAAGAATAAAGCAGCCGAAAGCATGATGTAGACAACAGTGTGATGTAAAAGAAGAGCATCTACTTTTCTTTATGTAAATTATTGTACTACGTTCGAATCTTGCTTTTTACTTTTTTGTTTTATTGGTTCTTTTTTGCTTTCTCCTTTTTTATTGTCGTCCACTATGGTTTTGGACGGACTTCAGTTGTTTGCCTATATAATGTAACTCGAGCATTCGCTCAAGATATAGAAAAAACAACCTCTTATATAACCTACTTCTCTCTCTATTGCGTTCAAGCCGAGGTGAGGCGTTTCAAGCATATTACGAGACGAAACAGGTTAGTAAGAACATGTTTAAGATTTATATACAAGCATTCTTATAATTTGTTTACTTACTCTTATTAAGATGGAATCTACTTTATCTTATTTTAATTATCGTAAACATCTAAAAGAACTTATCCAAATCTGTTCTCATAGAACTAAACACTATAATCATATTATTAATCAAGCTAGTTCATATATTCAACAAACTCCAGTCACTCCCTCTAATCAAGATGAAATCATTCAACAATTTTATATTATTCAATATTTTCAAGATCTAAAACAAATTAATATTGAACAACAAAAACGATATTTTAAAGAAATCTCTTATCTTATTGATTAACTCTTCTCTTTTCTTATTCTAGGCAATGGATGATTCTTATTTTAATCGCAAACACTATTTGAAGCAGAAGATAAAAGAAATTGATATAAGAATTGACCAAGTAAATAACATTCTACATAGAAGTTATCAACTGAATCCACAGACTCCCTATACTCGAGATGTTAGAGAACGAGCAGTCATGGATATATCAAGAATGATTAAAATCATGAAAGAGCTAAAGACATCTTTATTGCAAACACGCAAGTTTTATACAAATTGTATTTCTCTA
Source organism: Erythroxylum novogranatense (assembly GCA_029891385.1). NCBI lineage: Eukaryota > Viridiplantae > Streptophyta > Magnoliopsida > Malpighiales > Erythroxylaceae > Erythroxylum > Erythroxylum novogranatense. The sequence goes on from CM057229.1 coordinate 21,897,877, forward strand.
CTTATTGACTAAGTTTGTATTTCCGCTTTTATTAAATAAAAGTTTTTATTATGGAAGATCAATATATTAGTCGAATCGGTGAAGGTCTTTATGTTACTGAATTAGATGGACCTCAAATAAAATTATTCAATTAAAACAGAATTTAGATAATTATATTGATATGATTATTGAAGATCTAGCATATATTCCTAATAGTATCAAAATATAAGAGAATGTAATCGAAAAATGGAACTCTTTATTCATATAATTGAAAAATTAAATGAATTTATTCAACGTGATTCATCATCATCATGATTACTAGTTCCTTTTTATTTCTTTGTATTCAAGTTATTTATCCATTTATTCAATTCTTTTCTTGGCTTAAATCATTACTTATTTTTATTTAATTGCATGTTCTATCGCATTTTCTAATTATGAATTAAATGATTATTTTTATCATGTTATAAGTATGGATTTACTCCTTTAATGATTCAATATCTTTTAGATAAATTATTTAATCCTTGTATTAATTATCATAATTTAGAAGAATATTATTAATGTTCAATATCTTTTAGATAAATTATTTAATCCTTGTATTAATTATCATAATTTAGAAGAATATTATTAATGTCTTCTCATTATTATCATTATTTAAATTGTTCTATTTGTCAAACCTCTAATTGTTGTATTTGTCAACAATTAGAAGAATGAATAAATTCTTAGACTATATGCAATATCAACACTTTATACAAATACAATATTTACAAGATCTATTAGAACAATCTAATACATCTGAATTATTACAAGAAAATCTAAGTTTAGAAAGACAATTTCATCAATTTTATAATAATGAACGAAATTTAATAGAAACCAATCTTAGAGATCATAAACTTCATAATCCGTGGCATCAATATGATGAACTACAAACTCAAGATATTAAAGATATACAAAATAGTGAAAAGAAATTGAAAATATTATTGATATAGAAAATTTAGAAATACAAGAAGCACAAGGAACATTTCATATTAATACATTGTTATCTAATGATAAACGAACACAAATAGCTAAAACACAATTAGATTTAAAATCGGACAAGATATTCATAAAACTTCTCTTTTAAAACAAGTTTTAAATCGAAAAATATTATTTATTATGGAAAATCGTATATGAAACACCAATAAGAATAGATCAATGCAATGGACATGTTCGAATAAGTTTAATTAATCAAGAACAAATTTATAAACACTTACAACAAATACCTTTAGAAAACGAACTAAAATCGGATATATTCATTTATCTACTATTCAAATCCTATTGAAATCTACTTTTCTCGAAGGTATAGATTCACCCATTAGAATGGCTATTATTGATGAAAGGATGCAAAATTTAGATGATCAAATAATAGGTATTATGAATGGAAATCTTGCTTATCAAAAAATCAAATTTAACACTCGATTAAAAATAGGTATACCATTACAATCACAAAATTTAGAAGATACAATTACAATTGCATATAAATTTTATAGAAATGATTTAATGACAAAAGGACAATATCCTTTTTCAATTACTTATCAAATTAGTTATGCTTTAACCAATTCTCATCATAGTATTGAATTTAAAAATACTGATCGCATTTATATAGATCAACTTTTAATGATGTAGCTAAAGTAGAACAAACTTTCAACTACTTTACGTCCGCTACCGCAATACAACTCCCTTTTACTTCTACTCCTTTAATTCAATCTAGACACTCTTTTTCAGATCCTTCATCTTCTTCAAATCCTCTAATCAACCGATCCCAATCCTTAAGAATTGAAACACTTTCAACTCCTTCGGAGGAATTACAGAAAGACAAAGAAAAAATTAAAATCATAGATCCCATTATATCTACATCTTCTTCATCATCTCTAAATACTTCAATGAAATTAGATGATATAAAATCACAATTAAAAGATTTATCAACTTATATTAAACATACATTATGAGTATTGGTCAAGAGATAAAAGAATTAAAATTACAAATAATTGAATTAATTCAACAACAGAACACTATAATACAAACATTGAAAGATATTCAATCGCGAAATAATCAAATACAACAAAAATAGACATCTATTTGTCAAACCTCTAATTGTTGTATTTGTCAACAATTAGAAGAACAGATAGAATTCTTAGACTATATACAATATCAACACTTTATACAAATACAATATTTACAAGATCTATTAGAACAATCTAATACATCTGAATTATTACAAGAAAATCTAAGTTTAGAAAGACAATTTCATCAATTTTATAATAATGAACGAAATTTAATAGAAACCAATCTTAGAGATCATAAACTTCATAATCCGTGGCATCAATATGACTGAACTACAAACTCAAGATATTAAAGATATACAAAATAGTGAAAAGAAATTGAAAATATTATTGATATAGAAAATTTAGAAATACAAGAAGCACAAGGAACATTTCATATTAATACATTGTTATCTAATGATAAACGAACACAAATAGCTAAAACACAATTAGATTTAAAATCTGGACAAGATATTCATAAAACTTCTCTTTTAAAACAAGTTTTAAATCGAAAAAATATTATTTATTATGGAAAAATCGTACATGAAACACCAATAAGAATAGATCAATGCAATGGACATGTTCGAATAAGTTTAATTAATCAAGAACAAATTTATAAACACTTACAACAAATACCTTTAGAAAAACGAACTAAAATCGGATATATTCATTTATCTACTATTCAAATCCTATTGAAATCTACTTTTCTCGAAGGTATAGATTCACCCATTAGAATGGCTATTATTGATGAAAGGATGCAAAATTTAGATGATCAAATAATAGGTATTATGAATGGAAATCTTGCTTATCAAAAAATCAAATTTAACACTCGATTAAAAATAGGTATACCATTACAATCACAAAATTTAGAAGATACAATTACAATTGCATATAAATTTTATAGAAATGATTTAATGACAAAAGGACAATATCCTTTTTCAATTACTTATCAAATTAGTTATGCTTTAACCAATTCTCATCATAGTATTGAATTTAAAAATACTGATCGCATTTATATAGATCAACTTTTTAATGATGTAGCTAAAGTAGGAACAAACTTTCGAACTACTTTACGTCCGCTACCTGCAATACAACTCCCTTTTACTTCTACTCCTTTAATTCAATCTAGACACTCTTTTTCAGATCCTTCATCTTCTTCAAATCCTCTAATCAACCGATCCCAATCCTTAAGAATTGAAACACTTTCAACTCCTTCGGAGGAATTACAGAAAGACAAAGAAAAAATTAAAATCATAGATCCCATTATATCTACATCTTCTTCGTCATCTCTAAATACTTCAATGAAATTAGATGATATAAAATCACAATTAAAAGATTTATCAACTTATATTAAACATACATTATGAGTATTGGTCAAGAGATAAAAGAATTAAAATTACAAATAATTGAATTAATTCAACAACAGAACACTATAATACAAACATTGAAAGATATTCAATCGCGAAATAATCAAATACAACAAAAAATAGACATGGTTCTTCTTTGCTTTCTCCTTTTTTATATTGGTCCACTATGGTTTTGGACGGACTTCTGTTGTTTGCCTATATAATGTAACTCGACCATTCGCTCAAGATATAGAAAAAACAACCTCTTATATAACCTACTTCTCTCTCTATATTGTATTTGTATAAAGTGTTGATATTGCATATAGTCTAAGAATTCTATCTGTTCTTCTAATTGTTGACAAATACAACAATTAGAGGTTTGACAAATAGAACAATTTAAATAATGATAATAATGAGAAGACATTAATAATATTCTTCTAAATTATGATAATTAATACAAGGATTAAATAATTTATCTAAAGATATTGAATCATTAAAGGAGTAAATCCATACTTATAACATGATAAAAATAATCATTTAATTCATAATTAGAAAATGCGATAGAACATGCAATTAAATAAAAATAAGTAATGATTTAAGCCAAGAAAAGAATTGAATAAATGGATAAATAACTTGAATACAAAGAAATAAAAGGAACTAGTAATCATGATGATGATGAATCACGTTGAATAAATTCATTTAATTTTCAATTATATGAATAAAGAGTTCCATTTTCGATTACATTCTCTTATATTTTCGATACTATTAGGAATATATGCTAGATCTTCAATAATCATATCAATATAATTATCTAAATTCTGTTTTAATTGAATAATTTTATTTCGAGGTCCATCTAATTCAGTAACATAAAGACCTTCACCGATTCGACTAATATATTGATCTTCCATATTAAAAAACTTTTTATTTAATAAAAACTGGAAAGACAAACTTAGTCAATAAGTAGAGAAATACAATTTGTATAAAACTTGCGTGTTTGCAATAAAGATGTCTTTAGCTCTTTCATGATTTTAATCATTCTTGATATATCCATGATCGCCGTTCTCTAACATCTCGAGTATAGAGAGTCCGTGGATTCGCTTGATAACTTCTATGTAGAATGTTATTTACTTGGTCAATTCTTATATCAATTTCTTTTATCTTCTGCTTCAAATAGTGTTTGCGATTAAAATAAGAATCATCCATTGCCTAGAATAAGAAAAGAGAAGAGTTAATCAATAAGATAAGAGATTTCTTTAAAATATCGTTTTTGTTGTTCAATATTAATTTGTTTTAGATCTTGAAAATATTGAGTAATATAAAATCTGAACAAAATCCTGAACAGAAATCTCCTAAAAGAAAAGCACCTTATCCATTAATTGATACAGAAAGTATAAGCAAACATGGTTATTACCAAAGAGGTACTAAAATACAATTTAAACCTAGAAAACAAGATTGTCCACAAAAGAAGAAAAATTGTAAATGTTGGTTATGTCAAGAAGAAGGGCATTATGCAAATACATGTCCAAAACGCAAAAGTAAAAATTCTAAATATACAGAAAAAGTTAATATATTAAGATTAGCAACAAAAGAAGAATTAGAACCTATAGAATCCGATTATGATAGGAATTGCATATATTACCATTGGAATCAGTAATGGTATATACCCAGCAATTGATGCACCACCCAATCATGAATTCACATGGAGTACCATCAATCAATTCAATTTAAATTGTCTTGAAGGCATTTTTATCCAAGCAAATCGAATCAACACAGACTCAACACTCTGAGTCAATTACAAAGGCTTTCATTTTCTCATGGTTTCACTCATCAAGCAGACAACAACTCAAGACCAGATGCAAATCATTCAGAAATTCAAACATCCATTTTTAACTATTGAAGATATTTTTGAAGATCTTACCGCAGCATGGAAATATGCTTTATGTCAGCAAATGCAAAATCATGTAGAACACCAATGCAAATACTGTCCATCTACAAAAGGCAAAGGCATCGATGACTCAGAATCATTGGAACCCATTATTGAAGAATAAAGCAGCCGAAAGCATGATGTAGACAAAAGAAAAGAAGAACCCATTATTGAAGAATAAAGCAGCCGAAAGCATGATGTAGACAACAGTGTGATGTAAAAGAAGAGCATCTACTTTTCTTTATGTAAATTATTGTACTACGTTCGAATCTTGCTTTTTACTTTTTTGTTTTATTGGTTCTTTTTTGCTTTCTCCTTTTTTATTGTCGTCCACTATGGTTTTGGACGGACTTCTGTTGTTTGCCTATATAATGTAACTCGAGCATTCGCTCAAGATATAGAAAAAACAACCTCTTATATAACCTACTTCTCTCTCTATTGCGTTCAAGCCGAGGTGAGGCGTTTCAAGCATATTACGAGACGAAACAGGTTAGTAAGAACATGTTTAAGATTTATATACAAGCATTCTTATAATTTGTTTACTTACTCTTATTAAGATGGAATCTACTTTATCTTATTTTAATTATCGTAAACATCTAAAAGAACTTATCCAAATCTGTTCTCATAGAACTAAACACTATAATCATATTATTAATCAAGCTAGTTCATATATTCAACAAACTCCAGTCACTCCCTCTAATCTCTTTCTGTATCAATTAATGGATAAGGTGCTTTTCTTTTAGGAGATTTCTGTTCAGGATTTTGTTCAGATTTTATATTACTACTTTCAGGTTGATCTTCATTGACATATAATTCTTCATCAGAATTTAAATTGTGAATAAATTCTTCTTGGTCATGAGTAATTTTATTATAGTTTTCTAATGGTTGTATAGTAAATTCTTTGAATAATTGTGTAATTTTAGTTAATTGATTGTTAATATTATTTTCTATAACTTCTATAGATTCTTTTGACTCTAAAGTTTCTTCTTCCATAAATTATTTCTAGTTAAATTTATTGTTTCGGGTTGTTCTAGCTCTGATACCACTTTCAGCGTGAGCTCTATCATGTCTATTTTTTGTTGTATTTGATTATTTCGCGATTGAATATCTTTCAATGTTTGTATTATAGTGTTCTGTTGTTGAATTAATTCAATTATTTGTAATTTTAATTCTTTTATCTCTTGACCAATACTCATAATGTATGTTTAATATAAGTTGATAAATCTTTTAATTGTGATTTTATATCATCTAATTTCATTGAAGTATTTAGAGATGATGAAGAAGATGTAGATATAATGGGATCTATGATTTTAATTTTTTCTTTGTCTTTCTGTAATTCCTCCGAAGGAGTTGAAAGTGTTTCAATTCTTAAGGATTGGGATCGGTTGATTAGAGGATTTGAAGAAGATGAAGTGTAACACCCCACACCCGTAAGACCCGAACCCGATATCGTTGGTGATATCCGAGTCCGTGTCCCACGAGAGTGGCGTACTACATCAGTCGATTTAAAATTCAGTACACACTTTTTTTTTCTTTAATCCAGATCAAAAACTAACCCAATCAACTCAAATGACCCCAATTTCAATCCCAAAATAATATACCCAATATTACAGTGCCATTGGGTAAAAATTTTCGCTACCGAAAATCGACCGATTCGCCAATTGGCGATTTTTCCGGTTCGGAAATTTTCTCTGGAAAAATCCAGAAAAATTCCTAAAAATCCCTAAAAATGTAAAACAATTTATGGCACACTCCAAATAATTTTTCAAACTCAATTGTCCCATTAATTTCACACAGAAGTTCAATTTAAAACCTAAGCCGGAAAATGTCATGAATGCATGTATACTATGTGCATGTGCAACCAATCAGTAATTATAGAGACTATATGCTGTATGCGCATGCCGAGATATAATTTAATATCCCGAACCCGTCCCAATTACCAAAATACCCTTTCCTATAGGAGAGGGGATGTTACATGAAGGATCTGAAAAAGAGTGTCTAGATTGAATTAAAGGAGTAGAAGTAAAAGGGAGTTGTATTGCAGGTAGCGGACGTAAAGTAGTTCGAAAGTTTGTTCCTACTTTAGCTACATCATTAAAAAGTTGATCTATATAAATGCGATCAGTATTTTTAAATTCAATACTATGATGAGAATTGGTTAAAGCATAACTAATTTGATAAGTAATTGAAAAGGATATTGTCCTTTGTCATTAAATCATTTCTATAAAATTTATATGCAATTGTAATTGTATCTTCTAAATTTTGTGATTGTAATGGTATACCTATTTTAATCGAGTGTTAAATTTGATTTTTGATAAGCAAGATTTCCATTCATAATACCTATTATTTGATCATCTAAATTTTGCATCCTTTCATCAATAATAGCCATTCTAATGGGTGAATCTATACCTTCGAGAAAAGTAGATTTCAATAGGATTTGAATAGTAGATAAATGAATATATCCGATTTTAGTTCGTTTTTCTAAAGGTATTTGTTGTAAGTGTTTATAAATTTGTTCTTGATTAATTAAACTTATTCAACATGTCCATTGCATTGATCTATTCTTATTGGTGTTTCATGTATGATTTTCCATAATAAATAATATTTTTCGATTTAAAACTTGTTTTAAAAGAGAAGTTTTATGAATATCTTGTCCGATTTTAAATCTAATTGTGTTTTAGCTATTTGTGTTCGCTTTATCATTAGATAACAATGTATTAATATGAAATGTTCCTTGTGCTTCTTGTATTTCTAAATTTTCTATATCAATAATATTTTCAATTTCTTTTTCACTATTTTGTATATCTTTAATATCTTGAGTTTATAGTTCATCATATTGATGCCACGGATTATGAAGTTTATGATCTCTAAGATTGGTTTCTATTAAATTTCGTTCATTATTATAAAATTGATGAAATTGTCTTTCTAAACTTAGATTTTCTTGTAATAATTCAGATGTATTAGATTGTTCTAATAGATCTTGTAAATATTGTATTTGTATAAAGTGTTGATATTGCATATAGTCTAAGAATTTATTCGTTCTTCTAATTGTTGACAAATACAACAATTAGAGGTTTGACAAATAGAACAATTTAAATAATGATAATAATGAGAAGACATTAATAATATTCTTCTAAATTATGATAATTAATACAAGGATTAAATAATTTATCTAAAAGATATTGAATCATTAAAGGAGTAAATCCATACTTATAACATGATAAAAATAATCATTTAATTCATAATTAGAAAATGCGATAGAACATGCAATTAAATAAAAATAAGTAATGATTTAAGCCAAGAAAAGAATTGAATAAATGGATAAATAACTTGAATACAAAGAAATAAAAAGGAACTAGTAATCATGATGATGATGAATCACGTTGAATAAATTCATTTAATTTTTCAATTATATGAATAAAGAGTTCCATTTTCGATTACATTCTCTTATATTTTCGATACTATTAGGAATATATGCTAGATCTTCAATAATCATATCAATATAATTATCTAAATTCGCTTTAATTGAATAATTTTATTTCGAGGTCCATCTAATTCAGTAACATAAAGACCTTCACCGATTCGACTAATATATTGATCTTCCATAATAAAAAACTTTTTATTTAATAAAAACTGGAAATACAAACTTAGTCAATAAGTAGAGAAATACAATTTGTATAAAACTTGCATGTTTGCAATAAAGATGTCTTTAGCTCTTTCATGATTTTAATCATTCTTGATATATCCATGACTGCTCGTTCTCTAACATCTCGAGTATAGGGAGTCTGTGGATTCAGTTGATAACTTCTATGTAGAATGTTATTTACTTGGTCAATTCTTATATCAATTTCTTTTATCTTCTGCTTCAAATAGTGTTTGCGATTAAAATAAGAATCATCCATTGCCTAGAATAAGAAAAGAGAAGAGTTAATCAATAAGATAAGAGATTTCTTTAAAATATCGTTTTGTTGTTCAATATTAATTTGTTTTAGATCTTGAAAATATTGAATAATATAAAATTGTTGAATGATTTCATCTTGATTAGAGGAGTGACTGGAGTTTGTTGAATATATGAACTAGCTTGATTAATAATATGATTATAGTGTTTAGTTCTATGAGAACAGATTTGGATAAGTTCTTTTAGATGTTTACGATAATTAAAATAAGATAAAGTAGATTCCATCTTAATAAGAGTAAGTAAACAAATTATAAGAATGCTTGTATATAAATCTTAAACTTGTTCTTACTAACCTGTTTCGTCTCGTAATATGCTTGAAACGCCTCACCTCGGCTTGAACGCAATAGAGAGAGAAGTAGGTTATATAAGAGGTTGTTTTTTCTATATCTTGAGCGAATGCTCGAGTTACATTATATAGGCAAACAACAGAAGTCCGTCCAAAACCATAGTGGACGACAATAAAAAAGGAGAAAGCAAAAAAGAACCAATAAAACGAAAAAGTAAAAAGCAAGATTCGAATGTAGTACAATAATTTACATAAAGAAAAGTAGATGCTCTTCTTTTACATCACACTGTTGTCTACATCATGCTTTCGGCTGCTTTATTCTTCAATAATGGGTTCTTCTTTTCTTTTGTCTACATCATACTTTTGTCTACATCATGCTTTCGGCTGCTTTATTCTTCAATAATGGGTTCCAATGATTCTGAGTCATCGATGCCTTTGCCTTTTGTAGATGGACAGTATTTGCATTGGTGTTCTACATGATTTTGCATTTGCTGACATAAAGCATATTTCCATGCTGCGGTAAGATCTTCAAAAATATCTTCAATAGTTAAAAATGGAAGTTTGAATTTCTGAATGATTTGCATCTGGTCTTGAGTTGTTGTCTGCTTGATGAGTGAAACCATGAGAAAATGAAAGCCTTTGTAATTGACTCGGAGTGTTGAGTCTGTGTTGATTCGATTTGCTTGGATAAAAATGCTTTCAAGACAATTTAAATTGAATTGATTGATGGTACTCCATGTGAGTTCATGATTGGGTGGTGCATCAATTGCTGGGTATATACCATTACTGATTCCAATGGTAATATATGCAATTCTGGGTAACATAATGTCTGCATTCTTCATAGATTCGCCTTCGGTAAAAATAGGATAGCTGCTCCATATTTTTAAATATATTTCTCTTTCTTTGGCGAATTTTTCTTTGTAATTTTTGACTGCTTGGAGAAATCCACTTGGAAATTCAGAAAGAATTGTCATGGTGGAAATATATAAGGTGTCTATAAGGCCACTTTGAAAAAGTAGGTAGGTGGTTAATGGATCTGCATCGGGTAAAACAATGGCTTTAGGCCCATACTTTCCTCTATTCAAAGGATAGTATTGCTGGACCTTAAGGGCTTCAGTCCAATTGTTTATATTCTGAAAGCAATCATAAAACATTTCTGAAGTGAGTTTACGGGTTTCTATTTGGAGAGTTTTTGTGGGTATAGCATTGATTCTATCCATATTGGGAACCTTGCCCAATATTATTTTTGTGGAGGAAGGTTTGGGTGATTCTAAAACTTGTTTATATAGAGGTTTTAGCTCAATCTGATGAGATTGTCTATATTCTGCAAGAGATGTTTCTGCTTCAGATTTTGTCTTAAAACTTTTATGTAAAATACCTGGTCGGCCTGTAATGTGAACAGCTGCCTTGTGCCATGCGTCAAAAATACCTGCCATGGGTCCATTATATATAACATAAGTTTTTTCACTATTTTCATCTTGTTGTCTCTGGGACTCTGATGTCTGCTTGGGTAATTTGAGTGGGAGTGATAAGAGTAGGTGCAGTTGATATAGAGGTAGCTTCAAGAAAGGCTTTTTGGCTGTCTGTAGTAGTTTGTCTAAGAACTTGAATGGTTGTTTCCAATTGATTGATATCTCTAGTAATGGCTCCAATCATTTGTTGTTGATTCATTAAATCTATCTTCCTTTGTGCAAGGGTATCTTCTAAATTTTTTATTGCTGCTTCCATTCTCTTGTTAATATATCTGCAAGAAAATTGTTAGTAGATTTGATATGATTAATTTCAAACTGATATTGATTAAATTCTAATTGCCATCTGATTAATCTACCTTGATTATAATTAGCTTTAATATTAATTTTCTGAAAGCTACAAAGATATGCGAATCATGCGAATAAGAAAAGAAACTGGTAATAAATCAATTTTCCATTTTCGCAATGTCTTAAGACATGCTAAAGTTTCTTTTTCATGAATAGGATATTTATATTCAGCAGAACTAAATGTTCCGTTGATATATTTGCATAAAAGATATTGACGTTGATTGGGAGGTTTTGCCAAAAGACATCCTGCCCATGTATCCATACTTGCATCTATTTGCACGAGAAGTTTATCCTCGGGCAAGTAATTATATAAAATAGGAAGTTGTGTACATAATGCCTTGAGTTTCCTCACAGCATTGGTATCTGCATCATTCCAATTCCATTGAACAGTTGTACTACATTTCTTTTGTAATAATTTTCTTTCTTTAGCTAAATCTTTTAAAAATCCTTGATCGGATATATAATTCAAAAGTCCTAAAAATTGTTGTATATGAGTACGATTAGATAATTTATCAGGAAAATCAACTAATTTCTGTAAAATATTTGGTTGTAATTTAATAAAACCATTTGGTTGAAATTCAATACCTAAATATTCAATTGTTTTTTTGTGCAATTCGTGCTTTCTTTTTGCTTAAAATTAAACCTTTATCTATACATCGTTGAAGGACTAATTTTACTTTTTTCAAATGATCTTCTTTATCTTGATTTGAATAAATGATTATATCATCAATATAGACTAAAGTAAAATTTTCTAATCCAAGGAGATTAGTATCCATAAATCGTTGATATATACTAGGTGCTTGTTTTAAACCAAAAGGTAATACATTCCATTGATAATGTTTTTGTGGAGGACATGAAAAAGCAGTTAATTCTTTTGTATTTTCATGTAATCGTAGTTGCCAGTAGCCTGATTTTGCATCTAAGGTTGTAAACCATGTATGTCCTTTTAATTTATTTATAATATAATCTTTGCGAGGTAATTTATATGCATCGCCTATAGTTGCATTATTCATTTTTTTATAATTAATAACCATTCGTCTTTTTCCTCGTTTTTGTTCAGCTGAATTGTTTACATAAAAAGCAGGTGCTGAATGTTTACTAGTACTAGGACTAATTAATTTTTATTTAGTAAATCAAGACATTCAAGAATAAATTCTTGAACATCTAGTTGTGTGTATGGTATATTATTTTAATATTAATTTCTTGTATTGGATCTTTTAATTTTATTTCAATTAATTGTTTATTTTGATTCTTTTACGGTCTAATGGATTTTCACTACAAACTTGATCTAATAAAGTAAGAACTTCGATTGTATTGTCATATTATTTTGTATGTAAAATTGGAGTTCATTTAATTTTGTTGTTATTAATTGTAATTTTGATAATACTTAGTTTTATAAATAGGAATTTTAAGGATTATTGATTATTGATTTATGTTTTTTATTTCGGTGTTTTAAAGTTATATAATGTAAATATTGACAAAAGGATTATATAATTTGAGAAAATTATTTCCTAAAATTAAAGATATTTCATGTTCATGTTGATATATTGCGAGGGCTATAAAGGTATAATATTCTATAATAATATAGGTATAATAACTAACATACGATATAGATTTAATACTTCCATCGCTAATACTTATATGTAATGGTTTGACTAATTTTTCCAATTAGTTAATATTTTGCGTGAAGCAAGATGATGGTTGCTCCAAAGGTTCATATATGCATTAACTTTTATTTTAGGTTTCGAATCATCTTCGGAATATATGTTGTATTCGGATTGACTTGAAGATTCTGTTTCTTTTTCGATATATGATTCATATTGATAAATTGATGAAATAGTAGAATTAGTATCATAATCGGATTCTATAGGTTCTAATTCTTCTTTTGTTGCTAATCTTAATATATTAACTTTTTCTGTATATTTAGAATTTTTACTTTTGCGTTTTGGACATGTATTTGCATAATGCCCTTCTTCTTGACATAACCAACATTTACAATTTTTCTTCTTTTGTGGACAATCTTGTTTTCTAGGTTTAAATTGTCGATATCTTCGTCGTCTAAAATGTTTTTTATAAGGTTTATAAGGTCTTTGTTTATAGTAATGTGTTGGATATTTCTTCCATCTATAACGTTTATATGGTCGATATTTAGATTTTGATTTTTTATATGTTCTTGGATTAGTACAACCCCATTGTTGTGGGACATCCGGATTTTTAGCACAACATTGTCTAAAAGTTGCTTGTTTTAATTTACGTCTATACGTTTCATCTATACATTGTTCTGCAAATAATTGTTGTCTAGTAATTGTAATGACGCCTCCTAAGTTATTTGCTATTTTATTTTTATTTTTTAGTTTATGAAATCTTTCTTCTACTTTAAGGTTAATGGGATATGGTAATTTTTGAATAAAAACATGTAAATATAATTCTTGTTCATTACGATATAGTTCATAATAATATTTTGAAATTCACAAATAAAATTGTTGATATAACAGGATCACATATTTGCATATTAGTTATATGCCAAATAGCTTGTTTTCTTTCTTGTTCTCGATTTCTTCATTGTGATATAAAATATCTTTGCCAAGAAATTCTTTATAAATTTCAGTTGCTATTATATAAAATGTAGATGTATCTCGTATTAGCGTCTTGATATTTTGTAGTACTTTTAATCCTATTTCATTTTCAAGTAAAATTGATGTGCTATTCCTTTGGTTTTATAAGTAATAAAATGCCATAATGAATTTTTATTCATAATATCTCCAAAAGGTTTATCAATTTGTAATATTAGTTGTATTTTATCAACCCATTCTAAGATTAATTCTTCAATATTAGTTACACGTCTATATTTAATATATCTTTTGCTTCATTGACAATATGTTTTGGTGTATATTCGAAGGATATTTTGAATTTTAGTACCTCTTTGGTAATAACCATGTTTGCTTATACTTTCGTATCAATTAATGGATAAGGTGCTTTTCTTTTAGGAGATTTACATTGATTTTGTTCAGATTTTATATTACTACTTTCAGGTTGATCTTCATTGACATATAATTCTTCATCGAATTTAAATCGTGAATAAATTCTTCTTAGTCATGAGTAATTTTATTATAGTTTTCTAGTGGTTGTATAGTAAATTCTTTGAATAATTGTGTAATTTTAGTTAATTGATTGTTAATATTATTTTCTATAACTTCTATAGATTCTTTTGACTCTAAAGTTTCTTCTTCCATAAATTATTTCTAGTTAAATTTATTGTTTTGGGTTGTTCTAGCTTTGATACCACTTTCAGCATGAGCTCTATCATGTCTATTTTTTGTTGTATTTGATTATTTCGCGATTTCTTGTAATAATTCAGATTGAATTAAAGGAGTAGAAGTAAAAGGGAGTTGTATTGCAGGTAGCGGTATATATATATATATATGTACATATGTATATATCTATATACATATATATGTACATATACACACACACACACATATATATATATATATACACATATATATATATATATTGGCTTCTAGGAGCGCATCGTGGCTACCTAAATATTTAGGAATGTTAAAGTAATTTTGATTAACCTTTTCATGTATGATTTTTTCATATAATTCAATCATTTCGTTATACAATGTTCTGACTAAATACAAAGCATATAATTAATGTCAACTTCACTTGAGTCTAATCATATTAGTTCTCTACCATTAGTAACCGATTCAATTAATGACATTTGAAAACTATCACAAAGTTTCATTTCATTTGGCCAGGGATTTCCCAAATCAATACTAGTCGAGATAATGGAACAATCTCCCTAATGACTTTAGGGTGATAAATCCTATATTGATCACTCAGCTATTTCCATATAGTTTATACTATATCTAATGATTACCGATTGAGCTACCTTGATTACAGTAGGTCATTTATAGTAGTAAAACTTAATAATCCCTATAGGAGATACTTTGGAGATCTCAAGTAAAAGAGCCACTTATACAATTATCATATTAATTGTATGATACTATGCATTAAGTAGAAAATATACTATAGCACATGTGGAGACAGTGTATATTCCTTTGTTAAAGGAATTAGCCAAACTTAAAGTGACATTGAGGCAAGATGAATCTGGTTGCATATTGGCTAATTTTAGAATAAGGCCAGTGTTGAATGAGAAGATTAAGGAATTACAGGAGCAAGATGAGTATTTGAGCAAGCTTAGAGAAGAATTTAAAAATGGTAAGTCTTCTAAAATAGAGATAAGAGAAGATGGATTGATGGTGGTTCGTAACAAATTATGCATTCCAGATATGTTAGAATTGAAGGATGAGATTCGTGATGAGGCACACAATGCTCCCTATGTAATGCATCCGAGGAGTGCAAGAATGTATAGAGATTTAAAAGAGCACTTTTGGTGGAGAGGAATGAAGAAAGATGTTGCAAAGTATGCTATGAAATGCTTAGTGTGCCATCAAGTTAAAGCAGAACATCAAGCACCTATTAGCAAGCTTAAACCTTTGTCTATTCCTTAATGAAAATGGGAGAAGATTACAATGGATTTCTTGATAGGATTGCCAAGGACTAGCAGGAAGCATGACGCAATATGGGTGATTATTGATAGGCTAACCAAGTCAGCACATTTCCTATCAATTAGACAAGTAGATTTTTTGAATGTTTCGTCCAAGAAATACATAGATGAAATAATCAGATTTCATGGGATTCCAAGTTCTATAGTCTTGGATAGAGATCCTAGGTTCACCTCCAGATTCTGGGAAAGCTTACAAGATGCTTTAAGAACCAAGTTGCATTTTAACACAACTTTCAATCCACAGACTAATGGCCAATCAGAGAGGACAATATGGACATTGAAGGCAATGTTAAGTGCTTGTGTTATGGACTTCAAAGGTTCATGGGATGATCATTTACCTTTAATTAAGTTTGTTTATAATAATTCCTACCACTTGAAAATTTAAATGGCACCTTATGAAGCCTTGTATGGTAGGAGGTGTAGAACTCCTATTTGTTGGGATAAGGAAGGTAAGAGGAGACTTTTAGGACCTAAGTTGGTATAAGTAACAGTTGACAAGATTACATTAGTGAAGTAGAGACTTAAGGCAGCTCAAGATAGGATAAAGAGATACACGGACATGCATAAAAAGGAGATGAAATTTGAAGTTGGAGATAAAGTATTTCTTAGAGCTTCTTCATAGAAAGGAGTCTTAATATTTAGTAAAAATGGCAAGTTCAGTCCAAGATATATAGGCCCTTATGAGATTATTGAGAAGATTGGGCCTTTAGCCTACAGTTTAGCCCTGCTACCAGAATTATCTAAAATTCACAATGTCTTCCATATATCAATGTTAAGAAAATATCGATCAAATCCTTCACATATAGTTCAACCTTCAAAGGTTCAATTAAGAGAGGATTTGACTTATGAAGAACAACCAGTAGAGATTTTAGATTCAAAGGAAAAGGTCTTGAGAAACAAGACTGTGAAGTTGGCTAAAGTCTTATGGAAGAACCATGCAGGAGAGGAGGTAACATGAGAACCTTTGGAAGCCATGAAGGAGAAGTATCCACACCTGCTTGTAGACTCAGGTACAAATTTTGAGGATGAAATTCTTTAATGGAAGGAGATTGTTGGACCCTAAATTTTGTTTATTTATTTATTTATTTTAGAATTTAGTATATTAATTTAACAAACATAAATAAAAATCAGAATTTTTGAATAGAAATGTTAGAATTAAGCTAGAGTATAATATGGTATTTAATAGACTAAAGGAGTAAGTAGGTATTAAATTAAATAAAGAAGGGTAAAATGAGAAAGAAGAGAGAAAAACATGGGAAAGAAAGAAATAAAGAAAAAGAAGCAATTGTTGGAGAAGCAAGGAAAGAAGAAGAAAATCGTGGAGAAGGAGAGAGAAGAAGAAAGAAAAGAAATCAACTTGTTTTAGGTAATCTCCATCGCCAACCAAAATACTAACTTAAGACAAAAGCTCCTAATTATCTTGGAGTTTCCGATGCCTTGCAAGATCAACGATCGCCTCGTTCTGCACCTGAGGAGTAGGAGATAATGGGGTGAGCTGCGAAGCTCAGTGGCATATACATTTATAGCCATTGGCAACGAGCCACACATTCAAGCATATACATAAATTTACATAAGCTCATAGCAAGTCAACATTTATCATTTATAATCATTACAAGCATATATCATATGATGTCACATTACAACAATTCATCATGTATCATGGCCAACAAATCAATAATGAATGCACACAAATGGTTCGAGAGTTTCGTAAAAATGATCCGGATAAACCGAAGTTTATACCGTAAACTATCCGAGTCCGATTTCTCAAGGATCTCGATGCCTCAAGCGGGCAGCCGGGAAAAGGCTATACGTCGACGTGCACGTGACTCCATCTGTTACTCTCTCACCCAAACAAAGCACATAACAATTCAATTTATGCTCGAAGCATCTTATCAAAGCTTTCATACTTTTGTTCTTTTCATTCTTACACAATGCCATAGTGCCTATCAAGGCAGTACATAATCATGCTTACAATGCATTTTCAATATTTCTTATCATTCAACACAAACAGTGTCACACACATGCAAGCAAGCATACACATATTGCCCATACACACAATAACCATAAATATATTACCCACCTAATATCGCTTGAGAATCCAACTCACTGTTGTCCTTCCTTTTGCGATTGGGTCAGGTCGGCTTGGTTTCCTAAAACAAACCAAGTTTCCATTTAAATAATATTCAAGGGAAATATATGCAAAAAGCTTGAAAATCGAAACTACTAACTCTAAAAGTCTACATTCGACTTCCATCTCAATTCCCGAACCCTTAGAGGCTAAATCCAAACTTCCCTTCTTCATAACATTTGTAGACCTAAATCTCTAGATCACCACGAATCTGAAATCACCGCATTTGGACATCTACAGCTCAAGATATGCTCAAAAGACTAAAATTCATCTATGCTGGAAAACTGGGGCTCGCCGCGGCGAACACCCCTTTGCACGTCGCGACGAATATAAATTCGCACGTTGCGACGAACTCGCACGTCACGGCGTGTTCATACGCACGTCGCGACGTGCAGGTCTGGAAAACGACTCCGAACCTGAATTTCCAGCATTTCCACACTTCAATCCTTCCCCAAACACAAATGCAACACATCTGAACTTTATATCATGATTTATACTACATTTCTAACCCAGCAGCAACTCAAAATCAGTCATAAACGCATTAACCCAAGAAATCTAACCATTTTTCCCTTAAAACCTTAAACCACCGATTCTAACATCTTCAACTTATCTTAAGCCTTAATCCAACTGAAACGAGATTAAACAAGAAGGAACTTACCAGGAAATCGCTTCAAAATAGTCGAAAACACCCAGATCGAAAATCCCACTTTCTTCTTCTCTTCTTCACCCTACGATACTCTCTCCCTCTTCTTCTCTTTCTTTTCTTTTCTTTCTCTATTCTCCTTCTAATTTCTTTCTAATGGGTAGGAAAGGACCTAACTACCCCTCTTGGTAAAGCCTTAACCCATTCCAACTAAGTAGTCTTCCCAAAATGTCCTCACACATTTTTATCCCTTCATTCTCATTAATACCACATTAAGCTCAATTAAACCTCAATTTAATCAAACTAAGGCATAAACACGAAATTAACACAATTCATGCTTAATAACATCAATAAGAAATAATAAAAAGAATTCGGGGTCCAACAAATAGGACAATTCTCAATCATTAAGGGCATAACTGGAAGAAGAAGTGCTGTCTTGCCTATAAATGAAGAAGAAAAACATGAATGGAAAGAGTAGGGGAGAAGAACGAAAAAATTTAGGAAAAAAAGAGAGAGAAACACAAAGAGAAGAAGAGAAGAAGAGAAAGAGAGAAACAAGCTAGGGTTTCAATTTCCCTAGCCTATAAAAGAAATTTTGGAGTTGATCAAGAAAGGAAACAAGTAGAGGAAGAGAAGAGCTTTCCTTTGAGCTAAGGATTTCTTCATTTGGTGAAGAATAAAGGGATCAAGAGACGTAAGACAAACAAGAGAAGAGACTTTCTAAGCAAGGCTATAAGCAAGGAAATCAAGGTGGGTTTCATGTTTATAATTGAGAAATGAGCCATAAATGCTTTCTTCCAAATCAAGGAAATAAAATGATTTCAGTTACTTCATAAATGTTGCTTTTATTGCTTTTGAATGATATGCAAAATTTCTACATGTTTTGGTATTTGAACTTTGTTGATGAATTTCAAAGTAATGATGGAAATGCATTGAAATATTTATGTTATGCCTTAAAAAATGTTGTGACATTTTGTGTGAATGAAAAGAAAGGAAAGAGCATGAAAAACATGGAAGCAATTGATAAAATGATTTGAGAATGATTATATGCTTCTGTTTGAGCGAAAGTGGAACCATTCTGTTCGTCACGTGCAACTCGACAAGAGTATTCTCCCTGCTGTCTGCTTGTGGCATATGAGCTCTGAAAATAGACTCATTCTGTTCAGGACGTAAACTTCAGTTTCTCCCTTCTGTTTCCATAGAATCCTCAAGTCATTTATTTGTGCATTGCATCTTTGCATAATCATGAATAGTGCAAAATTTAGCATTATGTGATGATATTTTTGAAATGTGAGTTAAGTTTGTGAATTTGTTGAAAATTTGAGAACTATACGCTTTACAAATTTTCTATGACAATTGAGATACTTCATTGATTTTGCCTATTCCTTATTATAAACATGTTACCCACGAGCTGTAAAGCTCACCCCCTCTCTGTCCCCTCTTTAGGTGATAGTTAAGAAGATCGAGTAATCATGTTGGATCCCGTTTTCGGAGCCCAACATCGGGCATGAAAGCGTGGTACTTGCTGCGTGAGACAAAACTTATTAATCAAACGAAAAAGGAAAACCCTCAGAAGCTCAAGGGCCCCATAGTGAACAAACTTGGAACTTGCTTTCATTTATTTGAAACAAACACATCCATAATTCATTAATATCCAAAAGATGAGTTTTACAAAGCTTTAATAACATTTCAAACCAAATTACAACTTTTGAGTTCAAGATGCCAAAAATACAAAAATACACTTGAACCAATAAAACTTGAAATGTAACTAAAGCCATGACTTCCAAAAGTGAAACTTGAAAATACATAAATAGAACAAAATGGAGTGTCGCCATAACTCGTGACTCACTCGATCTCTTGCTCGTCACCTGAATGGGGGAGGTAAAGGGGGTGAGCTATAAAGCTCGTGGGAACACATTTATAATATAGAAATAAGCAAAACTATTCAAAAGATAACTCATTGTCGTGATATACTTTGAAATCATAGTAATTGAGCATGTAAAAGTCATTATCTTGAAATGCTTGATTTTTGAACAATTCATGAGTAGAGTTCAAAACATGAATGCATGAAACATAACAACAAATCATAAGCACATAGCATAGTATAATGGTTTGGGTTAGCCCGGGTTCATGACGTCTTACTACATGTCCATCGAAATGGTCTCAGATAGTGTAGTTGGAGTCCTTGTGGGGAGCTCCGTGCCACTAGCGGGCAGGCGGGAGAAGCCTTTTCATGGTCAGCGTGCACGTGACGGTTCTTGGGACTACCACAAACCCACATAACATGTATGATTCAAAGTCTTGTAAACTTAATTGCCAAACCGGCACTTACTTGTAAACTTGCTTTTCATACATTTCGAAAAAACATGAATTTATGTGCATGTATTCGTGAAAAGAGAAAACCCTTTTTGAAACCTTTCCAATAATCATGAATGCAAATCATATAGCAACATCTAATGATTTCACACTAGCACATAAGGTATTGGTGATGCAATTTAAAGCATTAAATCTTTCTTAATTTGAACAAAACAATGAGTGACTTATTTACTGTATTATAGACATGAACCCACCTTGAATTCCTTGCTTGTTCTTGTTTAGGAATGCCTTTCCTCTTGTTCCTCTTGATCCTCTTGCCTCACTTGATTTCCTTAATCAAAAAGCCAAAATCCCAATCAATTTGGTGTAGAAATCGGAAGGTCAAACTTGAACAATTCAAACTATAACTAAGACTGAAACAAGAGTTTCATGCTCAACTTCCATCCAAAATTGAAGATTCTTAGAGACTGATTTAAAACTTCATTTCTTCATGAAACTTATATCCCTATGTCTCTAGTTTACAACGCATCAAAAATCACCTCAAATGGACTTCTATAGCAAAAGATATGCCCAAAACATCAAAAACATCTAACCCTCTTAGGTCTAGAGGTAGTAAGTCCACTACCAACCTAGCACCATCCATGAAAAGATCACACTGCTCATATACCTGACTGATCACCACATTCCTCCCTAGAGGAGTACTAACAAGCAAAGGCTTATCCAAAGGCACAGAATTCACACCATGCAATGCTATGCTTGCAGAAACAAATGAATGCGTGGAACCAGAATCAATTAAAACAAATAATGCTGAATCAAGTAACTGTGTCATACCCGTGACAACCTCAGGTGCAGCTGCAGCTTCCTCCCTAGTCATGGCAAATACCCTTGCCGGTGCCTGACCCCATGGCCTTCCTGGAGGAATAGCCTTCCTTGCAGTCCTAGAGCTGCCTATCTTGGTAATCGGCTCGGTTCCCACTGCTTTACGCCGCCTGGGCTGAAACTGTGACCCCTCCTGTCTCGGTGCCTGTGGACAATCCTTGATCATATGCCTCTTCTCACCACATCGAAAACAGACTCCAAGCAACTTGAGACACTCTCCCTGGTGATGTTTCCCACACTGGTGACATAGGGGATTAGTGAACCAGATCTTTCCTGCTCTTCCAGTGCCTTCAACATTAGAGGCTTGCCCTGACACTGCCTTCACCTGCTTGTTCCTGGTAGAGCCACTGCTACCCACTTCATTATGAGTGTGAAAGCTTCTCGTGCTCCTCTCAGGCATCGGTGCACTCATTCTCTTCTTAAAAGACTGGTCCCTGATCCTCCTTTTCTTGCTTACTTCATTTCTTATGTTCTCCAGTTTTTCGGCCTGGAGTGCAGCATCCACTAATTGCTGGTAATCAAAAAAATTGTGGATCAAGACTTTCTCCCTGATCCCCAAGTGAAGACCTCCCTCAAACTTACGGCATTTTGCTTCCTCTGACGCCACAATGTTGGCTGCATAACGAGAAAGCTATGTGAACTTCAGCTCATACTCGCTCACACTCATGTCCCTCTGACTGAGGTTCAGAAACTCCCTGGCCTTCTCTTGTACATATACTCTGGAAAGATACTTCTTTCTGAACACTTCCTCAAAGTCTCTCCATGTCAATACCGGTGGCACAACCTGACTGTGAGGCACTGATTCCCACCAATGCAGTGTGTCTCCCTGTAGCAAACTGACTGCATAATCTAACTTCTCCTCATCTGAGCATTTCATCTGAACTAGAACCCTCTCGGTCCTCTTCAACCAGGCTTCAGCCTCTTCTGGATTCGTCGTCCCATTGAAATCCACAGCCCCAAACTTACGGAGCTTGTCATACTGCCCACTCCTGTCTACTGGAGCTTGCATCGGGATCTGAGATCTTTGACCTATGGCATACGTAAAAGCCTGAGAAAGGCTTGAAAGAAACTTGGATCCATGGGATTTGCTTGAGGCATAGGAGGAGGCGAAGGAGGCACTTCTTGTTGCAAGCTAGGTGCCTCAGAAATCGGAGCAGAATGTGTCCCAGCATCCTGTGGAACATGAGATTCATCCGTGCTCCCTTGACGAGAATGAGATCGAGTCATAATTCCTCGAGTTCTCTTTCGAGGCGGCATTTTCACTCCTTCAATATAAATTCAAGCAATACAATTTGCAAAACAGTTCAAATCATGTAAAACAATGCAAGTTACTCATTGAAAACAATGTAATGCAACCCTGGACCTAAACCTAGTTGGCTCTGATACCACAACATATTGGACCCCGTTTTCGGAGCCCAACATCGGGCATGAAAGCGTGGTACTTGCTGCGTGAGACAAAACTTATTAATCAAACGAAAAAGGAAAACCCTCAGAAGCTCAAAGGCCCCATAGTGAACAAACTTTGAACTTGCTTTCATTTATTTGAAACAAACACATCCATAATTCATTAATATCCAAAAGATGAGTTTTACAAAGCTTTAATAACATTTCAAACCAAATTACAACTTTTGAGTTCAAGATGCCAAAAATAAAAAAATACACTTGAACCAATAAAACTTGAAATGTAACTAAAGCCTTGACTTCCAAAAGTGAAACTTGAAAATACTTAAATAGAACAAAATGGAGTGTCGCCATAACTCGCGACTCACTCGATCTCTTGTTCGTCACCTGAATGGGGGAGGTAAAGGGGGTGAGCTATAAAGCTCGTGGGAACATATTTATAGTATAGAAATAAGCAAAACTATTCAAAAGATAACTCATTGCCGTGATATACTTTGAAATCATAGTAATTGAGCAAGTAAAAGTCATTATCTTGAAATGCTTGATTTTTGAACAATTCATATGTAGAGTTCAAAACATGAATGCATGAAACATAACAACAAATCATAAGCGCATAGCATAGTATAATGGTTTGGGTTAGTCCGGGTTCATGACGTACTACACATGTCCATCGAAATGGTCCTGTAGTAATGTAGTTGGAGTCCTCTGGGGAGCTCCGTGCCACTAGCGGGCAGGCGGGAGAAGCCTTTTCATGGTCAGCGTGCATGTGACGGTTCTTGGGACTACCACAAACCCACATAACATGTATGATTCAAAGTCTTGTAAACTTGATTGCCAAACCGGCACTTACTTGTAAACTTGCTTTTCATACATTTCGAAAAAACATGAATTTATATGCATGTATTCGTGAAAAGAGAAAACCTTTTTTGAAACCTTTCCAATAATCATGAATGCAAATCATATAGCAACATATAATGATTTCACACTAGCATATAAGGTATTGGTGATGCAATTTAAAGCATTAAATCTTTCTTAATTTGAACAAAACAATGAGTGACTTATTTAATGTATTATAGACATGAACCCACCTTGAATTCCTTGCTTGTTCTTGTTTAGGAATGCCTTTCCTCTTGTTCCTCTTGATCCTCTTACCTCACTTGATTTCCTTAATCAAAAAGCCAAAATCCTAATCAATTTAGTGTAGAAATCGGAAGGTCAAACTTAAACAATTCAAACTATAACCAAGACTGAAACAAGAGTTTCATGCTCAACTTCCATCCAAAATTGAAGATTCTTAGAGACTGATTTAAAACTTCATTTCTTCATGAAACTTATATCCCTATGTCTCTAGTTTACAACGCATCAAAAATCACCTGAAATGGACTTCTATAGCAAAAGATATGCCCAAAACATCAAAATCCAACTTTGCTGAAAACTGGGGGCTCACCGCGACGTCCGACCTGCTGCTCGTCGCGATGTGCACCATGTGTGCGTCGCAACGTCCGACCTGTTGCTCGTCGCGACGTACACAATTGTGTGCGTCGTGACGTGCACGTCTTCCACGCACGTCGCGGCGTGCTCATGAGCACGTTGCGACGTGCAGGTCTGGAGAACGTCTCCGAACCCGATTTTCCAGCATTTTCAACCTCAATCCCTCCCATTTTGACAATGCAACACACCTAAACTTAAGATCATGCCTTATATTTCAGTTCTAAACTCATTCGAACACAAAATCATCATCAAAACACAACAAGATCATCAACCCAAAGAATTTAACCAATATTTCCAAAAACCCTAAACCATCGGTTCTAACATCATTCCAAGCAAATCTGTTGAGACCCGATCCGGGAACCGGATCCCAACCGGAAAACGGAAACCAACTCAAATAGCGAAACAAAACAAAATCGAATCGAATCGAAAGAGAATCGAAATACAAAAGTACCGAAGCAAACCTAAGCGGAATCGATACTTAATAAAACGGATAACAAAGCGAAAGCAAATCGGAATCGAATGCAACACATACAAACGGAGTAATTGAACTGAAATCAAACGAATCAATTCAATTGACACAAATTCCGACATTCGAGATGTAACACCCCACACCCGTAAGACCCGAACTCGATATCGTTGGTGATATCCGAGTCCGCGTCCCACGAGAGTGACGTACTACATCAGTCGATTTAAAATTCAGTATACTTTTTTTTTCTTTTCTTTTTGTAGCCATTAACTCCACGTTCACACGGCAAACACAGTAAGTAATTAAAATCCGTGTTTAATATAAACCAGTTTCAGTTATTACAGTCATCCAGTAATAATTACAATCAGTTAATGCAGTAAAACATTTATACCACAATGGCTCAGTAAAAATACAATGCCTTGTTACACAGTGATTGCGGAATACAATTTACTAAAACACTAATGCAGACACGAACTGATCCCGACCTCTAACCTTTACTCGTCTACAGTAGACATACCCCCGTGTCAACCGGGGTATTCTTCAGGACCTGAAAAATAGATGCAAATTTTGGGTGAGTTTTGCGAACTCAGTGAGAAACCATCATCGATGGTTCACTCAAATCATGCATGTTCAAACACTTTACCAATTATCACATACGATCACGATTTACAAAAGTAATACCAAATAATACGTACAATCACATTTCACAAATGTAAGGCGAATCGCCTATCATACAATCCACAGTTAATCATACCATATATGCAATGCACATGAGACCCTTTCCATTTTCATTATGTTATTGTGACTGCGTGCGCTGGCCCCAAGATGCGGGCACATTGCGTTGAGCCGTTGGCTCAAACATTGGGCTTGAAGCCTCGATACATTGAGCCCGAGGCTCAATACGTTGGACCCGAGGTCCATGCGTTGAGCTGAAAGCTCTCACATCGTTAGGCGTGATATGCCCCGATACGGTGGCTGCTCGATCCTGACTCCCTTTATCGATCATGTCCTTATGCATGAATGCATATGTTCCAATTTTCATTTACTGATTATTTCTATCACTTACATTCAATGCCATTTCCCATTTCCTCGGACCTTCGGTCCGTATTTCAATCATATATTTTCCAATTTATTCGTCATACCATATCGCATTTATAAATCACATCCCATGATCGAGACAGATAATTAACACTTGATATCAATCCTATTTCTCGGACCTTTGGTCCGAGATCTCAATGTAAACATTCACAAACAAATACACACAAGTAGCACTTCGTTATCTCATTCTCAATATTTCAGACACCTATGGTCCGAAATCAATCAAAGTCAAACACATATATACCCATCCATTATCTCCACATGGCATAATCGCGAAATATTAAACACATAAAAAAAATTGAGAAACCATCTAGGTTACTCACCTATTGCTTCCGAGCTAATGCCGGAAAACCTCTGTGACGTCGGTCAATCGACGCTCCAATTGGACCTCTATATGAATCAGAAAAAGTACGAGTCACTAAATATGAAATTTGTGCTCATGATGATGAGATATGCATGTTCATGAATTTCCCGGCCCTAATCCCTTTTTTTTCCATTATAAAAATTCTATCAAAAATTAGAAATCCATAGGCGCTGACGGTGCGCAATTCGGACCTCTATAGGTCCCCAATTAAATAAAACAGTGTTTACATGATCCGTCAATAGGGGCTACGTCAAATTCCCGTCTAAAAATTCCCGTTTTCTCATAATATGAAATTAAATGTTCAACGAATCCGATGCCTCTGAAATCAGGTCAATCGGACGTCAGACGGGAAAGAAATTGACAAAAGAACAATTGGATCAATGATGCCAAATAATAATCAAAACAATAATATATATATATATCTCTCCATCGCGCTGCCTCATGGGCGAGCGCCGCCCTCGCGAGGCGATTTCACTCTATCAGTCGCGAGGCGGCGTCGCCTCGCGACCACCTCTTTAAATCTCGCCTCGCGCAGAACGTCGCCTCATGAGGCTGAATCATCTGCTTCGTCATGAGGGCAAGCCGTCGCCCTCGCGACCAGGCCAATTATCTCGCCCTCGCGAGGCGAAAAGTCGCCCTCGCGAGACGGCGAGTTCCCCTGCCATGTCCTTTTCTTCTTTTTTTTCCAGATTTCAATTCCTAATTTCTAACTACTCTAACTTTTAGCACACAAATCAGAAAAATACCCACTATACCTCATTGGAAAGCTTATGAAAAGCTCTACAATTCTCAAGAAGACCATAAAAATCAATTCCAACCCTAAGGGTATCAAATAAGCCATCAAACCTTCTGCCTTCACAATTTCCCTCAACACAGGGCAGTACATTGACAATTTCATAACTCACTGATTCTTCAGTAATGAATTACCACAAAAATATGGTCAATAAGTTCACAATGTCCTCTACAACTTTCATGAACAACCCAAAATCAAATTCTATTGCAAACCAAGTCAATTAATTCATCTAATGTTACTGTCCCTGAAATCCTTCACTTTGGGCAGTAATCTTACAAGAAGCATAACTTCCAGTATATAAGTCAATAAAATCAGAACTTTATATCCTTGTAAAGATAACATCATAAACTTCATTTTTCATGAAGCACTCAACACCCAATTCGATCTCTAACAATTTCAAAATTGTTATGGAAGTTTCTGTTATCACCAGCCATTCATAACCTAATGTAGGATCAGTTTTTGAAAAATCATATCTCCCAATTCTGACTTCTAAAAATTACATACCAAATATCAATTTCAAGATAATCTCTTCCTCTACAACTTTTCAGAAGCTCACTCACACCAATTGAGTCCACATCAAATGTTAAAATTGCCTCAAATCAGTAAACTCACAAAATCACACTTAAACTAGGTTTCATCCAAAATGCTCAAAACCAGTCATTAGTAATCAATTCATATCTCCCAATATATAATTCCAAAAATAGCAAGATCAGTAGCAATGGAAAGATAATCAAATATGCTACAACTTCCATGAAGACCATTCTCCCTAATTCCATTTCAATTAATTCATAAAAATCAACAAAACTTAGATGTCATGGTTGCGGTTACTGTTCATAGGCAATGGAACAGGAACTTTCCCATTCAAAAATTCACCCTTCTATCATTGAAATTAAACAACACCTATTTCACACTAAATTGAAGCCAACATCCCAAAGTTTCAGTGGCCACTAACCTTACCTCATTTGCATTTCTACACAATAAGTTATGAATAAAACAGTAACATCACTTATAATTCCAACTTTCCAGATTTAAGGTTAACCTTAGTTCACCCACTTCTAATTCCTTTTTCACATCACTAGACATCAAAATAAATACAAAGTAAATATTACTCCAGTCATACATATACTAGGGTTAATACTGAAAAATTGGCAGCCTTAAATTCCTCAATTCAATTACTCAAATAATTATCTATATTCACTTCAAAATCAAGTTAACAACACATCTTTCAAGCTAGCTTCCTCAAATCATAACTCAACAATTCAAACTATCTTTTCCATAACATTTAACCATCATCACTCATAATTAATAAACAATAACCCCCTTTAAATGCACCCACTAATCATGATTTATGAACTACATAATCAAAACATCATTAAAACAAACTTAAAACCTTACCTATTAGAGCCTCCAACTTCACACCAACTCTTAACTTACTTTACTTTCTTTCCTTACTACCCTTCATATACGGTTATCTCATGGTGAGAAGGGGAGAGGATTTAAGGTGGTAAACATGAAGGCAATCCCTCAAGGTTGGAGAAAAATAAGCAAAAATCGATGGAGGTATTCCAAAGGCAAGTAAGTTTCGGATGACAATAACCAAGACTCAAAAACTCATCCTTTCTTTTCTTTTAAAACAAGCAGAGCCGAGAGCATTCGGATGGAGCATTAAATGAAGACTTTTAAATGGCAATTCCTCATTGGTTTATTTTTATAAACAGAGTCAAAAATATATTTGTTTACTTTCAGTCCAAAATTTTACTCCATTTCACTCAAATGACCCTGCTTTCAGTCCCAAAATAATACACCCAATATTACAGTACCAGTGGGTAGCGATTTTTGCTACAAGAATCGAATTTGCTTAGCGAATTGGCGATTTATCCGATCTCGAGAATTTCTCAATTATTTTTCTGAGAATTAATGAAATTCCCTAAAATTATAAAACAGGTAACAGTACACTCCAAATAATTTCTCAATCACGGAAATCACCTTTTCTACCTCAAAACATGTTTAGGCCAGTTACCGGCGATTTTGCCAGTCTGGGAATTTTCTCCGGAAAAATCCAGAAAAATTTCTTAAAATCCCTTAAAATGTAAAACCATTTATGGTGCAGTCCAATCAATTTTCCAAACTCAATTATCCCATTAATTCCAATAAAATTGCTTTAGGCCCAATTACCGGGAATGTCATGAATGCATTTACTGTAATTCCATGTACACGATTGATACTGTGTATCAATCCTATTATGCACAAACAGTAATGATTATTCCTTATCAATCCCATCCTATGCCAATTTTACTATTTTACCCTTCCAGGAGGGGGTGGGATGTTACACGAGAGAACCAAAGAACAAAGAACAACATCGAATAGATGAACATAATCGCGTAGGAAACCCTAAGACGTCCCAAAATCCGGTATAATTTTTTTTTCCATATTTCATTCTTTTCATTCCTAATCAATCTTATATGAATCAAACCTAATCATGCAATAACTTAAAATTTCATCTCTGAACTAAACACTTATCTTTAAAAAACTAACTTCTTAATTCTTATTCTTATCTTAACCCGATTTTTACCGAAAATCGGCAAGATATCTTTCATTGTATTTTGACAGCCCAAAAAATTCCTGCAAAGGCAAAATACACTTCTAATATCTCAAAATCCATAATCATCGGACTCTCCCGTCCGGAATCCAAACACCAGCAAACAAACACAATTCTATACCTAACACTTCAAAAGTCTCAATCCGAACACAATACAATCATATGCATTTATTGGCCACGAGCAAAATTCATTCACATACATTTCAACTCATATATAACTCCATAATTTAATTACATATATCATAAATTCAATTCGTACTCATTTTCAGCATAACTGTATACATTCATTACATTCAAACTAAATACACTTTACTGGCTTTCTAACCATCCATAAAATCCAATACGAACATCAAACTTTACACATAAATACGAACAAGCACAAATTGGACCGAGGTTATGCTCGTCTTCCATCCGATCTCCTGCTTAAAAACCTGGAGATTGGGGATGAAAGGGGGGTGAGCTCGGAAGCTCGTGTATAATATATTTATAAATTGAAACATAAGCAAAAACATTTCTCAAAACATTTGTTATTTTGCAAATCTTTCAACAAAACTTATTTCTTCAACTTTCCACATTTTCAAATTTTTTATTACTAATTTTCAAAAATTTCTCGATTTCAAAGCTCAATTTCTCATTCAAATTCTCAAATCATTCCAAATCATGCATACATGAATGTAACACATTTTCAATGCATCACAAATATGAACAAAAGAAAAAAGCACATAACATTTCAAAATGGTTTGATGTTGGACCCTACACCCCACCCGTAGGTGTTTGCAGGTTATACTGCGGCATCCAACACAAATCACAATAACACATTAAATGGTTTGGTTTGGTCCATAATAGATGTCTCGCACATTTCCGCATAGCGGTCATGTGTACGGCCGTGAAGGAGTCCGTGATCGAACTCCATTGCCTCTTCATGGGCAGCCGAAAGTGAAGGCTTAAACAAGTAGAGGCAAAGCAATCGACTCACAAAAGGACTGACCAAACCCACATAGCACATAAGCAAAACGAAATTTCAGATTGCTCAAGGCACTTTTCAAAATCTTAATTTTCTTTAAATTTTCATATCATATAATCATAATGTGTCATAAATGACACAAACATATATCCACATGAATTCATATAACAAATCGAATGCAATTCACTTAAATCACATATTCATAAAATTCATCACAATATATGCACTAATTCTTTATATCATTTAAATCATAAATCAAATAATTTGAAAAGCATGAATTTCATAATTCTTGCATTTTCTAAAACTCATTTTAACCATTCAAATCATAATTTCAAACATTTACTTCCTTTTTCAAACATTTTATCAACAATAATTTATCAAAATCAATTTTGTTTTCTTTAATTTTCAAAATTCATATAGCTTATAAATCAAAATATAAATATACTACCCACCTCATATCCATGCTAACAACTTGCTTTGTGCCTCAATTGCTCCCAAGCCTCCTTCTTTCTTCCAATTTAACATTCCCTAAAGCAATTTCATCAAAATTCAATCTCATAAATAACTTAATCCTTCAATTTGATGCATAAGTCATCAATTCATACTAATTCCAAGATATGTACATCATAAATTTCTAAAATCCCCAAATTTCAAATTGAACCTAAACCAATTCAATCAAATTCAATATCATAATTAGCTTAATTTCTCAAATTGAGCTTAGAAAACATCAATTCCTCACATATTCAAGCTATTTCAATCTCCAATTTTGAAAATCCCCAATTTTCAAAATTGGCCTAAACCAATTTACACAAATTCAATACCATAAATCACAATTTCTTCAAAATTGATTTCATATTTCACCAATTCCTACTATTATTGATGATTCTACACCATTAATTCACTAAATCTCCAAATTTCTAGAGGTAGTAAGTCCACTACCAACCTAGCACCATCCATGAAAAGATCACACTGCTCATATACCTGACTGATCACCACATTCCTCCCTAGAGGAGTACTAACAAGCAAAGGCTTATCCAAAGGCACAGAATTCACACCATGCAATGCTATGCTTGCAGAAACAAATGAATGCGTGGAACCAGAATCAATTAAAACAAATAATGCTGAATCAAGTAACTGTGTCATACCCGACAACCTCAGTGCAATGCGGCTTCCTCCCTAGTCATGGCAAATACCCTTGCCGGTGCCTGACCCTATGGCCTTCCTGGAGGAATAGCCTTCCTTGCAGTCCTAGAGCTGCCTACCTTGGTAACAGGCCTGGTTCCCACTGTTTCTACTCGCCTCTGGGCTAGAAACTGTGACCCCTCCTGTCTCGGTGCCTGTGGACAATCCTTGATCATATGCCTCTTCTCACCACATCGAAAACAGACTCCAAGCAACTTGAGACACTCTCCCTGGTGATGTTTCCCACACTGGTGACATAGGGGATTGGTGAACCAGATCTTTCCTGCTCTTCCAGTGCCTTCAACATTAGAGGCTTGCCCTGACAGTGCCTTCACCTGCTTGTTCCTGGTAGAGCCACTGCTACCCACTTCATTATGAGTGTGAAAGCTTCTCGTGCTCCTCTCAGGCATCGGTGCACTCATTCTCTTCTTAAAAGACTGGTCCCTGATCCTCCTTTTCTTGCTTACTTCATTTCTTATGTTCTCCAGTTTTTCGGCCTGGAGTGCAGCATCCACTAATTACTGGTAATCACAAAAATTGTGGATCAAGACTTTCTCCCTGATCCCCAAGTGAAGACCTCCCTCAAACTTACGGCATTTGTCTTCCTCTGACGCCACAATGTTGGCTGCATAACGAGAAAGCTATGTGAACTTCAGCTCATACTCGCTCACACTCATGCCCCTCTGACTGAGGTTCAGAAACTCCCTGGCCTTCTCTTGTACATATACTCTGGAAAGATACTTCTTTCTGAACACTTCCTCAAAGTCTCTCCATGTCAATACCGGTGGCACAACCTTTGATGTGAGGCCTCGATTCCCACCAATGCAAGTGTGTCTCCTCAGAGCAAACCGACCGCATAATCTAACTTCTCCTCATCTGAGCATTTCATCTGAACTAGAACCCTCTCGGTCCTCTTCAACCAGGCTTCAGCCTCTTCTGGATTCGTCTTCCCATTGAAATCCACAGCCCCAAACTTACGGAGCTTGTCATACTGCCCACTCCTGCCTACTGGAGCTTGCATCGGGATCTGAGATCTTTGACCTATGGCATACGTAAAAGCCTGAGCAAAGGCTTGAAAGAAACTTGGATCCATGGGATTTGCTTGAGGCATAGGAGGAGGCGGAGGAGGCACTTCTTGTTGCAAGCTAGGTGCCTCAGAAATTGGAGCAGAATGTGTCCCAGCATCCTGTGGAACATGAGATTCATCCGTGCTCCTTTGACGAGAATGAGATCGAGTCATAATTCCTCGAGTTCTCTTTCGAGGCGGCATTTTCACTCCTTCAATATAAATTCAAGCAATACAATTTGCAAAACAGTTCAAATCATGTAAAAACAATGCAAGTTACTCATTGAAAACAATGTAATGCAACCCTGGACCTAAACCTAGTTGGCTCTGATACCACAACATATTGGACCCCATTTTCGGAGCCCAACATCGGGCATGAAAGCGTGGTACTTGCTGCGTGAGACAAAACTTATTAATCAAACGAAAAAGGAAAACCCTCAGAAGCTCAAAGGCCCCATAGTGAACAAACTTGGAACTTACTTTCATTTATTTGAAACAAACACATCCATAATTCATTAATATCCAAAAGATGAGTTTTACAAAGCTTTAATAACATTTCAAACCAAATTATAACTTTTGAGTTCAAGATGCCAAAAATACAAAAATACACTTGAACCAATAAAACTTGAAATGTAACTAAAGCCTTGACTTCCAAAAGTGAAACTTGAAAATACATAAATAGAACAAAATGGAGTGTCGCCATAACTCGCGACTCACTCGATCTCTTGCTCGTCACCTGAATGGGGGAGGTAAAGGGGGTGAGCTATAAAGCTCGTGGGAACATATTTATAGTATAGAAATAAGCAAAACTATTCAAAAGGTAACTCATTGCCGTGATATACTTTGAAATCATAGTAATTGAGCAAGTAAAAGTCATTATCTTGAAATGCTTGATTTTTGAACAATTCATGAGTAGAGTTCAAAACATGAATGCATGAAACATAACAACAAATCATAAGCGCATAGCATAGTATAATGGTTTGGGTTAGTCCGGGTTCATGACGTACTACACATGTCCATCAAAATGGTCCTGTGTAGTCGTAGTTGGAGTCCTTGTGGGGAGCTCCGTGCCACTAGCGGGCAGGCGGGAGAAGCCTTTTCATGGTCAGCGTGCACGTGACGGTTCTTGGGACTACCACAAACCCACATAACATGTATGATTCAAAGTCTTGTAAACTTGATTGCCAAACCGATACTTACTTGTAAACTTGCTTTTCATACATTTCGAAAAAACATGAATTTATATGCATGTATTCGTGAAAAGAGAAAACCTTTTTTGAAACCTTTCCAATAATCATGAATGCAAATCATATAGCAACATATAATGATTTCACACTAGCATATAAGGTATTGGTGATGCAATTTAAAGCATTAAATCTTTCTTAATTTGAACAAAACAATGAGTGACTTATTTAATGTATTATAGACATGAACCCACCTTGAATTCCTTGCTTGTTCTTGTTTAGGAATGCCTTTCCTCTTGTTCCTCTTGATCCTCTTACCTCACTTGATTTCCTTAATCAAAAAGCCAAAATCCTAATCAATTTGGTGTAGAAATCGGAAGGTCAAACTTGAACAATTCAAACTATAACCAAGACTGAAACAAGAGTTTCATGCTCAACTTCCATCCAAAATTGAAGATTCTTAGAGACTGATTTAAAACTTCATTTCTTCATGAAACTTATATCCCTATGTCTCTAGTTTACAACGCATCAAAAATCACCTGAAATGGACTTCTATAGCAAAAGATATGCCCAAAACATCAAAATCCAACTTTGCTGAAAACTGGGGGCTCACCGCGACGTCCGACCTGCTGCTCGTCGCGATGTGCACCATGTGTGCGTCGCGACGTCCGACCTGTTGCTCGTCGCGACGTACACAATTGTGTGCGTCGCGACGTGCACGCCTTCCACGCACGTCGCGGCGTGCTCATGAGCACGTTGCGACGTGCAGGTCTGGAGAACGTCTCCGAAACCGATTTTCCAGCATTTTCAACCTCAATCCTTCCCATTTTGACAATGCAACACACCTAAACTTAAGATCATGCCTTATATTTCAGTTCTAAACTCATTCGAACACAAAATCATCATCAAAACACAACAAGATCATCAACCCAAAGAATTTAACCAATATTTCCGAAAACCCTAAACCATCGGTTCTAACATCATTCCAAGCAAATCTGTTGAGACCCGATCCGGGAACCGGATCCCAACCGGAAAACGGAAACCAACTCGAATAGCGAAACAAAACAAAATCGAATCGAATCGAAAGAGAATCGAAATACAAAAGTACCGAAGCAAACCTAAGCGGAATCGATACTTAATAAAACGGATAACAAAGCGAAAGCAAATCGGAATCGAATGCAACACATACAAACGGAGTAATTGAACTGAAATCAAACGAATCAATTCAATTGACACAAATTCCGACATTCGAGAGAACCAAAGAACAAAGAACAACATCGAATAGATGAACATAATCGCGTTGGAAACCCTAAGACGTCCCAAAATCCGGTATAATTTTTTTTCCATATTTCATTCTTTTCATTCCTAATCAATCTTATATGAATCAAACCTAATCATGCAATAACTTAAAATTTCATCTCTGAACTAAACACTTATCTTTAACAAACTAACTTCTTAATTCTTATTCTTATCTTAACCCGATTTTTACCGAAAATCGGGCAGCATAACGGTTGTATTTTGACAGCCCAAAAAATTCCTGCAAAGGCAAAATACACTTCTAATATCTCAAAATCCATAATCATCGGACTCTCCCGTCCGGAATCCAAACACCAGCAAACAAACGCAATTCTATACCTAACACTTCAAAAGTCTCAATCCGAACACAATACAATCATATGCATTTACTGGCCACGAGCAAAATCCATTCACATACATTTCAACTCATATATAACTCCATAATTTAATTACATATATCATAAATTCAATTCGTACTCATTTTCAGCATAACTGTATACATTCATTACATTCAAACTAAATACACTTTATTGGCTTTCTAACCATCCATAAAATCCAATACGAACATCAAACTTTACACATAAATACGAACAAGCACAAATTGGACCGAGGTTATGCTCGTCTTCCATCCGATCTCCTGCTTAAAAACCTGGAGATTGGGGATGAAAGGGGGGTGAGCTCGAAGCTCATGTATAATATATTTATAAATTGAAACATAAGCAAAACATTTCTCAAAACATTTGTTATTTTGCAAATCTTTCAACAAAACTTATTTCTTCAACTTTCCACATTTTCAAATTTTTTATTACTAATTTCCAAAAATTTCTCAATTTCAAAGCTCAATTTCTCATTCAAATTCTCAAATCATTCCAAATCATGCATACATGAATGTAACACATTTTCAATGCATCACAAATATGAACAAAAAAAAAAGCACATAACATTTCAAAAATGTTTGATGTTGGACCCCACACCCCACCCGTAGGTGTTTGCGAGTTATCTTTGCGGCGTTTGTTTCTTGGGTTATACTGCATGCATCCAACACAAATCACAATAACACATTAAATGGTTTGGTTTGGTCCATAACAGACGTCTCGCACATTTCGCATAGCGGTCATATGCGTACCGTGAAAAGAGTCCGTGATCGGAACTCCATTGCCTCTTGCGGGCAGCCGAGTGAAGGCTTAAACAAGTAGAGACAGTGCACTGACTCACAAAAAGACCTGACCAAACCCACATAGCACATAAGCAAAACGAAATTTCAGATTGCCCGAAGGCACTTTTCAAAATCTTAATTTTCTTTAAATTTTTCATATCATATAATCATAATGTGTCATAAATGACACAAACATATATCCACATGAATTCATATAACAAATCGAATGCAATTCACTTAAATCACATATTCATAAAATTCATCACAATATATGCACTAATTCTTTATATCATTTAAATCATAAATCAAATAATTTGAAAAGCATGAATTTCATAATTCTTGCATTTTCTAAAACTCATTTTAACCATTCGAAATCATAATTTCAAACATTTACTTCCTTTTTCAAACATTTTTATCAACAATAATTTATCAAAAATCAATTTTTGTTTTCTTTAATTTTCAAAAATTCACATATAGCTTATAAATCAAAATATATAGATATACTACCCACCTCATATCCATGCTAACAACTTGCTTTGTGCCTCAATTGCTCCCAAGCCTCCTTCTTTCTTCCAATTTAACATTCCCTAAAGCAATTTCATCAAAATTCAATCTCATAAATAACTTAATCCTTCAATTTGATGCATAAGTCATCAATTCATACTAATTCCAAGATATGTACATCATAAATTTCTAAAATCCCCAAATTTCAAATTGAACCTAAACCAATTCAATCAAATTCAATACCATAATTAGCTTAATTTCTCAAATTGAGCTTAGAAAACATCAATTCCTCACATATTCTAGCTATTTCAATCTCCAATTTTGAAAATCCCCAATTTTCAAAATTGGCCTAAACCAATTTACACAAATTCAATACCATAAATCACAATTTCTTCAAAATTGATTTCATATTTCACCAATTCCTACTATTATTGATGATTCTACACCATTAATTCACTAAATCTCCAAATTTCTAATTTGACCTAAACCTCCAATTTACAATTTTTCAAATTAAACTTCACCTAAAGCATAAACATCATAATTAACTTAGGATATCTCAAATTCATCACTAATCCAAGCTATCTAAAGCATCAATTTCAAAAACCCCCAATTTCAAACTTTGACATAATCCTCAATTCACAATTAATCCAAAATTAAACATAATCTTAACCTATTCTCTTCAATTAGCCTTAGGAAAACTCAATCCATAACCTTTCCAAACTATCTAAACCAATAAACTCATCAAAAGATTCAAAATTAAAACTTTCTCTCTCTTACCTTTTTCTCCTCCATTTTCGTATTTATTGAGCTCCAAGACAAGCTTCCTTCTTCTTCCATGTCTTCACCTTGAAACCAAGCAAAATTCAAGCTCAAAGACCTAAAAAATTCGAAATCTTACTCTCTTTCTTTCTTCTTCTCCATCCGTAAGCTTCCTCTTCTTCTTCTCTCTTCTTCATCTTTTCTCTCTTTTTTCTTCTCATTTTCGTGTGTATCTTATAAAGGAACGACAGCCACCTCTTAATCTGATTGCCATGTCATTAAAATGAGAGTCAAATGACCATATTGCCCCTCCTTTTAAGTGAAATCCCAAAATACCCCTGCACAGGCTTTTCAAAATCTGACTACTTGCGTCCTGTTTTCAAGCATCTAAACGAAATAATTTGGACAAACTTTCTTCTTGAAAATTGTTCCTCTAGATCATACGAATCGAACGCCACTAACCGCGCTCAATTCGGATCAGAAACGAAGAAGTTATAGCTGAAATACTATCGGACCTTCACAAAATCCGAGGCTGAACATTAACATAACTTCAGTACAGAAATAAACAATCTTAGGGATGAAATTAAATTTCGATCCCTTCTAAAGAGTTGTAGCCCTATATCTTAATTTTATTTTCCCTTAAAAATCAACTCAATCGGAGTTGTAGAGCTCCCGAAAATCTCAAAATACTGAACCATCTTCAGAAAATTATCCAACTTATAACCTATAACCAAATCTCCTACTTTGGTTCATTCAATCTCTTTCCATTTAATCTCCTAAAAATCATAATTCTTCAAGAAAATAAAATTAATTGTCTTAGGAATCCAACGCTTCGAGAATCAAATCAATCGGATGTCGGACGAAGGAATTATAAGCAAAAGATTACAAAAGGGATCGGATTAAAAACAAAGTAGCGGAACTTCAAAACCGAACTTTTCCAAAATCATAACTCTCGATCCCGAACTCGAAATTTGACAAATTTAGTGTCAATAAAAAGATCAAAGGAAGCTCTACAACTTCCTTGAAGTACTCAAAATCAAATTAGGTCTCGAAAGAGGTCATAACCTCAATCAAAGATTCTGTCCAAAACAGCTTTTCCTAAACGACTCCCAATTTTTAATCGCTCATAACTCCTAGCCCCGATATCGAAAAATTGCAAACTTTATAACAATGGAAAGATAAAAATATCATCTAAAACTTTCATGAAGACCACTTACTCTAATTCAAACTAAATCCATACGATGAGTGGCCTCGAAGTATAGAACACACAAATCTATACTTAATAGCATTTTCAAAACAAAGCAAAAGAACCTTATCTTTGGAAAATCATATCTCTAAATCCCGACATCGAAAAATAGCAAACTTTATGTCCACAAAAAGCTCTCGACAGATGCTACAATTTTTATGTTGATCATTTTCTCTAATTTTGCCTAAATCAAAAAGTCAACTTTTTCTTCAAAAAGTCAAACTCCAAGCGAACTTTGACTGATCATAACTCTCACTTCCGATATCGAAAAAAATATCAAACTTTATGGCTACAGAAAGCTCTTAACATAATCTACAAGTTTCCAGAAGACAATTTTCTCAAATTTTGCCTCAAACAAAAGTCAACTCTCTCAAGTCAAACTTTCTATCTCCAAAAGTCAACTTTCTTAAATTTTTTCAAATTCTCTCACTTTTCTCTTTATTTCTTGATTTTCTACTAACTTTTCAATCAATTCATTCGTTTAAACTTTCATAACCCATACAAATCCCCACAATTATCAAATACATTGAAAACTCATAATTCTTTTCTCAAAATTTCCTTAAAACATAATTTTATCTATAACATAATACTTAAACAAAACACTCATTCAATTCCATTTACCATTTCTAAATTCCAATTAAAGATCGGGGTCCAACAAAATCTAGGGTTTAATCCATCTCAAACAAGAAGAAATAAACTCATACTTACTTGTTGAAGCTTCATTCGGATCGAAAATCCTTTGAACCTAGCTTTCCTCTTTTTCTCTTCTTCTTCCTCTCTTCCTACGACTCCCCCTTCTTCTTTTTCTCTTCTTTTTATTTTTCTTTCTTTCTTTTCTTCTTCTAACTCCTTCCACCTAAGCCCTAAATGAAGATACAAGGACGAAGATGCCCTTCCATGCAAAGCCTTAATCCCTTTATCTTAAGTGAACTTCCTATAATGCCCTCACACATTTATTCCCCCTTTCATAAATACTTATTCCATACTAAACTCAAATAATTCTTAATTTTCCACTAACACCTCCAATAAAATCAAAATATGCAACAAATCATACAATTAACATAATTCATGCTTAATAACATCAATAACAACAATTTGGGGCCCAACAAATCAAGAATATAAGGACGTTACTTCAAATTCGGTATATCTTGGAGTTTAAGTCATCTGTGTAAAATACAAGAAACTGTAGTTCGTGTAACTTTGCAATTTGAGATTTTGGATCATGTTTCAAAATTTTTGTGTTATGTGTTTTCGGATTATGATGTAATGTGGCTCGAAAAGTCATTATAGCTTTGTAAAACCCTATTGTTTTGAGGGTTTTGAATTGTAAATGATGATGATTATCTATATGTAATCTATTAACGAGTATGGCGAAGTAAAGATATAAGAGTCTAAAGATTTTTCAGCAAAAGTTGGTCTTCACATTCGGAGTTAGGGTCCTACATTAAGGTAATGAGTTTGTTTTGATGTTTGAATGTCATGGGCACGCCACTCCTGTGGGATGACACTTAATAAGGGTTTTGAAATCCTACAGGATTATACACTCAAGTTGTATGATATCCGCAAAGCAGGTTAGGTTCCAGAAGCAGGATCCAATATGTGTGGTATTAGAGCAAGACGGTGATGTTCAAGGAATTTCTATAGGAGTAAGGTCACGTTTCTGATCCGAAGTTGGGCTCCGAAAACTTTCCCAATAGAAAAGGCTACATCGAAAATAAGTGAGCTGCAGAATTTTTTTATCACATACATGGCACCCTTGCATGTAACCCATTTGTCACGCATGTGAGGGTTCCATTTGTCACACTCCCATTTGTCTATTTGTCCTATTCCAAAATATCCCAAATTTTCTAAAATTTTCTAAAATTCACCTAAAATTTCGCTATAATCATAATACTCTCCAAATAAATTTTCAACACAATTAATCCACAATTCACATTTTAATTGCATTTATAAATCAATTACACCTAAAAATGTCAATGAATGGATGTACAATTATTTTAATGCATCAAAAATAATTATTCATGTGGATGTGTCTACTCAATTATGCATGAGCATGCAATGCACTTCTAATTTCGCATTGTCCACTCATATTCACCATTATGGGGTTTTAGCCCCTAACATTTCTGTAATAAACTGATGCAACAATCAATTGTATTCCAAATGTGTCAAAATTCATACACCTATTAACTATTCCAGCTTTCTTTTTAACACAACTTTTAGGTCTACTTTACATGATCATTACGACAAGGAAAATGGTGTATTTCTATAACCGTTTCTTCTAAACAATTGTTCCCCTATGTCTTAAGCTTCTAATGACTCCAAGATCATACAATTTGGTTCATTATTCTAGGAGTTATGTTGCAAATAGTGTGACTGAGACAATTGAAATTTTGGCTAATGTATGTTCATGCATTCAAAGTTGAACAAACCATATATCTCAATTCCAATATCCAAAAATTACAAACTTTATACCAATGGAAAGCTAAGAGAATTATCTACAACTTTGGTGAAGACATCTTATTTTGATTTGGCCTAAATAAATGCAATTTATTCAATATCAACAGGACATGATTTTTGTCTCTGGTAGTGCTACAGCCTAATCCAAGACTCAATTTCATACCAAAATTTGAAATTCTTAGAGAATGAATTAAAATTGTACTTCTTCAAGAAAGTTGTAGCCATATATCTCTAATTTATCAAGAATCAACTCATTTGGAAATCTGAAGATCAACATATAATCAAAATACCGAAGCATATTCAATGAAAATATTCCAGTTTATAATATTCCAGCAAACTTCACTTTCATCTAGTCAATCTTTTTCAAATCAATTCATATGGCTCTAATTTTTTATGGAGAGGAAAAACAATGTCTTAGGAGTGTATGAGTTCAATTTTCAAGTAATTAGGAGGTTGGAAGACAAAGTTATAACAAAATGAATGAAAGATGTTCAAAACAGTCTCTCTTTAGTAAACCTTTGGTGCAACTCCTCTTCTCTTCTCTCTCTAAAATGCAGGTTTTCTTCTTCTTCACCAAAAACTGTAGATTTCTTTTCACTTCGTCCTTTATTTTTTTTTCCAGATTTCAAACTCCTAACTTGTTCAACTAACACATAAATCATCTTATCTACTTTTCTTTCAGTTCAACATAACACAATGAATAAAAAATCCAAGATTCATCATAAAGATTAAAAAAAAACTAACCATCATACACGGCTTCTCTCCATATATGTTTCTGCATTTCTTAACATCCATCAACAACTTCATTTCATCTTTTTGTTATTTTAATTCTTTTCCCTTAACCCTAAAAAAACTCAAATGCAAGATCAAACACAAACATCAAAACCTGAAATTATACACGGCTATTCATCCTTTTCTGCATTTTCATTTTTTTTTCTGCATTTGTTTTCCATTTTCTGCACTTGTTCATCATTCATTTCAATCCAAAACTGTTGGGACCCGATCCGGGAACCGGATCCTAACTGAATAAACTTAATGGAAACGGAAGCGAAAGGAGACAGAAATTTCGGATCGATATTGCGAAATGCGGAAGCGAACAAATCCGAAAGTAGCGAAGCGGAAAATGTTGGGACCCGATCCGGGAATCGGATCCCAACCAGAAAGCGAAAGAACAGAGGAAACGAAACAACCGAAGCTGAATCAAAGCAGAAGCCAAGCGAATACTGAAACAAACACGGAGCAAAACGGAACGGAAAACGGAAATGTCGAATCGAAAACAAAATGCGGAAGCGTACAAATCCGAAAGTAGCGAAGCGGAAGCAAATGCAAGCGGAAGCAAATACTAATCGAATCAAACGAACAGATTCAATCGAATATAGCGAAGCGAAATAATCGAATACGAATCACAAAGTGGAACGAATAAGCGAAAGCGGGATCGAATCGAATGCAAATCGAATTCGGATAGAAAACAAAGTAAGCAAACAAATCAATGTAAACTGAAACACTTTCCGACATCCGTGACTAAGCAAAGAACAGGAAACAGAATCGCGTTGGGAATTCCTAAGACGTTCCAAAATCCGTTATGAATTTTTTTTCTTTCTTTTCTTATTCTCATTTCTCACATCAATCACATCCATATAATTTCTCATAGGAAAATTCATTCTTAAACCCAAACTCAACAATCATACAAATTCTTATTCATCCATACAAATCTCAAATTCTATTTTTATCCCAGATTTTATCGAAATTTCGGCAGCATAACGGCTGCCTTTATCCTAACCCAAACCTGCAAAGTGTTCAAAACAACACTTCTAAAATTTCCAAACAATCACACACACATCAGAATCCACCGGACCCTCCGTCCGGGATATCAGCAGATAATCACAAACCTATTTCTAAAACATTCTCATATTTGTCATTCAATCTACCATTCTCATAGTTCAATCTCATTCCCAGAATCAAACACAAATATATATGCCCAAGCTATTCATGATTTCATATACAAATTTCTCAATCATTCCCGATACTCAACTTTATACACAAATACACTTTCTTTCAAAACTATCTTAAACCATAAACATTTCCATACTCAAATTTCAGATTACTCAAAACTAACTCATGCAAATTTCAAAAGCACAAAACCGCTTTAATCGATGTTTCACATTCTTTCATCCAATCTCCCGTCAAACACGGAGATGGGGATGAAAGAATGTGAGCTCGAAGCTCGTGGATAACACATTGATAAACCGATAAATAAGCGAAATCATTTTAATACTCTTTTTGCCAAAAGGGCTAATTTTTTCAAACTTTATAATTTTTCAAACAATTTCCTCAAACCCATTTTTTTCATATTTTCAAACTTTTCATAATAATCTCACTTTTTCTCATTTTCAAAACTTCTTGAATTTTTCATAAATATGAATGCGAACACATAAACAAATCAAAACATATTACACATCGTAATGGTCCAGCTAGGTCCAACAGAGCGTCTTGCCGCCCGCAGATAGCGGTCTGCAAGGTCGTGAAACGAACGTCTTACACTTTCCGCATATAATGTCCAATAGTAGCCGTGAAGGAGTCCGAAATCGGAGTCCCGTACACTACGCAAGCGACTGGAGAAGGCTATACACATAGAGACAATACCGACTCACCAAGG
Source organism: Erythroxylum novogranatense (assembly GCA_029891385.1). NCBI lineage: Eukaryota > Viridiplantae > Streptophyta > Magnoliopsida > Malpighiales > Erythroxylaceae > Erythroxylum > Erythroxylum novogranatense. The sequence continues at coordinate 21,942,486 of CM057229.1, forward strand.
GACCTACCAAACCCACATAACACATAATCGAAAACGAAAAGTCGGATTGCCCGAAGGCACTTTTCAATTTCGTACTTTTCTTCAAAATTTTCCCCAAAAATGCATACCACTCAATTTATTCAGTCTATCATTCACTAAATTCAACAATCAAAACATTCAATCAAACAATAATTTCAACAATTGAATAATGCATACACAACAAATGCATTTTCAAAATTTCTATCGGTTTATCGAATCATTTAAAGCAATGAATTCAAACTTATAATAATCTTTCAGAAAACATTCGGAAATCAGAATTTCAAACCTTTACAAAACAATAATTTGTCAAAATTTTCACATTTTTGCTTTCTTTATTTTTCAAAATTGCTTTCTTTAATTTTTCAAAAATTCACATATAGCTTACAAATCAAAATATAAATATGCTACCCACCTCGAATTATTGCCGGAAACTTGATTTCAAGCTCCAATTGATCCTTGCTTTTCTCTCTCTTCCAAAATACCAAAACCTAAACCATAATCATCCAAATTTACATCATAAATTTGCATAAGTCTCAAAATTAACTATCGGAAATTCATAATTATCATACTTCCAAGCTATTTCAATCTCCAATTTTGAAAATCCCCAATTTTCAAAATTGGCCTAATCCAAGACACTCGAATTCAATCTCATAAAACATAATTTCTTCAAAATTAATCTCACAATTCCTCAATTCACATTAATTCCAAACTATTTAAATCCTCAATTTCAAAAATCCCCAAATCTTAAAATTGGCCTAAACCAATTTATCCCAATTCAATACCATAAAATACAATTTCTTCAAAATTGATTTCATATATCATCAATTCATCATATTTTCTATAATTCTACACCAAAATATCTCAAAATTCTCAATCATAAAATTAAGCCTAAACCTTAATCAATTTTCCATCCAAAATTAAACCCAGCCTAAAGCATATATTTCAAAATTAACTTCATAAATCATAAACCCATCTTATATGCCATAATTCTAAACCGAAAATTAATCAAAATCTCAAAGTAGAAAAATTTCTCTTACCTCTTTCTCTTCCAAATTCGAATTTTTTTGGTTCCTTAGGAAGCTCTTATGCTCCTCTACCTTTTTCTCTCTTGGAACCATCCCAAAATCCTTAAGAAAACAAGTAGAAAAATCAAAAATACCTTTCTCTCTCATCTTTTCTCCATAACCGAATCTCCACCCTTCTTTCTTCTTCTTATTTCTTCTTCTTTTCTCTGGAAATTTCCAGCCACTTTCGTGGCTTTTAATATGCCAAAAACGACATCACCATCTGTGTTTCATTTAATGATGGTTAATTGACCATTTTGCCCTTACATTTACTTTATGCCATTCTCACTTGCGGTTCTGATTCGCACTATTAAATTGAAGGAATTTGTCCAAACTTCCTTCTCGAGAAATGTTCCTCTCACTCATACGAATCCAACGCCACTGACCGTGCTCAATTCCGAGCACTACATCAAAAGTTATGCGCAAAACAGTTCGGGAATATCCATATTCTAACACATTTTCCATGTACGATTATTTCCGTCCAAAATTTCACATTCTTAATCCCAGAATTGAAACGCGATGTCTTCATAACAATTGTATCCTTATGTCTCTAGTTTAATTCAAAACAAGAATCGTCTCATTTCGATTCCCAGATCAAAAGTTATGCTCAAATTACTCACAGGTGTTCCCAATCCAAAAATTAAACCCTAATCCGAACTTAAATTCAAAAATTAAAAGTCCTAAGGGCAAAATTGACATTTCATGTCTTCATATGATTTGTATCCCCTTGTCTTATCTTTATTTCGCCTCAAGAATCGCTTCAATCGGATCTCTACAGATCCCGAATTTCACAAAACACTGAATCATACTCGGAAAATTTCCCGACTCACTTTGATTAAATTAATCACCATTAATTTAATCTCAAAAGTTCACAAATTTCTTATAAAATGAAATTCATTGTCTTAGGAATCCAACGCAAAAAGAATCAACTCAATCGGATGTCGGACGGAAAAGATATAGGCAAAATAGTGAGCAAAGGTCGGATTGAAAACAAAGAAATCAAAATTTAAGAAGAAAGCAGTCGGAGACGCCTAACTCATGAGGCGAGGCGCCCATCGCTAGGGCGAGGCGTCGCCTAGCGAGGCGCACAGCATGAGGGCGAAGCGCCCGCCTCTCTAGGGGCGGCGTCGCCGCCAGCTAGCAAGATCTGAGGCGCCCGCCTCGCAGGCGAGCCGTCGCCGCCTAGCGAGGCGCTAAAACTTTTTTTTTTTTTCCACTAAAAAATCAAAAACTTCCCAAATTCATAACTTTTACTCCCGAACTCCGATTTTGACAAACTTAGTCTCTATAGAAAGCTTGAGAGAAGCTCTAAATCTTCCAAGAAGAACATAAAACTCAATTCAACTCCTACGGGAGTCCATTTTCCGGTCAAAGATACTATCCTCTATACAAACTTGTAAAAATCATAACTTATTATTCCGAGATCGAAAAATTGCATACTTTATATCGAAATAAAGATCAAAACAAATCCTTCAATTTTCATGAAGAACATCAAAGCTCAATTAACCTCTAACTAGGTTAATTTCTCAGTCAAAGTTCCAACCAATAAAAGTCAAACCCGATCAAACATAAACTTTGACTGATCATAACTTTCACTCCCGATATCGAAAAATTACACACTTTATGTCCACAAAAATCTCTTAACATAACCTACAAGTTTCCAGAAGACCATTTTATCAAATTTTGCCTCAAACAAAAGTCAACTCTCAAAGTCAAACATTCTCTCTCCAAAAAGTCAAACTTTCTAAATCCTTCATTTCAATCAACTCATCCACTTGACCATTCCTATTACTAACTCAAATTGTCACTCAAGGTTCGGGGTCCAACAAAAACAGAACCTGTTTCATACTTTTCTACAGTTGTCTAATTCACAAATCCTCATTAAACTCAGACTATCACAATCCTTATTCATAGTTTCTACACATCTTCAATTTCCCTAAACCTCATTTAACACATTCTTAACATCACCGAAGCTATCGTTCTTACACACCTCATCCATGAATTCATTTCTAACCATTAAAACATCATCAAAATCATGTACAGTATTTAGTAAATCTGAAAACATAACTTATTTGATTTCAAAAAAATTCCAACAGTGAGATTTAAAGAACATGTTTTGATGGTTGCAGGAATGAAATCTCTAGTGGTGAGATTTTGGTGGAAACAAAATAAAGAGAAAAAAATAGTATATGAACTACCCAATACACAACCATAAACAAGCAAGTGATTCGATGTTTGATGAGCAAGAAGAGGGAGTTTGGTGTTGGTGATTTCGGTGCAGAACAAAGGAGAGAAAAAGCTACACCAAAAACAAGTGAGTTGTAGAATTTTGTTTTAATACACACGTGGCACCCATGCATGTAACCCATTTGTCATGCATGTGAGGCTGCCATGTGTCACACCCCCATTTGTTTATTTTTTCTATTCCAAAATACTCCAAATTTTCTAAAATTCACCAAAAAATTTCATTATAATCATAATACTCTCTAGATAAATTTTCAAAACAATTAATTCAGAATTTGCATTTTAATCGCATTTATAAATCAATTATACCCAAAAATGTCAAAGAATGCATGTAATAATTAGTTTAATGCATCAAAAATTATTATTCACGTGGATGTGTTTACTCAATTATGCATGAGCATACAATGCACTTCTAATTTCACATTGTCCACTCATATTCACCATTCTGGGGTTTTAGCCCCTAACACTTCTGTAATAAACCGATGCAATGATGTGTCAAAATTCATACACTCATTAACTATTCCAGCTTTCTTTATAACACAACTTTTGGGTCTATTTTACATGATCATTACGACAAGAAAAATGTTGTATTTCTGTAACCCTTTCTTCTAGACAATTGTTCCCCTGTGCCTTAAACTTCTAATGACTCCAAGATCATACAATTTGGTTCATTATTCTATGAGTTATGCTCAAAATAGTGTAGATTGATTACATTTAAAATTTTGGTTAGTGCATGTTTATGCATTCAAAGTTGTATAACTCATATCTCTCAATTCCAATATCCAAAAATTACAAAATTTATACCAATTGAAAGGTAAGAGAGTAATATACAACTTTGGTGAAGACATTGTAGTCTGATTTGGCCTATGTCAATGTAGCTTATTCAATAACAATAGGACATGATTTCTGTCCCTAATAGTGCTATAGCCTAAGCAAAGACTTAATTTCAAGCCAAATTTTGAAATTCTTAGAGACAAAATTAAAATTCCACTTCTTTAGGAAAGTTGTAACCATATACCTCTAATTTAATCTAAATCAAGAATCAACTCATTTGGAAATCTAAAGATTAAGATATAATCAAAATACCAAAGCATGTTCAATGAAAATATTCCAGTTCATAATATTCTAGCAGACTTCCTCACTTTCATCCAATAAATCTTTTTCAAATCAATTCATATGGCTCTAAATTTTTATGGAGAGTAAAAACAACGTCTTAGGAGTGTATTGGTTTAATTTTCAAGTCATTTGGAGGTCGGGAGACAAAGTTATAACAAAATGAATGAAAGATGTTTAAAATAGTCTCTCTTCAGTAAACCTTTGGTGCAACTCATCTTCTCTTTTCTCTCTAAAATGTAGGTTTTCTTCTTCACCGAAAACTGCAGATTTCTTTTCTCTTCTTCCTTTATTTTTTTTCCAAATTTCAAACACTTAACTTATTCAACTAGCACATAAATCATCTTTTCTACTTTTCTTTCAGTTCAAAATAACACAATGAATAAAAAATCCAAGATTCATCATAAAGATTAAAAAAAACTAACCATCATACACGACTTCTCTGCATATATGTTTTTGCATTTCTTAATATCCATCAACAACTTCATTTCATCTTTTGCATTTCCTAAAAGAACTCAAATGCAAGATCAAACACAAACATCAAAACCTGAAATTATACACGACTATTCATCCTTTTATGCATTTTCAAGTTTTTTGTGCATTTTTTCCATTTTTTGCACTTTTTCATCATTCATTTAAATTCAAAACAGAACCTATTTCATGCTTTTCTGTAGTTGTCTAATTCACAAATCCTCATTAAACTCAGACTATCACAACCCTTATTCATAGTTTTTGCACATCTTCAATTTACCAGAACCTCATTTGACACATTCTTAACATCACCGAAGCTATCCTTCTTACACACCTCATGCATGAATTCATTTCTAACCATTAAAACATTATCAAAATCATTTACAGTATTCATTACAACTTACTTGATTTCAAAAAAATTCCAGCAGTGAGTTTTGAAGAACATGTTTCGATGGTTGCAAGAATGAAATCTCTAGTAGTGAGATTTCGGTGCAAGCAAAATAAAGAGAAACAAATAGTATGTGAACTACCTAATACACAACCATAAACAACTAAGTGATTCGATGTTGGATGAGCAAGAAGAGGGAGTTTGGTGTTGGTGATTTCGGTGCAGAACAAAGGAGAGAAAAAGCTTCACCAAAAACAAGTGAGCTGTAGAATCTTTTTTTAACACACACATGGAACCCATGCATATAACCCATTTGTCATGCATGTGAGGCTGCCATCTGTCACACTCCCATTTGTTTTAATTTTTTTATTCCAAAATAACCCAAATTTTCTAAAATTTTCTAAAATTCACCAAAAGTTTCGGTATATTTATAATACTCTCTAAATAATTTTTAAGCACAATTAATCCACAATTCTCATTTTTAATCGCATTTGTAAATCAATTATACAAAAAAATGTCAACGAATGCATGTACAACTATTTTAATGTGTCAAAAATTATTATTCACATGGATGTGTCTACTCAATTATGCATGGGCATGTAATGCACTTCTATTTTCACATTTTTCACTCGTATTCATTATTCTAGGGTTCTAGCGCCTAACACTTTTGTAATAAACTAATGTAACGATCAATCATATTCCAATTGTGTCAAAATTCATACACATTAAATATTCCAGCTTTTTTTAACAGAACTTTTGGATCTACTTTACATAATCATTACAACAAGGAAAATGGTGTATTTCTAAACACTTTTTTTTAGAAAATTGTTCCTTTATGCCTTAAGTTTCTAATAACTCCAAGATCATACAATTTGGTTCATTATTCTGTGAGTTATGCTTAAAATAATGTAGATTGAGTAGAAATTTTGGCTAGTGCATGTTCATGCATTCAAAGTTGTATAACCCATATCTCTCAATTCCAATATCCAAAAATTACAAAATTTATACCAATTGAAAGCTAAGAGAATAATCTAAAACTTTTGGGAAGACATTTTAGTCTGATTCGACCGAAATCAATGCAGTTTATTCAATAACAATTGGACATGATTTCTGTCCCTGGTAGTGCTACAGCCTAAGCTAATACTCAATTTCATGCCAAATTTTGAAATTCTTAGAGGAAGAATTAAAATTTTACTTCTTCAATAAAGTTGTAGTTGTATATCTCTAATTTAATCTAAATTAAGAATCAACTCATTTGAAATCTGAAGATCAAGATATAATCAAAATACCAGAGCATATTCAATGAAAATATTCCAGTTCATAATATTACAACAAACTTCCTCTCTTTCATCCAATCAATCTTTTTCAAATCAATTCATTGTTGGATCGCGTACGGTCCGAGTATTCACAATACGCTGCGGAAGAGACCATACAAAATTATCAAGTATAATCGAAAACACGAGGATTAATGAAAATACCTTATTTTCGTGGATGGATTGCTTCTTTTCGGATTCCAAGACACTGCAAATCGCTAATGTCCTCTACCGGTATCCACACGAGCATGCACGATCCGGGCTGCGGCTGTAGTGTGCTAGCACATTCAGAAACTCTTCCGAACGCCGCACGATTATTCTCACGGATGGCGGCTAGGGTTTTGTCTTTTTCTCCCTTAACCTAATGAGACCTAAGTTTCTCTATTTATAGAGAAACCCTAATCTCATTTAGGCCCTATTAAGTTTCGGCCCATTATATCATATATAATAAAAGCCCGACAACTTAATTAAATCTAGCCCAATAAATATATCTAAATATATTTATTCAACACCTAATAAATTAGGTCCAAGAGAATAAGCCCAAATCACATCACTCTTTGTGTGCGACCCTGTAGGCTCATTTGATGTTGGCAATGGGCTTGATTAGACTTCAAGGCCCATAAGTCATAAGCGGCCTCTAGCAAGACATTATGACTACCCAAATCAAATGAGGATCGATAATCCGATTTAACCTGTAATCATGGTTATAAGCTCAGTCCTTTTGTAACACGATATCAAGATTAATCACAAGGCATGGTACATGTCAACCTTTGATTAATCATAGTTTCTTGATCCCCAAGTTGACTGATTATAACAAATGACATTGATGACTCTTCATCAATTCATTTGAGCACGCCATGCATTTCTTCATCACACTTGTCAAGAGGCCCAAATGATATCTCTCTCACTTAAGAGAGGTACAAATCCCATCTACGTCATTCACGTCCCTCCGCATGATTCATTTAGTGTCCAACATAAGACTATTTGTTATTCGTTAAAAATAACTTAGTCTAATATCAAAACACTAAATTCCTCATGTAGGGAACCATGATGACTTCAGTCAAAGGACTAAAGTCAAACCATATTGAGAATCACTAATGACATGAAACCATGTAGTATTCTCTTTTTGGGTCGGTCCAATATATGTTCTCTAACATATATCTATGTTTTTGATTTGATATCTCATATCCATGATCAGTAAAACGTGATCATCAATCAGAACACATACTAGTCTTAATTCATTATTGTTCCACCAATAATGATCGACTAGGGACATTTTAGAATAGTATTATAACACTTATGGTTTTACTATCAAGTCACATACTTGATGACATAAGTTTAATACCATTCATGGAATGTAAATCACGTTACATAAATGAAATACATGCATATATGAAATGAATACCTCATAATATTTTATTAACAAATCATAATGTTAATACATGAATCACAAATGTTCATTGGCCTAGGGCACACTACTAACATTCATATGGCTCTAAATTTTTATGGAGAGAAAAAAAATATTATGAGTGTATTGGTTCAATTTTCAAGTCATTTGAAGGTCAAAAGACAAAGTTATAACAAAATGAATGAAAGATATTCAAAACAGTCGCTCTTCAGTAAACCTTTGGTGCAACTCCTCTTCTCTTCTCTCTCTAAAATGCAGGTTTTCTTCTTCTTCACCAAAAACTGCAGATTTCTTTTTTGTTCTTCCTTTATTTTTTTGTCCGGATTTCAAACTCCTAACTTATTCAAATAACACATAAATCATCTTTTCTACTTCTCTTTCAGTTTATCATAAAACAACAAATCAAAAATCCAAGATTCATCATAAAGATTAAAAAAACTAACCATCATAAACAGCTTCTTTGCATATATGTTTTTGCATTTCTTAATATCCATAAACAACTTCATTTCGTCTTTTTTTCTCATTTAAATTCCTTTCTCTTAACCCTAAAACAACTCAAATGCAAGATCAAACACAAACATCAAAACCTGAAATTATACACAACTATTCATCCTTTTTTGCAGCTTCACGTTTTTTTCTACATTTGTTTTCCATTTTCTCAACTTTTTCATCATTCAATTCAATCCAAAATAGAACCTATTCATACTTTTCTGCAGTTGTTTAATTCACAAATCCTCATTAAACACAGACTATCACAATCCTTATTCACAGTTTCTACACATCTTCAATTTCTCTAAACCACATTTAACACATTCTTAACATCACCAAAGCTATCCTTCTAACACACCTCATGCATGAATTCATTTCTAACCATTAAAACATCATCAAAATCATTTACTGTAACACCCCACTCCTACGTGACCCGAACCCGATATCTTTGGTGATATCCGAGTCTATGCCCTGTGAGGGTGGCGTACTACATCAGTCGGTAGATCTCAGTAAAAACCCTTTTTTTTACTCAAACATTCATTCCATCAGAGCTATTTACCATTCTTTTTTTATTACACTCATGTGCACGGAAAACAGTAGACAATTTGCATCCACGTGCATAGATAAACATTTTCAGTTAATACAAATAGTCAACAATAAATTACAATAACCATTTTATGTACAAAACAGAACCACATTGGCCCATTACAAATACAAATAATCATTTTGGAATACAATTCTATTGGACACTAATGCAAACGCAAACCCATCCCGACCTCTATCCTTCACTTTTGCGATAGAGACATACTCCGTGTCAAACGGGGTATTCTTCAAGACTGAAAATATATGCAAAATTTTGGTGAATTTTGCGAACTCGATGGAACCATCATCGATGGTTCACCCAATCATGCATCATACAAACATTTGACAAGAAGAATACAAATCATAGTAAGACTAAGTCAACAGATATCATATCATTATATACAAGAAAAGGCATTCATTATTCATCCGGTATGTATGCAATGCACATGTGACACTTTCCAATTTATTGCCATGTTGTGATGGCGCTTAATCGAAATGATGTTCGATGGACACTTGGCGTCTGGGAGTAGGACTCCTTCGAGCTCGAGCTCTTTTTCATGACGATGTCGATGCAGAACTCGGTCACAACTATTGTTATTATCGGTTTATGCATTGATGTATGCAATGCATATGCCCAATTTAACGATCGGTACAAGCAATGTGTGCCCAAGAGAATACAAGATGCAGTGTAGCAAACAATGCACAATGAGCACATCCAGAACACTACAAGTAATGAATCACGATCACGGTATATCACAAGGAAGCGATGGCGAAAAAAGACAAGCCATTTATGTATCACACTTTCACACAGTAGAAACAATTCAGTTCACAGAATTACAACTAGATACACTTCTATGTCAATTCTCCCAATTCGTCGGACCCTCCATCCGGAATTCAAACATAACAAACACAGTTCTAATCCCACCGTTATTCCCCACAGTAGACATATAATAATTGAGTAAACCACCTAGGTTACTCAGCTATCACTTCCGAGCTAATACCGGGAAGTCTCTACCACGTCGGTCGAACGACGTTCCAATTGGGCCTCTATAAAAATCAGAGAAGAAAACAATCACTAGTTATCCAATCCGAATTCGTTAATAATGCACATGTAGGTATATAATGCATGTTCATGAATTCACAGCCCTAATCCCATTTTTTTCAATAAAAAAAATCCGTTTAAAAATTAGAAATTCAATGGCGCTGACGGCGCTCAATTTGGACCTCTATAGGTCCCCAATTAAATAAAACAGTGATGAAATACCCATTTCTCGGACACCCGTCAATTTCCCGTCCAAAAATTCCCAATCTCTCAAGAAATGAAATTAAATATTCCATAAATCCGATGCCTCAAGAATCAGGTCAATCGGATGTCGGACGGAAAAGTTATAATCAAAAGAAGGAAAATATATGATCCTAGTCGACTAGTCAGAGGTTATAGTCGACTAGTCCAGGAAAAATACATGTTCTAGTCGACTAGCGCAGTTATAGTCGACTGGTTTAAGAATCCTAGTCGACTAGTGCAGGTTGTAGTCGACTAGTCTTATCAAAATGACAAATCTGAAACAATTTCCTCCGACATGCCAAGTAGTCGACTAGTCTTATTAAAATGACAAATCTGAAACAATTTCCTCCGACATGCCAACTTGTCTAGGTCATAACTCCTTACTCCGAACTCCAATTTAGACAAAATTGGTATCTATTTCATAAAGAAAAGAGAGATCTACAAGTTTTATGAAGGCCACAAAAGCCAATTTCACCTCTAAGGGTATCAAAAATGCAATCAAAGTTAACGCCCAGTCAATGGGTTCTAAAACAGTACAGTATCTTGTAAATTCAATACCTTCTCATTTTCTTTGTTAAAAATTACAAAATAAATATGCTCAAAAAGATCCCAATGTTTTCTACAACTTTAATGACAAACCAAAATCAAATTCAATTGTTAACTAGGTCAAATAATTCAATCAATGATGCTGCCCCATAAATCACCCAATCTGGACAGTAATGTTCTATCAAGCATAACTCCCTGTACACAAGTCAAAAAAATCAATACCTTATATCATTGGAAAGATAAAACCACATAATTGAAGTGTCATGAAGAGATTAAGAGCCAATTCCATCTCTAACCAATTCAAAACTGCCAAACAAGTGACTGATCAGGGCAGCAGCTAAAAACCTAATGCAGGTTCCATTTTTGAAAACTCATAACTCCCAAATTTGATCTCCAAAAATTGCATGTTGAATACCATTTTCAAGATCAATGTTTTCTCTACAACTCTTCAGATGATCACTCAAGCCAATTCAATTCACAAAATTGTTAAAATGGCTTCCAATCAGACTGCTCACAAAACTGACATTTCAGCTAGGTTTCACTAAAATGCATTTTACCAGCCAATAGTCATCAATGCATATCTCCCAATATACATATCGAAAAATTGCAAAATCAGTGGCATTGGAAAGCTAACAATACATGCTTCAACTTTCATTTAGACCATTTTTCCTAATTCCTTCTCAATTAATGTAGAAAAATCATCAAAACTCTAGGTTATGTGGTTCGGTTACTGTTCATTCCAGCCATCAGCAGTAACTTTCCATGCTAAAATTCACCCTCTTAACACAAAAATTAGACAACATCTATTTCACACAAAAATGTAGCCAACAAGCCAAAGTTTCATTTGGAACAAACCTCACCTCATTTTCATAACCACACAATGAGTTATGCTCAAAACAGTACAGTAGGTCAAAAATCAATTTTTCAGCTTTTATCTTCAACTTAAATCCTATCACTTCCAATACCAATTCCACATGCATAAGCATCCTAATCACACAAGAATTAAGCCAATAGATCATCATAAATCATGATTAATGACCAATACATACCAATCAATGCATCTAACAACCAATTTATTCATTAAATAAACAACCAAAGCTTAAAACAAAAGCTTACCTAATCAAGTTTTCCTTCTTCAATACTACACCAATTTCTCCACTTTCTCTACTTTCTAATCCTCACTTTCCACCCACAACATCATCATCCACTCAAGGCTTAAGCTTGGTCTTGGGTGTGCATAAAGAAGAAGCAAGTAAGTAGCAAGAAGAAGCTCTTAAGGTTGGTTTAAAAGAGTAGGAAGGAAGAGCAATTAAGCAATCAAGACAAAACAACTTTGCAAGGAGGAAGAGACCCACGAAGAAAGGAGAAGAGTAGCTCTCTCTCGGATGAAGGAAGCTTTAGGCTTTCAAAATGATTTTCTTAAGTCATTCCAAGATGCAAGTGTCGTGGAAGAGTGAAGAGAACCAAGACAAATTCAATTAATGAAGAAGGACACGTGGCATTTTTTAGAAAAAGACAAAAAAGATAAAAGACAAAAACTTTTTATTAAACCCTAATGCAATTTGACCCATTCTAGTCCAATGGCCCTAATTTCAATCCCAAAATAATATACCCAATGTTACAGTGCCATTGGATAGAAATTTTAATCATCAAAATCAACCGGTTCGTGCTTTGGCGATTTTCGATCGAAAATTTTCTCCGGAAAATTCCAGAAAAAATTCCTAAAAATCTCTTAAAATATAAAAACACTCAATGGCGCACTCAGAATAATTTTTCAAACCCAATAACCACGTTAATCACAATAAAATTGCAGTAGGCACATCTACCGGGAATGTCATGTATGTATGTACCGAAATTTGCATGTGCACAATTTCACTGTTCACTAATACTAGTATGCATGACAATGTCAAAGCATTCCTAAGTCATTCCGATCCATCTCATCCTATGTCAAATTTACTATTTTACCCTTCCAGTAGGGGGTGGGATGTTACAATTCTCCCCTCCTTATAAAAATTTCGAAATTCTCAGTCAACGGTTCACTATGACCGTTATCAAATGACCCTACATGTCCCATACACTTTTCCACTCAATGATTCATTTTCCGAAAGGTCACAGTAACCACACTCAGTCAGTTGTTCAGTCACTTATTTGGCTAACTCATTGTCACTCATCACAGTAGACGGACTCAACAAGGCTGTCAGTTAGCGATCTCACTATCTTAACTATCTCACTTGTCATTTTCAGAGTAGCCACTACTTTTAGCTCCAATGCTATGACTTAAATCACTATTTCTGAACCTGTTATCATTCAATACCTTTTTCTCAATATACAGACTTATTCTAATAACTTCCTTGATACCCTTTTTGCCAATTCTGCGTACACTTTGTCACTATGATACTTACAATAAAATAGTTTCTCTTGTCTGCGACACTTCCCTTTCCCTTGGTACCGACACAGTGACACTTATCTCTATTTTTCACTATAACCGGTGGTAATCCACCTAACGCATTTATCCTTCATATTTCATTGACTCTTAGTCCAGATTCAGTGTTCTTTTGACATGTCACTGTTCTATATGTATCTAATTCTTTTTCATTAGTCCGATCCTGATCCACTCCAGCTATCCCATGCAGTTTTCCTAAGTCACTTTCTTTTGTTTTTCTCATCACACTCAAATCCATTGTGGTCTTTGACTCTTGTTAGGCACCGTGCAGTGTAGCAGTGTATCCCTATAGTCAATCAAAACTCTATAACACGGTCATAATCCTTTGAAACCCAAAACACTTAAGCTTTTTTTTGTTGAACATTCAAACCTATAAGCACTTGAATCGATAATCACTTCATCATTTTTTTATATAACCGTAGTAACTCAATTACACTCTTCGCATCTTCCTACAGGGATGTCTAACTTCGATTGCTCAATTCCCTTGCCCATCACTTTTATCGGGTACCCATGCTTCTTCTTTGAATCACCTAATACCGTTCTTCCGATTTCACTCGAATATTCAGACTCATTATAGGAATCACTAGTTTGACTCCTAACCTTTCTTACCCCTATCCAACACCACTTAAATTACAACTTCAATTCTCTAGTAACACTTCATTTTGTTCCATAATCTACTTAACATTCTATGGACACCCCACTATTTGCGATTGGTCTGTTCACTGCAGAAATATCTGTTCACTATTTGGACTCACACTCGACCTTTACCAGTATAACATTCCTTTATGTATGTCGTTCAAACTCTAAACTTTTACATGATGTATTCCTGATAGAAATTTAAGGTCTCCAAGACTTGAAACAATTTATCAAAAACAATTCAATTCCTCGTCTACCGTTCTAACAATTTGACACGTCATCCCACTCTGCGCAATTTCCAAAGGGATGCTTCTTACCAGTGTCAGGCTCTTCCATTATTCATATAACTCTTTTACTTTGCAACACTTGCAAACACATAGTCATCATTTGATACCATACTCATTGTTGTTTTTAACAGACATCAGTCAAACTTTTCAGTGAGTCCACAGTTAGTGTATTTGCGATTCCTTAATGAAGGTAACACTACATCACGTCAGTTTCAGTTTCCCTTATCAATTGATTTCCTGTCATTCACATCAACATATGCCAATACCTCTTCAGTCTCTGTATTGCCTTACATTCCACTCCATTAAAGTATTTTGCTTCGCAGTCCGGAATTATTTTATTCTTAGTTTTAAATCAAGATCTCCTAACAGTTTTGCATCACATATGGAGGCCTATTCACTTCACATATTCCTCTCACGTAGTTGGATACTTTACATTTTCGTACACACAATGCAGATAACCTCAGTAGTATATTTCACTTGTTTTCGATTTGTTTCTGTCATGACCATTAATCTTGCTACCATCATGATACTGTTCACGAAATTCTCATCAGTCAACTAGTTTCCCTAATTGCTGGTCAATCCTTCTCAACTATACGCACTATCTCAATCAAAACAATTTTATGCCATAATTGGAACGATCAGAACATTCCTTGCATTAAGGTTCTGTGAGACACACAACACTTTCTTTGACCCTTATACTTATCACCAGAAATCATTTCATCTTATCCGGAAGCCAATTAGTAACCTATACAATTCAGACTTCCACAAAAAATCCTTTCCATTTATGCTAATCCTCAAATAGAGGACTGGTACCATACTCATTTTTCATTTCCTCTCATACAGGTACACTTAGTCCTCTTGTGTCTTACTTTAACCCATTATGAACTTTACACTTATAGACACTCATAGTAGCACGTATTTAATCATTCACTGATCATTTCCTCTATTATTTCCATGTATATCTCACATACGTTCCATTAATCATGATCAACTTACTTTCTATCCAATATATTTCACTTACTTTTTATTACACATGTTTCTATTCCCATATCATTCATATGTCAGCTTGACCTTTTAAGGTCATATCCACTTGGCTTATACAATGTCATCTCATTATTGCTACGTATCTCTTTATTTCCTTTAACAATCTATGATAGGGTATTCACAGTCCCCAAAACACGACAAAATCGTTGATACAACTCCACTGTATCTCTATCTATTTACCCATCCATTTACCATTTCTGTGTCCATATACATCTTTTCAACCAATCCAGACTTTCCCGATACGCAATCAGTAGAAATTGTCAGTCTGTTTTTTCCCTTACGATCTTATTATA
This sequence comes from Erythroxylum novogranatense, assembly GCA_029891385.1. Classification (NCBI taxonomy): domain Eukaryota; kingdom Viridiplantae; phylum Streptophyta; class Magnoliopsida; order Malpighiales; family Erythroxylaceae; genus Erythroxylum; species Erythroxylum novogranatense. The sequence continues at coordinate 21,958,110 of CM057229.1, forward strand.
CTGATTTCCAAACTCTTAGCACAATATTCGCATACCCATTTCAGTCTCAAGCTTATGCGCTCATGATCACAACCGTTTCACGAGTTCATTTTAGTTTATCTGTACACTTTTATCTCACCATTTCTACTTTTTCTTACTCTACTAGGCACTTTGCTCTTTCAGTTCTTTCAATTCTAGGTAGACCATTACGGTACAATATTGATCTTATTACAATCTCACTATCATCATCTATCTCTGATATTTACTGATATCGAACACAAATGCAGTGAAACAATATCTGCATGATCGGACCATCTACGTTTTACTCAGTTCCATTGTTTCCCATTTCATCGCATCTACAGTCAGAACTCTAATTCCCTAATCATCCCGGACTTTTTATCTCACTTAGTCCTACTATAACCAGTATGCTTCTCATATCTACAGAGGACCTCTCCAAGTTCTAGACATGTTTGTTTTTCTGTCGCCGTAATATTGCCACATTAATTAGGGGACTCAGTTTGATATCAATTCTTTCCTTAATCAGTCTAGGCCAACATAGTCATTCTAACCACAGTACATTATAATTCTCATTATCGATGTTTCCTTTTTCCCCTTCCCAATTGCTCATACCCTTTCATGGATTCACATTCTGATACCTTCTCACTTTTCTCACACTTAATCACGTCACACATGTTCACACGTAGGATTTCTACTAGTGCGACTCAGACTGGGGGTCAGTTACTATGGTCTGCAACGACACGACTTAAATGCATGCAACTTAACCTATGTTTCAGACTGTACCCAGATACATTCGTATTGCTGAGCTCTGATACTACCTAAATGTAACACCCCACTCCCACGTGACCCGAACCCGATATCGTTGGTGATATCCGAGTCCATGCCCTGTGAGGGTGGCGTACTACATCAGTCGGTAGATCTCAGTAAAAACCTTTTTTTTACTCAAACATTCATTCCATCAGAGCTATTTACCCTTCTTTTTTTATTACACTCATGTGCGCGGAAAACAGTAGACAATTTGCATCCACGTGCATAGATAAACATTTTCAGTTAATACAAATAGTCAACAATAAATTACAATAACCATTTCATGTACAAAACAGAACCACATTGGCCCATTACAAATACAAATAATCATTTTGGAATACAATTCTATTGGACACTAATGCAAACGCAAATTGATCCCGACCTCTATCCTTCACTTGCCAGCAGTAGACATACTCCCTTGTCAAACGGGGTATTCTTCAAGACCTGAAAAATATATGCAAAATTTTGGTGAGTTTTTGCGAACTCAATGAGGAACCATCATCGATGGTTCACCCAATTCATGCATCATACAAACATTTGACAGTAAGAATACAGTCATAGTAAGACTAAGTCAGCGGTATCATATCATTATATACAGCAAAAAGGCATTCAGTTATTCAGTCCAGTATGTATGCAATGCACATGTAACACTTTCCAGTTTATTGCCATGTTGTGACCGAGCGCTTAATCAGTAAACAGTGTTCAGTGGACACTTGGCGTCTAGGGAGTAGGACTCCCTTCGAGCTCGAGGCTCTTTTTCATGTCGATGTCGATGTCGATGTCGATAGCAACTCTGGTCACAACTATTGTTATTATCAGTTTATGCATTGATGTATGCAATGCATATGCCCAATTTAACGGTCGATACAAAGCAATTGTGTGCCAAGAGAATACAAAGATGCGATGTAGCAAACAATGCACAATGAGCACATCCAGAACACTACAAGTAATGAATCACAGTATCACAGTATATCACAAGGAAGCGATGGCGAAAACAAGACAAGCCATTTATGTATCACACTTTCACACAAGAGAAACAATTGATTCACGAATTACAACCAGATACACTTCTATGTCAATTCTCCCAATTCATCGGACCCTCCATCCGGAATTCAGACATAACAAACACAGTTCTAATCCCACCGTTATTCTCCACAGTAGACATATAATAATTGAGTAAACCACCTAGGTTACGCAGCTATCATTTCCGAGCTAATGCCGGGAAGTCTCTGCCACGTCGATCGAACGACGTTCCAATTGGGCATCTATAAGAATCAGAGAAGAAAACGATCACTAGTTATCCAATCCGAATTTGTTAATAATGCACATATAGGTGTATAATGCATGTTCATGAATTCCCGGCCCTAATCTAATTTTTTCCATCAAAAAAATTCGTTTAAAAATTAGAAATTCAATGGCTCTGACGGCGCTCAATTTGGACCTCTATAGGTCCCCAATTAAATAAAAAAGTGATGAAATACCCATTTCCTGGACACCCGTCAATTTTCCGTCCAAAAATTCGCAATCTCTCAAGAAATGAAATTAAATATTCCATGAATCCGATGCCTCAAGAATCAGGTCAATCGGATGTAGGACGGAAAAGTTATAATCAAAAGAAGGAAAATATATGATCCTAGTCGACTAGTCAGAGGTTATAGTCGACTAGTGCAGGAAAAATACATGTTCTAGTCGACTAGCGCAGTTATAATCGACTATAGTCGACTAGTGCAGGAAAAATACATGTTCTAGTCGACTAGCGCAGTTATAATCGACTGGTTTAAGAATCCTAGTCGATTAGTGCAGGTTGTAGTCGACTAGTCTTATTAAAATGACAAATCTGAAACAATTTCCTCCGACATGCCAACTTGTCTAGGTCATAACTCCTTACTCCGAACTCCAATTTAGACAAAATTGGTATCTATTTCATAAAGAAAAGAGAGATCTACAAGTTTTATGAAGGTCACAAAAGCCAATTTCACCTCTAAGGGTGTCAAAAATGCAATCAAAGTTAATGCCCAGTCAATGGGTTCTAAAACAGTACAGTATTTTGTAAATTCAATAAATTCTCATTTTCTTTGTAAAAAACTCCACAATAAATATGCTCAGAAAGATCCCAATGTTTTCTACAACTTTAATGAACAAACCAAAATCAAATTCAATTGTTAACTAGGCCAAATAATTCAATCAATGATGTTGCCCCAGAAATCACCCAATCTAGATAGTAATGTTCTATCAAGCATAACTCCCTGTACACAAGTCAAAAAAATCAATACCTTATATCATTGGAAAGATAAAACTACATACTTGAAGTTTCATGAAGAGATTAAGAGCCAATTCCATCTATAACCAATTCAAAACTGCCAAACAAGTGACTGATCAGGGCAGCAGTTAAAAACCTAATGCAGGTTCCATTTTTGAAAACTCATAACTCCCAAATATGATCTCCAAAAATTGCATGCTAAATACCATTTTCAAGATCAATGTTTTCTCTACAACTCTTCAGATGATCACTCAAGCCAATTCAATTCACAAAAATTGATAAAATGGCTTCCAATCAGACTGCTCACAAAACTGACATTTCAGCTAGGCTTCACTAAAATGCATTTTACCAGCCAATAGTCATCAATGCATCTCTCCCAATATACATATCGAAAAATTGCAAAATCAGTGGCATTGGAAAGCTAACAATACAGGCTTCAACTTTCATTTAGACCATTTTCCCTAATTCCTTCTCAATTAATGTAGAAAAATCATCAAATCTCTAGGTTATGTGGTTCGGTTACTGTTCATTCCAGCCATCAGCAGTAACTTTCCATGCTAAAATTCACCCTCTTAAGACTAAAATTAGACAACACCTATTTCACACAAAAATGTAGCCAACAAGCCAAAGTTTCATTTGGAACAAACCTCACCTCATTTTCATAACCACACAATGAGTTATGCTCAAAACAGTACAGTAGGTCAAAAATCAATTTTTCAGCTTTTATCTTCAACTTAAATCCTATCACTTCCAATACCAATTCCACATGCATAAGCATCCTAATCACACAAGAATTGAGCCAATAGATCATCATAAATCATGATTAATGACCAATACATACCAATCAATGCATCTAACAACCAATTTATTCATTAAATAAACAACCAAAGCTTAAAACAAAAGCTTACCTAATCAAGTTTTCCCTCTTCAATACTACACCAATTTCTCCACTTTCTCTACTTTCTAATCCTCACTTTCCACCCACAACATCATCATCCACTCAAGGCTTAAGCTTGGTCTTGGGTGTGCATAAAGAAGAAGCAAGTAAGTAGCAAGAAGAAGCTCTTAAGGTTGGTTTGAAAGAGTAGGAAGGAAGAGCAATTAAGCAATCAAGACAAAACAACTTTGCAAGGAGGAAGAGACCCACGAAGAAAGGAGAAGAATAGCTCTCTCTCGGATGAAGGAAGCTTTAGGCTTTCAAAATGATTTTCTTAAGTCATTCCAAGATGCAAGTGTCGTGGAAGAGTGAAGAGAACCAAGACAAATTCAATTAATGAAGAAGGACACGTGGCATTTTTGAGAAAAAGACAAAAAAGATAAAAGACAAAAACTTTTTATTAAACCCTAATGCAATTTGACCCATTCTAGTCCAATGGCCCTAATTTCAATCCCAAAATAATATACCCAATATTACAGTGCCATTGGATAGAAATTTTATCTAGAAAATCAACTGGGTTCGCCATTTGGCGATTTTCCGATCCGGAAATTTTCTCCAAAAATTCCAAAAAATTCCTAAAATCCTTAAAATATAAAACACTCAATGGCGCACTCAGAATAATTTTTCAAACCCAATAACCACGTTAATCACAATAAAATTGCAGTAGACACATCTACCGGGAATGTCATGTATGTATGTACCAAAATTTGCATGTATACAATTTCACTGTTCACTAATACTAGTATGCATGACAATGTCAAAGCAGTCCTAAGTCATTCCGATCCATCTCATCCTATGTCAAATTTACTATTTTACCCTTTCAGTAGGGGTGGGATGTTACATTTACAATATTCAGTAACTCTGAAAACACAACTTAATTGATTTTTAAAAAATTCCAGCAGTGAGATTTGAAGGACATGTTTTGATGGTTGCAAGAACGAAAGCTCCAGTAGTGAGATTTCGATGGAAACAAAATAAAGAGAAATAAATAGTATATGAACTACCCAACACACAACCATAAACAAATAAGTGATTCGATGTTGGATGAGAAAGAAGAGGGAGTTTGGTGTTGGTGATTTCGGTACAGAACAAAGGAGAGAAAAAGTTACACCGAAAACAAGTGAGTTGCAAATTTTTTTATCACACACGTGGAACCTATACATGTAACCCATTTTTCATGCATGTGAGGCTGCCATGTATCACACTCACATTTGTTTATTTTTCCTATTCCAAAATACCCCAAAATTTTGAAAATTTTCTAAGATTCACCAAAAATTTTGATACAATCATAATACTCTCTAAACAAATTTTCAACACAATTAATCCACAATTTGCATTTTAATCTCATTTATAAATCAATTATACCCAAAAATGTCAATGAATGCATGTACAAATATTTTAATGCGTCAAAAATTAGTATTCACGTGGATGTGTCTACTCAATTATGCATGAGCATGCAATGCACTTATAATTTCACATTGTCCACTCGTATTCACTATTCTGGGATTCTAGTCCCTAAAACTTCTATAGTAAATCGATGCAACGATTAATTATATTCCAAATGTGTCAAAATTCATACACTTATTAACTATTCTAGCTTTCTTTTTAACACAACTTTCAGGTCTACTTTATATGATCATTGTGACAAGGAAAATGATGTATTTCTATAATACTTTCTTCTAGACAATTGTTCCCCTACGCCTTAAGCTTCTAATGACTCAAAGATCATACAATATGGTTCATTATTTTATGAGTTATGCTCAAAATAGTGTAGACTGAGTACATTTGAAATTTTGGCTAATGCATGTTTATGGATTCAAAGTTGTATAACCCATATCTCTCATTCCAATATCCAAAAATTACAAAATTTATACCAATTGAAAGATAAGAGAATAATTTACAACTTTGGTGGAGAGATCTTAGCCTGATTTTGCATAAATCAATTTAGTTTATTTAATAACAAGAGGACATGATTTATGTCCCTAGTAGTACTACAACCTAAGCCAAGACACAATTTCATGTCAAATTTTGAAATTTTTAGAGACAGAATTAAAATTCTACTTTTTCAAAAACATTGTATCCATATATCTCTAATTTAATTTGAATCAAGAATCAACTCATTTGAAAATCTAAAGTTCAAGATATAATCAAAATACCGAAAAAAGTTCAATAAAAATATTCCAATTCATGTTATTCCAGCAGACTTCCACAATTTCATCCAATCAATCTTTTTCAAATCAATTCATATGGCTCTAAATTTTTATAGAGAAGAAAAATAATGTCTTAGGAGTGTATTGGTTCAATTTTCAAGTTATTTGGAGGTCAGGAGACAAAACTATAACAAAATGAATGAAAGATGTTTAAAACAGCCTTTCTTCTGTAAACCTTTGGTGCAACTACTCTTCTCTTCTCTCTCTAAAAGGCAAGTTTTCTTCTTTTTCACCGAAAAGAGTAGATTTCTTCTCTCTTCTTCCTTTACTTTTTTTCCAGATTTCAAACTCCTAACTTGTTCAACTAACACATAAAGCATCTTTTCTACTTCTCTCTCAGTTCAATATAACACAACGAATCAAAAATCCAAGATTTATCATAAAGATTAAAAAAAAACTAACCATCATACACAGCTTCTCTGCATATATGTTTCTGCATTTCTTAATATCCATCAACAACTTCATTTCATCTTTTTTCATTTTAATTCTTTTCCCTTAACCCTAAAACAACTCAAATGCAAGATCAAACACAAACATCAAAACCTGAAATTATACACAGCTATTCATCCTTTTCTGCATTTTCATTTTTTTTTCTGCATTTGTTTTCCATTTTTTGCACTTTTTCATCATTCATTTCAATCCAAAACAAAACCTATTCCAATCCAAAACAGAACCTATTTCATACTCTATTTCAAAACAGAACCTCATTTAACACATTCTTAACATCACCGAAGCTATCCTTCTTACTCACTTCATGTATGAATTCATTTCTAACCATTAAAACATCATCAAAATCATTTACAGTATTCAGTAAATCTGAAAACACAACTTACTTGATTTCAGAAAAAATTCCAGCAGTAAGATTTGAAGAACAGGTTTCGATGGTTACAAGAATGAAATCTCTAGTAGTGAGATTTTGGTGGAAGCAAAATAAAGAGAAACAAATAGTATATGAACTACCCAACACACAACCATAAATAAGTTAGTGATTTGGTGTTGGATGAGCAAGAACAGGGAGTTTGGTGTTGGTGATTTAGGTCCAGAACAAAGGAGAGAAAAAGCTACATCGAAAACAAGTGAGTTATAGAATTTTTTTAACACAAACGTGGCACCCATGCATGCAACCCATTTGTCATGCATGTCAGGCTGCCATGTGTCACACTCCTATTTGTCTATTTTTTTCTATTTCAAAATACCCCAAATTTTCTAAAATTTACCAAAAATTCCAATCTAGTCATAATATTATCTATATAAATTTTCAACATAATTAATCCACAATTCACATTTTAATCACATTTATAAATCAATTATACCTAAAAATGCTAATGAATGCATGTACACTTATTTTAATGCGTCAAAAATTATTATTCACGTATATGTGTCTACTCAATTATGCATGAGCATGCAATGCACTTCTAATTTCTCATTGTCCTCTCATATTCACTATTCTGGAGTTCTAGCCCCTAACATGGGATGTTACACTAAAGATAGGTTGATGTAAATCCTCTATATTAGGGTCAAGCCTAATAGTAAAATTCATAAATCGATAATGCAATATTAAGGGTTTAAACTAGAAAGATTTTTGATAATCAACTAATGGATTAGTTGTTATAGTCTTGAGAAAGATATTAATATAAAATAGGAATTTCCACAGTCAATAATCAATAATATAATTTCATGATAAAAGGTAAATATTTAAGGATTCTTAGGGAATTCATCACCTAGGTACTATTATTTGATATTGACTTTTCCAAGTATTTTCCGCTATCTTAAGTTCATCATTGTTTCAATTTTATTTTATTTTATTTTATTTATTTTAATTAAATCCACAATCTGAATTGACAATTAAATAATAGAAAAATAGTAATTCTGATGCTTAAAGTCCTCATGGGATAGATCCGTACTTGTCTGTGATAGCTTTAATTATGTTATGCACTTGCAATTTTAACACTGATAAATTTCTTATAAGAATAGAAAAAGTATCAATTTATGGAAGATATGGTTCATATGGCGATATTGGTTTAAAGGCAATTAAAGAGAAAGGGCAATCATGTATAATAAAATTACAGTAAAAATTGAGTTAGAAAAAGGTTAACAAGGTTACTCTTAAAGTCAAAGATGAACTACTTAAAGAAGGAGGGAGTAAAGTGAAATGTAAACCAAAAATAAGTATATAAAAAATGAGGATCCCTTAATGTTTAAATAACTTGTAAAAATATTTTAGTACTTAAAATTCTTTAAAAATCTATTTTAATTTCTAAAAAATCCTTTTAGATTTCAATTTAAAAATAATAGTAAGCATACGTGAATGGACAATGACGCAAACCAATTAAGCCTAACTCAAATTAATAATTTAATATAATTATAATAAATTATTATTTTTAGTCGAGTTTAATTATTTTAGATCAATGTAAGAGCTATATTGGATTGTCATGTCAATAATATTTTGTTATGTTCATGTCATGTGTGTTTTGCAGTTTTTTTTAAATAAAAGTCTAAGAGAAGGGATTTTTCTAGCAAGTTGAAAATCATAAGGAGTTTTCTTAGAACGTTAAGATTAGAGATTTTTTAAAATTGATTCATAAAAGATCCATGTGTCTTTTACCTAATGTAAAATTCAAATTTATACTCATGATATTAAATGCTCTTATTGTTTAGGAACAGGGAATATAGCTTCACATTGTCCTAGTAAAAGAAAATTGATCATGAGAGATGATGGGGAGATTAAGACTAAAGGTAAAAGTGATAAGGATTCTAACCATTAAAAGATTGTGATGTTGACAGTGTTGAGTATCTAATGGAATAAAAGGTGCTTATGATTTTTGCAATAAGAGACAATTCTCACATGAGATGACACTTCAATAATAAGGTATGCGACATGATTATTGATAGGGTTAATTGAATGAATGTAGCAAACACTACCTTTGTTCAAAAATTGATTTTGTCTACCATGGAACATCCTAGATGATATAAGTTTCAACGGCTAAATGAATATAATAAAGTGAAGGTAACTAAACAAGTGTTAATTTCATTCTTAATTGGAAGACATCATGACAAGAGCATGTGTAATGTGTGATGTGGTGCCTATACATGTTATCAATATTCTCTTATTAAGACCGTAGGAATTTAATAGAAGGGTCATTAAATGTGGGTTTACAAATAGAGATTCTTTTGTCACAAATAATAAACACCATTGATACATAAATAAGTGTAAAAGGATCAGTTCAAGTTAAAAAGATAGAGTGATAAAAATGACAGATAATTAAAAATAAAGAAGAGAGATAAAACGAAAATAAATATGAAGAAAAAGAATTGATTGTAAATAAAATGAAAAGGAGGAAAGAACTAAGGGAAAAGAAAAAGAGTGTTGAGTGAAAAACAAAGAAATAAGTGAGTTTGAATGTTAGAGAGAGTGAGATCAAGAGAGCATCATACGCTAACCAGATTATGATTGTGCTTTTGTACAAAAAGGCTTATTTTAATACTAAAAATCTTGATGTTTTCTTGCTTAGTACTTTTGTTTCTTTGCTATAAGATTTTGAAGATGCATTCTCTGGTGATGTACTTATCAATCTACCACAAATAAGGGGAATAGAACATTAAATTTATTTTATACCTAATGTTATCATTCTTAATCAACCTATGAATAAAAGTAACCCAAAGAAGATTAAGGTACTTTAAGGATAAGTTAATAAGCTTTTGTCAAAAGGGTATGTTAAAGAGAGTGTGAGTTTAATGTGTTATCCTGGTTTTTCTTGTTCTTAAGAATGATGGGTCGTAGGGAATATATGTTGAATGTTGATTTAATAAAATAATAGTAAAAAATCAACATCCTACTCCTAGCATAATGAATTACATTGGCTCTTATGTGTTTTAAAAATTTAATTTGAAAAGTGGATATCATCAAATTATGATAAAGGAAGGTGATGAGTGGAGAACAATCTTTAAGAAAAATTATGATTTATCTTAATGGTTAATGATGCCTTTTGGATTAACCTATGCCCCTAGTACCTTCATAAGATTAATGAATTATGTTTTGCGTGCTTTTATTGGAAAATTTATGATTGTTTATTTTAATTTTTCTTGTCCCAAAATATTCAAAAACAATTTTTACATGCTCATCATGCTCATTTAATCTAAAGAAGTGTTCCTTTTGCATAGATAAAATAGTTTTTATTGGATTTATTATGAATGCAAAAGGAATAAGGTGGATGAGGAGAAGGTTAAGGTTATTTAAGAATAATCTACATGTAAATTCATAGCTAATATGAAATTTTTTTATTGTTTAGCTAGCTTTTATAAGAGATTTGTAAAAGATTTTAGTATACTAGATAAACCACTCATTAATGTCACGACCCAGAACCACATCGGGCACATGATAACTGCCACATACCCGAGCTAAGGATACTCATGGTACCCTTAACCCGACTATGCAAGGCTAACTGAATATTTTTTAAAAACATTTGGATAGTATAATAATTGCACCTGTAAATCAGTTTTAAATGCACTTCTATATTTACATTAAAACTCTACCGCAACTTCTGGACTTTTAAGTCCACTCAAGAGCAACCTCAACAACAGTATAAAAGGTTCATACATAAGGTCATTTACAAACTACAAGACAATTAAGAGTTAATTTATAAAATCCTAAAGCATATTTACATGATCATGAGCTACTATACGATAAAAGTACAAAACAGACCCCACGATCCACTCAGAGCTTCAAGCTCACCAAATTAACTTGCAGGGATGGAAAGTGAAGGAGGTGAGTACACTATATACTCAATGAGCATGAAAAATATATATCACAAATAGAACCCGGTGAACATATGAAGTGAACATACATGACATAAAAATACATAGGCCTAACCTATGACTCAACCTATACTAGTTAGGAGTCACATAGGCCTAGCCTATTAATCACTCATCCAGTGAGTATAGGTTTCAGTTCTAGTACACAAAAGCAAAAAAAATATCACATGTATAAATCAAATCTCTCCGAGAAGCCAAATCTCATAATAGGCCAAAATAGTTATGTATGTCGCCACTAGTCTGCCAAACTAGTGTGCACACCCATCAATTCCCAATGTTGGCTTGACTTTCATTTGTGGTGACTTCAGACTACGATCGACAAGAGCGTTATAACCATAAGTGGTAACCTCGTCGATGACCAAATCTCTAGGTGTGCAATTACCTGCAAGTCACATAAAAAAGTATCGATACGAAGACACGACTTTTATGTTAAGGGTATGGGGGTCGCTTAATTTGTTGTGCCTGGAATAAGAATGGCCAATTGTTACCTTACCAATCATAAAAATCATATACAAATATTAAGTACTAAAATCAAGTAAGGCACTATGCCTTTATTTATCGGTCCAACCAATAAAATGAAACCTTGCCATGACTCTAAGCCAAAAGAGAACATATAAATGTAGCATACATGACTCGGTTATGCATATGGAAGTTTCAAAACATTATTTCATACAATAAAAGTCATCTTTTGCACTCCAAGTGCAAAGTTGTTCAAAAATGAAGTTTTAGAAAATAAAACATTGTCCTTTGCACTTTAAGTGCATATTTGTTAAAAACAATATCCTTTCTCAAAACATGTAATAAAAACATTAGTTGCACTCCAAGTGCAAAGAGTTAGTCAAAGCAATGTCGTTTATTAAATACACAAGTATACTAGCATCTATTTGAGATTCAATTCTACTATGCATTACCTAGGTTTAAAATTCGCATACAAGTCATCATGCATGTCTTGAGATGTCCTAATCCCATTTAAGAGATATGGTTTCCCCAACTCACCTCAAAAGAAGGTTTACACTCCCTTGACTTCAACAATCCTTGGTACGAGTTCCTTAATCCACAGTTCTCGAGCCTTTATATATAGAAATATATAATGTATTTACTACTCCAATATGTATCTCATATTTATACACCACCACATAAGTGTATAAAACACAATATCACCATCTTTAAGCTATAGGATTCGACCATTAAACTTCTCACATGGTTACTTCCCTTATTATTCACATAAGCTTTCTTTTACGTTTCTCCAAGGCATTTAATGCCTTTGATCCAATACTTACACATTTAATGCCTTTGACCCAATACTTACACATTTTAAAGCATAATTAAGCACATTTTTATCCAAGCACATTAGGCCACTACTCATCAATCTAAGCAAAAATTTAAGTTTACTCTAAGTAAACATGAAAGTCTCTTTCCAATGCACATTATAATCCTTAAATCCTAAGACAAGCTCACTTAGGTATTTTATTAAATACCTATTGTCCACGACTTTCAAGTTATATTTTCAAGACTTTATCAGTAATTCATGTCCCTATCTTGTTACATAACAAGCACTTTGAACAACATCACATTTTACCACTCCATTCAATCCAATTCCCTTCATTTAAGTCATATTCATCATAATTATACAACTCATTACATTAGTCCATTTCTTCCCCCATCATTTCAGCCAAGCCTTATCCAATACACATCTTCTTCATTTTTCATCATCAATTCACATTATACATACACAATTAACACCATAGAATTTATTTAAACCATCAATTTCAAAAGATGTTCAAAATTTCACAAACTTTCACCAAATAGAGGGCATCTCAGTTTTGGCTTAAGGAGACTTCTCCATGACTCATTTCATTCATCTAAACCATGTCTCATGCATATTCAAGTATGGAGAACAACATATCTTAACACCAAACTCAAAATCATAATGTAGAGAGAGATGAGACAAAATTTTCCTAAACTTTTCTTTGGTGATATCTTAAGATCCTTTGAGAATTTCTCAAATCTAATAATAGATTTGAGTTCCTTGATCTCAAATTAACTTAGAACACCTTCGATTGGGTCGGAGAATCAAAAAAATGGTGGAAATTTGGTGATGGCTGAATGGTATTCTTCTCCTCCTCTCTTCTCCTTTCTTTCAATTAAAACAACGTGACTTTAATATTTAATGGTGGGGTACATGGCCACACAACGAAGAAGGGCCTAGAATGTTGACTCTTCTTTGACCAAACATGGTGAAATTATCCTTTTGCCCTTAGCTTATATGAAATTACCATTATACCCTCCAAACTTTTCCTAAATTTGTAATTAAACAATGATTAAAACTTTTATTTTCATTTTGTTCCCTGAACTTTTGAAAATTATAATTAATCCCCTTAACTTTATAAATTACATATTGGTCCTCCAAGAATTTAAAAATTACATTTAAATCCCTTAACTTTTAACAATTTACAAATAAGCCCTTATGTACATCAACTTTTCCAATTAAGCTTGCTAAGTATCCAATAAGTCTATAAATCATGTATAATCACCTTTAACGCATTAGAACACATTTAACTCAGCCATCATGGTCATATCCATTCAATGGACCCGGTTTTACACACTTAGAAGCTTATATGTCAGAAATCTCCAAGATTTTGCATACCGATAAACTCTAAGTTCATGTAAGAGCATATAATATTATATATCACTAACATATATACCGAAAGGATTCAAATACAATTTTGAACTCATATACAACAATGTATATATCAATATATAGTAGTATCCCCAAGAGCAGACCAACACAAAAAGGCTTAGAGAGTCTAACGTTACAATTAACGTTCTCAAAAATTATGTTGGTTTTAAGTTTGATGATAAATAAGAGCATTCTTTCAATTTGATTAAATTATATTTTTCTCCATTATTAGCTTTGCCTAAATTTGCAAAAACTTTTAAGATTGAGTTAAGAATAGGTTAATCATAACTAACCAATTTATAACAAGGGGTTGCATGCATTAGTAAAGGCTTTAGAGACTTGACAACATTATTTGTAATCGAAAGAGTTCATTATCTACACTAACTACGAGTCTATGAAACATTTGAAAGGGAAAAGGAAGTTGAATCGATGATATGCTAAATGGATGAAGTTTTTGATACATTTCCTTGTACGATTGAGTACAAGCAAGGTAAAAAAAAAATAGTTGGGGTTGATACATTGCCATGAAGGTATGTTTTAATTTCTACATTAAATGCAAATTTGCTAGGCTTTAAGCATGTTCAAGAATTATGAGAATGATGATAACTTTGCATTTATCTTTAGGGCTTGTGGAAAATTTATTTTTGGAAAATTCTTTAGGAATGTTAGGTTTTTGTTTAAGGACAATATATTATGTGTGTGTAATAGTTCTTTGAGAGATTTGTAAGTACGTAAGGCATATGAGGAGGATTAATCCATCATTTTTGCATTAAAAAGGCTTTGTATATTTTTCTTGAATATTTTTTTGGCCTTATATGCATCACAATGCTGAAAGAATTTATGTTAATTACATTACATGTAGATAAATTCAATCTAATGTTAAGCCTAGTTCATATAGTCCTTTGCCAACCCCTAGTGAGCAATGGGTTAATATTTCTATATATTTTTTGGATTGCCTAGGTTAAAATAGAGTAAAAATCTATTTTGTTGTTGTTAATAGGTTTTCTAAGATAGCTCATTTTATTACATATAATAAAATTAGTCACGCAACCAATATAGTTTATTTATTCTTTAGGAAGATAATTTAACTTTATAACGTTCCTAGAACTATTATGTCTAATAGAGATATTAAATTCATTAAATAATTATGAAAGGAATTATAGGAAAAAGTAAAGAACTAAACTGTTATTTTCAACTACTTAACATCCTCAAATGGATGGTTGAATTGAAGTAGTAAATAGGACTTTAACTACTTTGTTGCCTATTATAATAAAAAGAATTTAAAGTTAGGAAGATTATTTGTATTCATTGAATTTACGTATAATAGACTTGTTTATATCACCTATGTTATTCACCTTTTGAGATTATTTATTGAAATCAATTATTTTACCTATTCATGAGTGGAGAATCTTAGATGGTAAAAGGAAAGTTGAAATGGTGAAGCCATTACATGAATATTTTTAATAACATATTGAAAGAAAAAATGAAAAATATCCAGCCAAAACTAACAAAGAAAGAAAGAAAACTAGATTTGGACCAGGTATGGGTGCATATGAGAAAGTAGAGATTTCTAGATCAAAAGAAGATCTAAATTACAACTATGAGGAGATAATCTAGTTTAAGGTGTTGAACGAATAAATGATATTGCTTATAAATTAAATCTTTTAGGAGAATACAATATGATTGCTACTTTTGATGTTTATGATTTAACTCCTTTTGATATAGGTGATAACTCGAGGATGAATCTTTGAAAAGAAGGAGGGAATTATAGGAATCAAGTTGTTTTCAATCCTTTAAGTTTACTAAATGAACCAATTACATGAACAAGAAAAGTCTTCGAGATGTATTTAATAGTGTTATAAGAGAAGTAGCTACACGTGTGGAATCAAACCAAACTAGATAAGCATTGACTATCTTAATTTAAGCTAAGATTTGAGATTTATATTTGAACGTGGCTTTTAATATAGTTGCGTACTAGCTCGTTTAATTTTATGAAAAGCTTAATTGTGAGACACAACTTAGGTATGGATATGTTATAAATTGTGTCACATTTCACAAAGTTATAAAAGGATCAATGGTATTAGGCACAACTGTGTCTCAAATTCTGCCTAACTTTACAAAGTTATAAGAAGATCTATAGTCTCAGCAACATGCATATCGTAGAACTTATCTAACTAGTAGTAAAAGGTTTGTTAGAAATATGACCCAATCCATAATCATGTCATAAGCCATGTCTAAATGAAATCCTAGGTTTATTTATTTGTCCTTAAGGCATATTTCTTTGTAGATGGAGACAATTTTTTAGATATTTGTTTATTGAGAATTGCTAGAGCCTATTTTCTATATTATTCATTAAGCTCCAACTCATTAGAGAGTTCTTTTTGTGGCATTCAATGTCTTAATGAATTTAGTTATTGATTCACTAAAATCAATGTGTAAATTCTCTTACTACACCCATTTTAGCTTTTTTAGGTTTGATTCAAAATAGTTCATATATTCTTTTGAATCTCTTCCAAGGTGGGTTTACATCAAGTTATGAACACGAGAAGGAACAAATTATCTTTTAAGCATAAAGCAACTCTAAAAATCTTATATGCATGTATGATTAAAAATCAGAAATTCAAATGTTATATGCAAAATATTGAAGATTTTAAGATTTTAAAATTTTAAGAGTTTAGTTATTACCAATGACAATGAGCATGTAATGTTACATAAAATGGAGCATTTAAGAAAGAGACCAATGACTTTAAACTCCTTATGTAGAATCATTATAGGTAGTGAAAAATTGAATAGTATGTTTGGAGGATAGTAGAGCTCTAATAATAGAAATATAATTAGTTTCACTTATAAAAGTGCACTATATAATGTCAAGACAATTTTTATGAGAGGCAACCATTTATATATGAGCCTATACCTAATTCATCATATGAGCATGTTGTATATTCTACATATGAAAAAAAAATGCTTATCTATCATCCTCTATGCTTTATGACAAAAACAAATTTAACGCATTTATATATGGTTTACAATAGAGACTTAAAAGGCATGGTTCACATGGCAAAAGTAAGCATAATTTTCATGCGATGTGAAACTAAAAGAGCATACATTATTCTTCTTATTCTTATATTCTTTTTATCATTAAAATAACATGAAACAAGTCAATTATTATCCCAGGAAAGCATGATATTGGCTCAAGATCACCATAAGCCGTATTTTTATAAAAAGAGCATGTCATATGCTAAAATGTTTAGTATGCGTCACGATCATCCAAGGAGAGGTTTTATAGTACCGCACATATCCAAAAGAGAACATTGCATCACCCAAACTTTTGAAAATTTTTAAAATAATTTTAGATCAAATTTTTATCAAAATAAGGTGTTTTAATGCTTTTTAAAGATTTAAATTTTAAAGTGTTAAAAATTTGTGATTTAAATTTTTTTAAAGTTAATTTTTGTAAAAGTTCAACTAGTCTAAGGGTTTACTTTGACTAGCTTAACTCAAAAAACAAAGTGTTACATAATGATTGCAATTTGTTATATTAGGAAGTAGATTAGTTGATCAAACATAAGCCAACTATAGATATGTGATCAACTAATCAAACGTGTCTAGAAAATAATTTTTTAATAGCTAGTTTATGTATGTAATGTTTATTTGAATTAGTTTTAGGTATAAATTAAGTTATCAGAAGAAATTTTGACACTAAAGAAAGACTTATATGTGTGTGAATATGATAGTAGACCTTATTGCGCATTATGTAGTCAAGATGAAGTGGTTAAAACGTATGATACATTGATTTCATGCATCTTTTGTGATGTGATGAGTTCATAAGTGTATTCGAATTTCCATGCTAATAAAGTTGGTAAGGAATGAAGCAGTTTCATGTCATACACTTAAAACACAAACTATAAGTCAAGAAATCAAAAATATATATTATTTGTCCTTGTTACTTAGAATCAAAGGCCAAAGATATCAAACTAATGATCACTTTCTTAAAAAATATATATTACAAAGATGTCGTCTTCTATGATTGTCCAGCCTTTATTCTAGGATAGTCCAGCCTTTTATTATAGTCAAATCTGAAATGAAGACTATCAAAGAGACTAGTAACATAAACATGTTCTGAATAGCCAGGACAAAGGTAGTGGAGAAAAACGCATAGCTAAACTTTCAGGGAAGAGCATGAGTCCACATGTTACCCAATGGGAATAAACTGCATGAGTGGATAGAAGACTTTGATTTCGATCACTTGGAATCATAACTCGTAAGACGTATTTAATCTTCTAGCAGGATGAGATAATATGCCATTGGCTTTCAAAAACCAATGATGATTGCTTTGTGATATACGTAATGATTTGCTCTTCTTCTATAATCGCGGTTATTTTTGTTTGGCAAGTGATTAAAATCCAGTTGGACCATAACCTTATTTCATATAAGGTGGTTCTGGTCTAACTTTGAATTCCAAGACCAACTTTTAACTGGTCGAGATTTGGAAGAAATTATTGGCAGCACAATAAAAAAAAATAGGGCTAATAATTAAAAAAAATTCAAACTTTATATATTTTTGTAATTATAATCTAAAATTAAAAAATAGCAATAATAAACTTTGATATTTCATAAAAATAGTGTGACAATAGACTCTCGACGTCACAAGAGTTGTTCGGTTTAATTAAAATTTTGTGTCAGGGTATAATTAAATTAAAATAATTTTTAAAGAAAACTTATCCTAATCTTCTCCACTTTTCTCATTTTTTAATACATCTTTTGTGAAACTAAAAGTTTTTTTTTGTACATTTAAAGACAAAATTAGTGATAAAAACAAAACAAAACACAGCCTGTTGAAACTTTGAAAACTAAAGGAAAGGGATAAGAAATGCACCTTGAACCACTTTGTTGTGGACTCCCCTCACATTATGTATACTAGAGTGACAATTTTATTTTTTAATGTCCAAACAAAATAAAGTCCAGAAGCACAAGCCCACTGGTGCAGAAACTCTGTTGAAAATTTAAGGAAAATCTTATTCTTCAGGGTACAAGGTAAAGAAACCCCAAATATAAGGAACTGGAAACAAAATACACCTAGATCTAGGTTTGTTTTGTTTGGATTTCAAAAATAAGGTCTTATTATATTATTATCCAAACAGAACTTACACTCAGAAATAAAAATTTAGGCATAAGATGGGGATCTGGTAAGGAGAATGATGCTTTTCTTTTGTTTTCTTTAATATTAATTAATTTGATTTAATTTAATCTTATGTAAAAATTTACTTACTCTTAGCATCTTATGTGTAATTTAGCAGTCATGTCACTCTATTAATAAAAATATAACATTGAGCTATTTTTATAAAAAATTAAAAGTTTAAGTATTTTATTATTATTTTTAAAAGTTTAAATTATAGTTATAAAAGCTGTGCAAATTTTGAATTTTTTAGTATTTAACCATTATAAATATTATAACTTTGCTTTGTAAAAGATTTTATAATTGTAGTTCGGAGTGTTCTTGTAATCATAATAATAAAGGTTAAAAGAATGAACTACTTGCCTAGACTGACACTGTCACTACCAATTTTAACACGTGGTTAATTTAGTATGGAAATTTTAAATCATGATTCTTTTAATTAATCTTTATGAATTTTATTACCAAGCAGCATATACTACTACCCATCTCTAGGTAAGGGCCACACTAATCCTTGACCAATCCAACTCCCATGCATCTCAGATGTTAAGCTGAATGCAGAGGATCCCTGGTCAAGATTAAATTTTGAAATACCTGAAATTCCAACACAAATCAGATCATATCAGATTAGGTTCTATCTCCTTTACCATGGTTCTGTAGATCGAGTCTTTAATGCCTATGGCTTCTAAATATTCCTTTATCCACGTGGATATGGTTCTTGTGATAACTAGGGAATCCTTCTACTTGTTATTGAAAAGTCTTCTATTCTTGTCTTTTTAAATATAATAAATCACTAAATTGAGAGCAATTTTGAATGTGGCTGAGTCTCTTATGCAGGAAGTTGAACTCTGGTTGCCCATTCGATTATTTGCTGCAAGTCACTCATCTGGCAATGAATTCCATATAGCTCCAGAAGATGTCTCTAAAGTTGAGCTGTGAATTTGCATTAACAGAATATATGATTAATTATTTATGTTATTTGATTGCAAAGAACACATGAAGAGCTCCAAACCATATCAAAGTAGAGTCTATCTTTGACGTTTAATATGTCCTTTATTGTCAACCGTAATATGAAAGAGGTCTTGAGTTCATTTTTTGGGAGCCAAACCAATTTTGCAAATGACACGTTTATCCTGCTTTCCTGAAAAAGTAATTGAACAAAATTTGTTGGTGAAGGAGCTTGATTTATGCCTCTCCCATGTAGTTTTATCTTGCTTTTTGGGATTGGAGAAATAACTGGTAGGTTTCTGATAATGCTTGAGTAGCCTCCGGTGTAGTTGACAGGCCACGACCGCCTGCAATCCTGAATGATAAGTTGAACTTTGGACTTACCTAGGATGTTTACCACCAATCTTCTGGCATTGGAGAGTTTGCAGGGAGCAGTTAAGGAGTGTCAATTGTCAAACTAGAGTTAAAGTGCACTTTTCATCCCCCCCCCACTATATATGAAGGCTAATGCACTTCCGTAGCTTAAGCGTTTGTATTAGGGTTCACATAGGGTTGATTTTTGCCTTCATCTCCCAGAAACAATTGCCTTTTAGGTATTGGATATGTATCCTGCAATGAACTACTTTTTGCAAATAACCAATGAAACAGTAACAAGGCAAAATAGATAAATGTATTGATTCAACGGTGAGGATTACAAGCTTTGTAAAAGGAAAACAACAAGGAATAATAGAGAAGAAAGAGATGAGAAACAAGGAGAATTGGGTGAGAGAGAGAGAGCTGCAATCTGCATAACAATATTCATGCCCTGAGCCTTCGCAAAACACTGCAATTTATGGAGTACATTCGTTATTCCTTCTTCATGGGACCTGGGGTCATTCTTTTTGTTGGACTTTTGCTTCATAAAGATATTAGCTCATAACAATACACACCCGTTGAAAACAATCCTTGTCCGCAAGGATTGAGGAAAAAGAAATCTCGAAGGGATCAGACATGTTCAAAATTCTCAATAGCATTAGTCTGCAACTCCTTTTACTCTCAACACCACAGGTCACATCTATCATTAGATTCTCATGGAACCATATGAAATATGAAAATATAGCCAAGCACATCTGCAGCAACATAATACCAAAAAAAATTGCAAGCCCTTTGCTTCACTAATGCAAAACCAAATCATGAAAACTTCAACACAAGGTAATAGAAGCTTGAATGGCATGACCAATAGAGATGAAGTAATACTAGCAAATAGGATTGTTGACAGTATTTCTAAATCAACAAAACCACTCAAACTTACACCCCCCACATGCTAAAATTCGTTTGAAGCTTCTTTTAGTGGATTTTCTTGCTTAATATCAATTACTACAGTTGTCCAAGCAAACCAATAAGACCACTTCAACAGCTCTAACTCTTCAGTTAACAAGAATACTAGAGAGAACCGCAAATTACCTAACCGGTGCTTTTGAAATTGCAAGAAACAATCCATAATACCCCACCTTTCAATCCTGCAAAGAGCAGCATATGCAATAGCAGCAGTCTGGCTCCCCGAATACAATTTATCCACATTTTTGTCATAAAATGCCACGGAAGAACCTCCAAACCTTACTCCTAGGTCAAAATATTTGAGGGTCACACGAGCAATGTACTCACCAACTGAGTCACCGTAATACATATCCATTGACTCTAGCAGATTATTTTATGATCGAACTCCATTATACTGTTCCGTAGAATCCACACCATGCTCGCCTATCATTCCGAAAGACTTTGACCCAATCTGGTTCCGGTAGTGACCGTTAATACTGAAGGGATTCTTAAAACTTATCAAATTACCACCTCTGAGCTCGTTCAACAATGTCTCTTGTGATTCAATAGCCTTGTCTTCATTATCGATGAGCTCGGTTTCATCGTTGTCTCCAAACATCCACGTCTCATCAGAGGTTGTCTTGAGCATTTCATCGAACACTTTATCTACTGCTGCCTTCCCCTCCAAATCATCCTTGTCCGCAAGGATGAGAGACGATATTTCAAATGAAGCCATATCGGAAACGTCATCCGAACTTTCGTCGAACACCTTGTTTGTAACGTAGCTGGATGCACGAATAAGTTCAATCGCCGTTGTGACGGTGTTGACTCGATCGAGCATTTCATCGAACACTTTAGGTGCATCAGGTGGCTGGTTTGGATTTGTGGAGTCTGGGAGTAGATCCAAGATCTTTCGAAGAAGAAGATTGTTCTCGGCACAAAACGAAAGAAGCTTGGTGAGACCATGGTGTATGGCCTGAATGTTATCATCGAGGGCGTTGAAATGAAGTTGGGGTTGATGCTCTGCCATCTACGCAGAGGGTCAATGAAAGCACCAATGTAATGAACTAGTTTTTGCAAATAACCAATGAAACAGTAACAAGGCAAAATAGATGAATGTATTGATTCAACAGTGAGGATTACAAGCTTTGTAAAAGGAAAACAACAAGGAATGATAGAGAAGAAAGAGATTAGAAACAAGGAGAATTGGGTGAGAGAGAGAGAACCGCAATCTGCATAACAATATTCTTCCCCTGAGCCTTCGCAAAACACTTCAATTTATGGAGCACATTCGTTATTCCTTCTTCATAGGGCCTGGGGTCATTCTTTTTGTTGGGCTTTTTCTTCATAAAGATATTAGCTCATAACATGTCCATTTTATTCAAAGTGATTGGTGACGTGTTTTTTTGGCAACAACACCTTGTTCATGGTTTTAACTATTTTAGTTCTCAAGCCACTGCTACATTGAGGTGAGCACACTTCAATTCATTTTGCTTTAGCGTCAGAGCTTGCGTCAGAGCTTACGTCACGTTTGTCTGTTTATAGAAAATTGTTTAGGATCCCTTTCAATGGCCTTCGTAAGGGATATGGGATCTTTTTGTCCTGGACGACTTACACCTTTAAAAATTGGAGTAGATTTTATATTGACCAGAACTCTGAATGAAGAATTAGTAATGCATTGCTCTATCTATTTAATGAATAATTCTGGAAACTTAAAAGTTGTTAATGTATCAATCATAAAATCCCACTCCAGTGAATTAAAAGATTTATAAAAATTCACTTTGAAATGATATCTCCCCCTAAACTCTTATGATTTTTTATTTTACAAAACATACATTAAAACCATTTTACCCACGAACTTTATTAGTCTTCTTACTAAAAAAGGATGCCTCAATGTCTGTTCTCGTGAATAGTTTAGTGAATAGCTTAGCTTGTTCATTGGAAATGGAATGAGGAACAAATGATCTGGGGACTCTGGTGTTTAAGGTCGTGGTTTTTTGGAGGTTCCTAGTGTATCTGGGAAATAATTGAAAGCTAAGGCCTTTAGATTCTCCTGGTCTTCAATGACATTTCCCAGGTTTTCAGAGAGGAAGCTGATAGATTATTGATGTTCCTCCTGTTGAGAATTCAACAAAAGAAGAAATTAGTATTTCTGTCACCCTTTGCCATCTCTGCCTAAGAAAGTTGTGATTGTTAAGAGTGTTAATATAACCAGAAGAGCCATTCTTTCTAGTTGCCATAAGTCCAGATCACCTGGAGCTCTATTGGTCCTGGATTGAATTTTCTGTTATCTGCTTCTAGCTATTTCAATAGTCTAGTGGTTATCATTACTAGCTTCCATACTTAACAATTTGGGCTCATCTTTACTTAATCTTCACTCTCCTTAAATAAACAAAAGACTTGAACACACTTTAGTAGTTATGTCTTTAATGACTGCTAAATTGTAACCATATTATTGAATGTTAAAAAAAAATTATTTCAAACATATCTCATGCACAAGGTTCTTCACTTTGTGAAGATCGAAAGAGGGTCATTAGTGTAGACAGAAAAGACTGTTTTTGTGATTTAAACTTAAAACTGTGTAATTACAAAAGAGAACTTTTATTAGTTACTTTAAAGCTATGTAAGTAACTTTTAAAATAGCTAAAATGATATACTTATCAAAACTCTGACCAACTTCTTCTTCAGGTATAAATCTCCTTTTCATTTATTGTTTCTAAGTAAATTGGGCTTACTTGGTAGAAATAAAATTAACTATACAGATACTAAATATAGTTAACTATCTAAGCGTTAACTACACAGATACTAAATAGGGGAGTTGCTTAGATTTACAATAGGGGTATTAATTACTAACTTTCGAGGTGCCAATTGACTCAATTGGCGTGATTGTTTTTACTTTTCGTGCTACACATGAAGTAAAATGCTTAATCTTACTTCAAGATAGAACACACGTTGAAGCTAGTAACGGTGATTTATTCTCCATAACTAATCGCTTAATTGTAATTTTATAATATAATTATCTAAAGATATTTTGTTTTATACATATTTATTTATATAAGTAATATAAAAAATTATGAGATAAATATACATTACAAATAAAATTATACATATTACATTTGTGAATTACCTCTAAATTATTTTTAGCAATTGTTTCGTTAAAATTGGATATTAATATAGTATAAAATTAGTACATATTATATTTAAACAAACGCTGAGTATTTATTAGAGAATAAGTTCATTGAATTGACCTAAAATTAAAAATTTTATTTGAAACAATACTTGTATGTCAAAAGAAATTCTTATTATGATAATTATATAAGTGATAATTTGACTTAAGATTTTCAAAATATCGATATAGAGATTATTATATTTTGATAATATTTATAACACATCCTGCACATTACTAGGTTAATTAATATGCATTGGATATAACATGAACTTTGTGAAGATAGTTCTAAATTGATTAGGAGAATATTTTATTATTCTTGATTCATATTAATCTGAAAATCCTTAATCAAAGTGGAATGATATTTTGAAAATAACATTCAAATATTATTGTAAAATAAATTACGAATGACAAATAACTAATATAATTTGAGTAAAATAGTGTTGATATTTGTAAGGCCCCAAAATATACCCTAGTTAAAATAATACATGTTTATGAAAGTATATGTGTAATAGGAGTTAGAATTTTGCTACGATTAGAATATAAAAGACTTATGACTTGAATTTTTTATCAAGTGGACTATAGTCAATAAATTGGAATTAATTAATACCATTAGAGAATTGAGGTATTTAAATGTATATTTAGATTAGGAAAATTTTCAAGTGGCAAGATAAATTGGTATATGAAAATTGCAAAGATTAAGGAGTCATGCATTGGAGATATGTGTCAATACATAATGAAGACACCTAGCAGCTTAGATGTCAAGCCTTTACAAGACTTCGGTAGCCTTCATTTGGTCTCTTATCTCCACCAATTCCTTGCTCTACCTTTTACTTTGATTTTGTTGTACTATCACGTTAAACTCCTTTCCATATGCTGCATGAAGAAGCTCTCTCATACGAATTTCTAGGCTGATGTGTTTTGGGTGTTAAAAGCACATTACATCTCTCTTAGTTTTGGAAGTGTATTAGTTGCTTGGAAGGTGCTATAATAGTTAGATTCTTGGAGTTGAATTTGAAGTCTAGTAAGGTAAGGGGATTATAAACTCGGTATCCTATGATAACATGTGTTGTTTGATGTTTGATATGGATCAATTGTGTACTGACATGGGAAAGAATTAAGGTTTGATACATATTGGAAACTGGTTCGAATGAGTAGTTCTACTGGACATGTTTTAGTATTTTAGCCATATCTTGCCCTGTAAGTGTCTAAATTAGATTAATTTAAATTTGGATTAAACTAGAAACTTATATCTACAACTTTCATGAAGGCATCGAATTTGATTTATATCACTAAGTGTGTCAAAAGTTGTCTTGAAGTTGAGTATCTGGAATGTGTCACTGTTTGTGAATAGTCTGTAGTTATTTGTAGATAATTTTCAAAATACTGAACCAAATTGCATAACATTGGTGTCAGTAGAAACTTAAGACATAAAGGAACAAATGTTTAGAAGAATGTTTGGCCTAAATCCTTCATTTTTATTGTCAAAATAACTGTGTAACATTGACCTGAAAGTCTATTTTGGGGAAAAGCTGGAAGAAAATGATGAAGTATGCTAGATTATGATAAATGAAATGTTTTCACTGAACTTACTTTGGTATTTCGATTATAACTTGAACTGTGGATCTCCAAATGAGTTGGTTCTTAATTCAAATTAAACTAGAGTCATATTTCTACAACTTTCTTGAAGAAGTTGAATTTTAATTCTATCTATAAGATTTTCAAAATTTGGCATGAAATTGAGTCTTGGCTTAGGCTATAGCACTACCAAGGACAAAAACTGAATCCTATGGTTTTTTAATAAACTATATTGATGTAGGTTGAATTATATTGAGGTGTCTTCACCAAAGTTGTAGCTTATTCTCTTATCTTTAAATTGGTATAAAGTTTGTAATTTTTGGATATTATAATTGAGAGTTATGAGGTGTACAACTTGGAGGCATGATCATGCATTAGCCAAAATTTCAAATGTACACAATCTGTGATATTTTGAGCATAACTCATTGAAGACAAAGAGGGAAAACTTTCTGGAAGGAAGTATTACCTAATTACCTCACCTTCCTGATGAGAATAATTAAGCAAAGTGGACCCGAAGGTGGATTGTGAAATAAATCTAGATTGAGGGATTGAGTATGATTTCACATGATCGATAATGTGATAAGATTAAGGATAAGAAACCCGGATTTTTGACATGAACATGCATTATACATATTCAATAGATATGAATGTGCATAATTGAATTCATAATTTTGCACAATAGTAATATATGTTTGTATTGAATGTTTTAGAGGAATCCTTAAAGCGACCGATTCCAGATATTGCTGGGACTTCGAGGCAATAAGCAAACAGGGAACTTTTGTAAGTAATTTAATTAACCTAGCTGCACAAGTTCCCCTCAAGTTCAATTCAAGAAATTACCTAACCTGGAGTATGCAATTCAATAACCTTTTCATAGGTTATGACTTGCTTGGCTACATCGATGGGGCAAAACCCTGTCCACCAGCAACAATAACCACAAACAATGTCACAACTCCCAATTCCCAATATCAGTTTTGGATCTGACAGGACCAACTGATTCTAAATGTTATCATTGGTGCTTTAACACCCACCCTTATCCCATTTATTGGTACCTCCACCACCTCCAAGGAGGCATGGGACATACTAGAAAAAACTTATGCTCAGGCTTCTCGAGGCAAACAGAAACAAGTAAAAGCTTAGCTAAAGAAAATTACCAAAGGTTCGATGTCCATCATGGAGTACATACAAGCCATCAAAATTAAGACTGACGAGTTGGCTTTTCTAAAGGTCCCTATGGATCTCGAAGATATTATTGATAAAGTCTTTGAGGGATTGGATGACTCCTACCTTGAAGTCAAGCGTCAAGTTAGTGCCAGAGATCTACCAACCTCTTTCAATGATCTGCACGAACGATTAATCACTGATGAAGCAGACATGGCCTAGTTCAAACAACACAACTTCTTGCCACAACCAATTATGCAAATCGATCAAATGGCAGGAGAAACAATTCAAATCCGTCAGGCAATCAATGGCGTCCACAAGGACAACAAACCAATTTTTGCCCTCCTACAGGTCAAATGCAGTAACAACAATACACCAACTGGAACCAGAATGGTCATAACACTTACTGGAATCAGGCTGGTATGAACAATTCCAGTGGCACTCAGCATCAACCACACCCTTACCTTAGAAAGTGCCAGATTTATGGTGTTCATGGCCATGCAACCAAGCGTTGTCCCTCATTTCGCATTGTTCCCACAACGCCAACTCAGCCTCAAGTGATGCCACCGCAAGCCAACTATATTGCCACATCTGTTGCTCCAAATCAAGCATCTTGGCTTCTTGATTCTGGTACCTCACACCATGTCACCACTGACCTGCAAAATCTATCCCTACACAGTCCATATACAGGCAATGAGGATATTATGATTGGTGACGACACTGGTCTACAAATTAGTCATACAGGAAGTGGTACAATTAAAGCTTTCAACAAAAATCTAAAACTGGATAATGTCTTATATGTGCCGCATATGCAAAAGAATCTAACTTCTATGTATCAATTTTGTGCCTCAAATAATGTATCTATTGATTTCTCACCATTTTCTTTTCTTATGAAGGAGTTGATGAGCGGGAATCCAATACTCAAGGGCGCGCCTAAGGATGGGATGTATGAATGACCAGTCGACCCTCCTCCCATACAAGCCCTCTCTGCAGCCACACCATCTCTCCCTGATTGGCATTCTAGACTAAGACATCCTACAAAACCCATAGTTCAACACATCTTAGCTTCAAATCAAACAAAGTTTGTTTCCAATTCAGCCAATTTTCATTATAATGCTTGTCTCTTAAATAAAATTCATAAATTACCATTTGCTCAATCTACTCTAGCATCTACCAGACATCTTGATATCATTTTCTCGGATGTGTGGACATCTCCATCTTTCTCTACCGAGGGATTCAAATACTTTGTTATCTTTGTCGACCATTATACCAAATACACATGGATTTATTGTCTTAAATGAAAATCTAAAGTGTATGATGTATTAATTCGATTCAGGGCCATTGTTGAAAATTTTTTGACACCACAATAAAGACACTTTATATAGACAATGGCGGTGAATACATTACCTTATGCTCCTATCTCTCGACAAATGGCATTTCGTTTCGAACCTCACCACCACATATGCCCGAACACAATGACACATCTGAAAGAAAACATAGACATATTTTAGAAACAGGTCTAGCTCTACTCACCCATGCATCAATATCGGCATCCTACTGGCCACAAGCCTTCACTACTACAGTGTATCTTATCAATCGCATGCTAACTCCCAATCTCAACATGAAAAGTCCCTACCTATGCCTATTTGACACAAATCCCAATTACTCTAAACTCATATTCTTTGGGTGTTTGTGCTACCCATGGCTCAAACCATACACAAACAATAAACTTGAAGAAAAATCTAAACCATGTGTGTTTATGGGCTACTCACAATCTCAAAGGGGCTTTCGCTGCGTAGACCTTGAAACCTCTAGGATGTATACTTCCCATGTTGGGACCCGATCTCGGGACTGGACCCCAACCAAAAAAAATGGAAATACAAACTGGAAAACGAAGTGGCAGAAAGCGAAAACGAAAGGAATCGAATTGTTCAATCGAAATCAAAGGCGAACGATAAAAAATCGGATCGGAATAAAAATGAGACAGATGAACGAACAAAATCAAGCGTGAAACAATCGGAAACGAAAGTATCGCAACAAAATGAATCGAATCGGGAAAATCGGATAACAAAATGCGAAAACAAAATCGAAAGAGAAAACGAATCGAATACAAAGTCAAATCGAATTGGCTCGGAAACAAAACAAACATACGATGCAATCGAACTGAAATACAAATTCCGACATCCGATAACATACACTTATAGAAAAAACTATCGTGTTGGAAACCTATAAGACAAAAACCAAATCCGAAATCGGTATAAATTTTTCTTTTTTTTTTCATTCACACTCAAACGAATCAATACAATTTCCCCTTTAGAAATTCTTCCTCATGCAAATCTCAATTCTTAATCATCTTCTTATACATTCATACAAATCCCAACATTCATCTTTTAACCAAATCTTATATTATTCTATCTTTATTTGAATCAAAAATTGGGCAGCATAACGACTGTATTTTACACACCCAAAAACCTGCAAATAGTTTTAAACGCACTTTTATAATTTCCAATCAAAACTCATAATCATCGGACCTCCCTTCTGGAATCCAAAACACATTCATATTCAATTCCCATTATCCATATCCAATTCACATTTCAAGTCACATTCATATCTCAAATTATTGTACCAATTCATAAATCAATCCAAACACAATCCAATAATATTCATATACAATCACAATTCATATTCCATAATCATACACCAATTTATAACTCAAATCTATACATAAATTCATAATTCATATTCATGTACAATTCCATAACTCATTATCATCATGAATTTAATGCTTACAAAATCTTTATGGCGTTTCAAGCCATATACAATACCAATAACCACAATCTAAAGTACACAATACACAACAATTTTAAATTTCTCAGCAATAATCTAACTTAACAGTAATACAATATGAACACATACAAATGGAAACCCTCATTTTCTTTCACCCGATCTTCTTCTCATCACCTGTGGATGAGAATGAAGGGGGGGTGAGCTTATTGCTCGTAGATAACATGTTTACAAATTGAAATATAAGCAAAATCATTTTCTAAACTTTTTCCATTTAATAAAAAAATCTCAAAGTAGGAAATTTATCGAAAGCTTATTTTTCAAACTTTTCAAATCATTCATAATCAGTTTCCAAAACTTTCACGGTTGAAAACCTCACTTTCTCATTCCTCGAAATTCCAAAACTTTTCACAATTCATAAATAAAATCGAGACATGAATGCATCACATATAAACACAAATCAAAACACATAACATATCAAAACGGTATGAGTAGGTCCAAAGCGGACGTCGCACATTCTCATAGATAATGTGTCCTGCAAAACAGTGAGTAATGTACTACACTTTTCTGCATAGTGGTCTAGTGTAGTCGTGAACTTATGGAAGTCCGAAATTGGAGCTCTAGTGCCACTAGCGGGCAGGCGGGCGAAGCCTATGAAAACGAGACAAGTGCACTTGACTCTAACTTATGGGACCTAACCAAACCCACATAAAACATTTTCATGCTTGAAAATCAGATTGCTCGAAGGCACATTTCGAAATCTCAAATTTTCATGTCATGTCATAATCAAGCATAATGTGACACATATTTCACATATCAAAATCTTAATTCATCCAAACACAAAGAATGCACAAATCATAGCAATTTCTTAAAATCATAATTTACATAATCATTTTTCAATCAATCAATCACAAAGAATGCAACAATTTTGCAATTTATCAAAATCATAAATCAAATAAATTCCCATTCATTCAAGCAATGAAATCATTAATTTCTCAAATTATTCAAAACATTTGAATAATAATGAATTCCATAATTATTTCAATTTCTTAAAATCATTCCAAAAGCATTGAATTTAATCATTCGAAAATCATAATTTTCAAACATTAACATAAATAATAATTTGAAAACATTTGCTTCTTGATTTTTCAAAATCACATAATTAGCTTATAATCCAAAACATAAACATATTACTCGCCTCAATTCCATGCTTGAAACTTGTCCCAAGCATCAATTCTTCAAAGCCTTTCCTTAATTTTTCCTAATTCAATTACATAAACCCTAATTAATTAATCATCCAAAAAAGAACCAATAATACTAAGCAATCACCAAAATTGAACTTGAAAAACACAAACTCGTACCATTTCCAAGCTATCTAACCCAAAAATTCATGAAAAACTCAAAGATCAAAAATTGCATCTCTTACCTTCATCTTCCCCAATTTCGGATTTTTCTTGGCTTGGAAGGAAACTTTCATAATCATCCTTCTTTTTTCCCTTGAATCTATGAAAAAAATCATACTTGAAGCCATGAAAATTGAAACCCTAGCTATTTCTTTCTTCTTCCTCCCTTCTCCACCGAAGCACCCTCTCTCCTCTCTTCTTTGTCTTGTTCTTTCTTTCTTTCTTTAGTCCAAAGTCGTGCTTCTACTCATAAAAATGACAGCCACATTGTCTCTTATCTTTAATGAATGCTAAATGACCATATTACCCTTCCATATAAGCCTAAAACTTTAACTCTTTAAGTTATCTTCCAAAATCGCCCCTGAACTTTATTTCAATTCATGCTTACTTAAGGACATTTTTCTCACCATCAAATTGAAGGAATTTGTTAAAACTTCCTTCTAGAGAAATGTTCCTCATTGTCTTAATTTTATAACGCCACCAAAATCATTTAATTTGGTGCACTACTCCAAAAGTTATAGTCCAAATATTTCGGACTATCATTATGTTAAAACATTTTTCAGCACTTTAATTCCATCCGAAAATTGACATTCTTAGAGACTGAATTAAAATTCACTTCCTCCATACAAATTGTAGCCTTATCTTTCTAGTTTAATCCAAATTAAGAATCACTTCATTTGGATTACTAGAGCAAACGTTATGGCCAAAATACTTTCAGATTTTTTTTCTAATCCAAGACTGCACACTAAACCCGACTTCCATTCAGAAATTGGAAGTCTTAGAGGATAAATTGAAATTCAATTCCTTCATAAGACTTGTAGCCCCATGTCTCTATTTTAATTTTGCCACAAGAATCAATTCAATCGGATCTCCACATATCACGAATTTCTCAAAAGACTGAACCATGTTTGGAAAAATATCTAACTTACTTTGATTAAATCAATCTCTTTCAATTTAATCTAAAAAATTATAAATTTCCCATTTTGATGAAGATAATTGTCTTAGGAATCCAACACTTTGAAAACTAAATCAATCGAATGTCGGACGGAAAAGTTATAAATAAAAGATTGAACAAGGGTCGGATTAGGGGAGGAGAATAGCAAAAACAAAAGGATTTTTCATATATATATATATAGAGATATATATATATATATAACCGAAATTTTCAAAATTCATAACTCTTGGTCCAGAGCTCCAAATTTGACAAATTTAGTATCAATAGAAATATCCAAGTAAGCTCTACAACTTCCATGTAGAACTCAAAAACTAATTTGGCCTCTAAAGAAGTCAAATTTTCAATCAAAGATTCTATCCACTAATAATCATGCTAAACAATAACAGAAACTTCCAAAAATCATAACTTCCTATTCAATGGTCCAAAAATTGCATACTTTACATCAATGGAAATATCAAAACATAATCTAAAACTTTCATGAAGAACTTAAAAGTAATTTCAACCTCTAACTTGGTAAATTTTTCCGTCAAAGATTCTGCCAGAATATTGGTCAACCTACACCACATCCAAACCTTAAAATTTCATATCTTTCAATTCTCACATCCACAAATAACATATAATACATCATTGAAAAGCTAGGAAAATCTTCTATAACTTTCATATAGATCACTTAACTCAATTTAGAGCACATCAGTACATAATTTGCCTCAAAGCATAGTACACCTAAATGTACACTTATGGACATTTTTACAAAACAAAGCAAAATAATACTTAACTTTGAATGATCATAACTTTCAATCCCGATATCGAAAAATATCAAACTTTATAGCGACAGAAAGCTTTCAACATATTCTACAAGTTTCATGAAGATCAATTTCTTAAATTCTGTCTAAATCAAAAAATTAACTCTCTATGACTAAAAAGTCAAACTTTTCTTCATTCTCCAAAATCTCATACTTTTACTATTTATTTCTTACTTTTCAACTTCCATTTACAACAATGTATTCACTATCAATTTTCATTTAAACTCAAAACACCACTTTAGACCATAATTAGTCATAAACATTAATAATCTATCTTGCATATTCTTGACTCTTCTTTTTCTTTGCATACAATTAAGTCACCATAAATTTCCTCATTTAATTCCCCTTTATAATTCAAAAATTCAAAAAAAATTCGGAGTCCAACATCCCATCATGTTATCTTCATTGAATCCACCTTTCCATTCGCCACAACTAAAGATGCCGCCACGCCCACACCCATTGATCACATTTTCACCTGGATCCCACCTCCACTACCTGTAGTGCTTTCATCACCACCTCCATCGCCACCTGTTCTGAGTAAGCCACCATCTCCACAGGCTGCTGCACTTGAAAGAGTTAAGGAGCCGCAAATCAATAATCTCATAAATCAAGGGAATGATGCAGAACAGGTAGTACAAAAGGTGGCTGCTCCAGGACACTCCATGCTCACTCGCGCAAAGAACAATATTCACAAGCCAATTAAGAAACTAAGCCTCACAGCTCAAATTCGAGGGAACCAAGACATGGAACCCACAACAATTACACAAGCTTTAAAAGAACCCCAATGGAGGAAAGCCTGTTCAGATGAATTCAATGCGCTAGTAAAGAATGGTACCTGGGAGCTTGTTCCTACCGATACTTCACAAAATCTTGTTGGTTGCAAGTGGATTTTTCGGATTAAGCGACATTCTGATGACACAATTGGCAAATACAAAGCTCACCTAGTTGCCAAGGGTTTTCATCAACGTCCTGGTATTGATTATGCTGAAACTTTTAGCCCTGTAGTAAAACCCACCACAATCAGAATTGTTTTAAGCCTTGCAGTTACAAGAGAATGGGAATTACGACAGCTAGATGTACATAATGCTTTCCTACAAGGCCCTCTTATCGAAAATGTATACATGGCACAACCTAAGGGTTTTGTTGACATTGATCGTCCTACATATATGTGCAAACTACGGAAGGCAATCTATGGGCTCAAACAAGCACCTCGTGTGTGGTACCAGGTACTCAGAAATTTTCTTTTGCAAACAGGATTCACTAACTCCTATTCTGATGCATCGTTGTTCATCAATCGAAATGATAAAGGTACTACTATCCTAATTGTTTATGTTGATGATATCATTGTCACAGGCAACAATACAAGACTCGTTGATCACTACATGCGCCTACTGGCACAGAAATTCTCCATTAAGGATTTGGGTACCTTGTCCTATTTTCTAGGCATTGAAGTGGTCAGAAACAAGAATGGTATTCTACTTTCCTAACGGAAATATATGCTCGATTTGTTACAGGAAACGAAAATGCATGATACAAAACCAGTCACGACACCCATGGCAAGCAGCCCAACTCTCACTCTTCAATCAGGAACGAAATTGACAGAAATTGGAGAATACAGAAAAATTATTGGGAGTCTACAATACCTCTTACTCACCAGGCCTGATATCGCTTTTGCGGTGAACAAATTGTCGTAGTTTTGCCACTCTCCGACCACCGAACATTGGATGGCAGTCAAACGTCTCCTTCGATACATTACCGGCACAGTAAATGATGGAATTCAACTCTTCACCGACATCCCCACTACTCTTCATGCCTTTGTCGATCAAAATCATACTACCTCTCTTGAAGCATACTTTGAAGCTGATTGGGGCAGTGACAAAGACATTTTTCAGTCCACTGGTGCATTTATTGTCTTTCTCGGCCGCAACCCTATCTCATGGAGCTCGAAAAAGCAACGGTCGGTAGCAAGATCCTCCACTAAAGTCGAGTACAAATCGGTTGTCAATACTGCTTCAAAGCTAAATTAGATAGCTAATCTACTCACTGAGCTCCAAATCTAGCTGCCAAATCCTCCCGTCATTTACTATGACAACGTCGGTGTAACTCAACTAAGCTCGAATCCCATCTTCCACTCGCGAATGAAACACGTCACCATTGATTTCCATTTCATCCGTGAACAAGTTCAGTCTGGGTCCCTTCGTGTTTCTCATGTCAGCTCCGATGACCAGACCGCCGATACACTCACCACACCTCTCTCACTTCTCCCATTTATGTGTCTGAAGTTCAAGCTTGGCTTTCGCCAGCGATAGTCAGCTTGAGGGGCCGTATCAGGACAAGCCCATATTGCACAATTAAGTCCACAAGCCCTAGTTGCCAAGTCAAAGCATATCTCATCATATCAGCAACAAACTTCTCTTCCAATCTTTGTGATCAAATTGCGACGGAATTGGGAGATGGAAGTGGGGGAGGGAGTTTTAGGAATAAGGACAATGACCGTGCGCTCTGTAATGTGCTCTATAAAGCCCTCTCCAAGGTTATCGCTAATCGGCTCAAACCGTATCTCGGGACGCTGGTCCACCCGACTCAGTGTAGTTTTGTGCCTGGCCGTCTTATTACAGACAATATCATTATCACCCAGGAGGTGTTTCACTCTATGCGACGTAAAACTGGTAGGACGGGATTTATGGCCATCAAGGTGGACCTAGAAAAAGCATATGACCGCCTGGATTGGGACTTCGTTCAAGCCACCCTTCAAGATATTGGTCTTCCAGCTTCGCTTCGATCGCTTATCATGAAGTGTCTCACTACGGTGTCCTTTCGGGTGAACTGGCATGGCGAGCTGAGCGAGAAGTTTAAGCCTTCTCGCGGTCTTCAGCAAGGCGACCCGCTTTCTCCGTACCTTTTTGTGTTGTGCATGGAACACCTTGGTCATGCGATCACCCATGCGGTGTCCTCTGGGCGTTGGCATCCGGTCCGCTTGAGCCGACATGGCCCCCCCATTTCCCACTTATTCTTTGCTAACGATCTTATCCTTTTCTCCGAAGCTTCTCTCGAGCAAGTTCACGTTCTTCGGGACATCTTGGACTCCTTCTGCACTGTGTCGGGACAACGCGTGAGCCCCGCCAAATCGCGTTGTTACTTCTCCAAGAATATCCCTCCCTCGACCGCCAGTGCCTTAAGCCATGCGCTTCGTTTTCCCTAAACGTCCGACCTCGGTCGATACCTTGGGGTTCCCCTCCTCCATCAGTGGGTCAGTAGGCATACTTATCAACACATTCTTGACACGGTCCATCATCGTCTGTCGGGTTGGGCTCCGTCTACGTTGTCATTCGCTGGTCGGGTCACCTTGGTTCAATCGGTCCTATCCACTATTCCCAGTTACACGATGCAGACTGTCCGGTTACCGCGAGGCCTATGTGACGCTATAGAGCAGGTCATGCGGCAATTTTTGTGGAGCTCGAGCCAGGACAGTCGCAAGATTCCCCTGGTTAGCTGAGATAAGGTTTGTATGCCCAAGAGCCAAGGGGGTTTGGGTATTCGTCGAATTAGGAAAATGAGCGATGCTTTCCTGGCCAAACTCGGTTGGGCTTTGATCCACAATCCCACTGCCCTTTGGGTCCAGGTGCTCTCTGGTAAATATGCTTTTGACCATCAGCGCATTCCCTCCTCCCTTCCTTCCGCCGAGGGCTCGATGGTGTGGAGGAGCATCCGCGTGATATGACACATAGTGACTCAGGGCCTGCAATGGCGGATTGGTGATGGTACGACACCAAGCTTCTGGCTTGACCCTTGGGTCACGGGCGTTGGCCCACTCCTTTCCCACTCTACTCAGGACATTCCGGCTTCCCATTTTGGTCTTCGGGTCCAACACTTTGTGAGCCTCACTGGCCAGTGGCACTTGGCGGTGTTTCAGGATTTCCTTCCGCCATCAATTAGTCGAACTATAGCCAGCATCTTCCCTCCCTCCCCACTTCTGGGACCTGATAGGTTGGTCTGGGGGGCCACTGATCATGGCCATTTTACCGTAGCTTCTGCCTACTCCCTGATTTTGGGCCCCACGCCCGACGATTCGCCTGGCATTTGGAGGACCATTTGGCGGAGGTCGGGTCCTCAATGGGTGCGCTCTTTCTTATGGTTACTAGCAAAGGATCGATTGCTCAGTAATCAACAACGGGTGCGCCGCCACCTCACTGCCGACAGTACATGCCCCCACTGCTCCCAAGACAAATCCTCTCTTCATGTTGTTCCGGACTGTCCGATCGCTCGACAGGTGTGGGCCTCTCTCCAACCCGCCATCAACACCTCGCCTTCTTTCGCTCTTCCCGCCAAGGATTGGCTACAACATAACCTCCTCCAGCATCGACGAGCTCAGGGCCAGGATTGGGCACTTCTTTTTGGGTTAACCTGTTGGGCCCTCTGGACATGGTGGAATAAGGCTATTTTTGATCCCGCTTTTGTGCGACCTATCTCACCATCTGTTTTCATCTTGTCTTTTGCAGATCAGGTCTAGCAGTCATTAGAGAGGCACCGTCTGGGCATCTGCGGCTCCCGCCCTCATCGGGAGCACCGGATCAGTTGGTGTCGGCCGAAAACTGGATGGGTCAAGTTGAACACTGATGGGGCTTGCAACCGCGATCATCTCACGGCCTCGGCTGGTGGCCTCCTTCGCGATATTGATGGCAATTGGCAAGGCGGCTTTTCTCAGTTTATAGGCTGGTGCTTAGCCCAGTCAGCAGAGTTCTGGGGTGTTTACACAGGACTTTCCTTGGCTTGGCAATTGGGTTTTCGTCGGCTTGAGCTAGAAGTGGACTCCTTGGGGGTACACCAACTCCTTTCTTCGGTGGCCTCCCGCACTCAGTCGGACAACCCTATCGTCATGGGCATCCGGGATCTCCTCAACCGCAACTGGTCTGTTGTTCATCGGCATGTGTACCGAGAGAGCAACAGATGCGCAGACTGGTTCGCTTCCCAGGCCGGGTCTGTCGTTCCTGGTATCACTTATTTTGATGTTACACCTTTAGGGTGCCTTAATCTTCACCTAGAGGATCAGTCGGGTCGCTGTTTCTCCCGATTCATTTAGCTTCATGTGTACTCTTTCCCTTTATTAAAAAAAAAAATTGTAGATACTGTATTCAATCCAAAGTATATTTGTATCTGTATAAAAGTAAAGCAATGTAATCGATAATACTGATTCATTCTTCCTAAAAACTCTTACCATTATACCATATATAGTAATTAGGATGAGCATGAAGATTTAGAAATGATTATGAATAGAGACACCCACCGTCAAGATTTAGAGATACAGTGTATGGTAGGGAAAACGCTTGAGTGGCAGCGGACAACAAGGTTTGATTTCTACACGTGCTTATTTCATATGAAAGGGTAGTTTCAGAGTAATTATCGTTTATCGTAGTTCAATCTCCATGATCTAGACAACACCAAACAATTGGGCTGATAGTTAAGTTAATGATATGTGATAAACATATGCGATCTACTCGATCGTTTTGTGGACAAAAGCTTTATTTCACACTCACAACACAAATATGCGCCCATATGTAGCTGGATACAGCGATATAAGCCTGAAATTATTCCTTTATATCAAGATAAGCTTTGAAGCATGTTAAGGTAGTACATCACCGAG
This sequence comes from Erythroxylum novogranatense, assembly GCA_029891385.1. Classification (NCBI taxonomy): domain Eukaryota; kingdom Viridiplantae; phylum Streptophyta; class Magnoliopsida; order Malpighiales; family Erythroxylaceae; genus Erythroxylum; species Erythroxylum novogranatense. The sequence goes on from CM057229.1 coordinate 21,996,721, forward strand.
TTCCTCTCCTCTTCTTTCTTTCAAGTTCACTTTTTTTTTTCGAAAAATCTCTTTCAAGTTCGCTTGACAGTTTCTCCCTAATCTGGGGTCCAAGCGTTTGTAATTGTATTGACTATCAAAGATATAAAATCTTCAGTATGTTTCCTTCCAAATAAGTCACCATTCTAGCATGTCCCTATCATTTCACTGTAGTAATGGAACTTCATTTGCTGCATAAACTATAAACTAGCATAAGATAGTGACGATAGAAAGTGGATTGGCTGCTTAGAGGGAGGAAGTAAAAGAAAAGCTTTTGAAAGTAATAATGTAGTGGTCGAACACATGGAGAAAGTATGGGTCATCCCTGCTGTTTTAGGGTTCATAGGTCCTTGAAAAGTAAATTAAAGAAGTATGTCCACACCCAGAATAGGAAAGTGTGTTTGTGACTCCTTGCAACTTCACACGTCATTCCATATGCAGACATGCTTTCTTTTCCTTTCGCCTCTTTTTCTTTAGGCCCATCACGGGAAACAGTAAAAGCGATCTAAAATTAGTAAAGCAGAACAACAAAAATGATAAATCTGTATGCACCAACCAGTTTTCCAGACTACAGCTATGATTTTTAGCCTCTGAAGTACGATCTGATATTCTTGTCAAGACAGGTTAATAGTATCCATCACGTACATTTACTTAGGTCAACTGAATTAGTATGGGAGAGACCTGAATAGGCTGGTCTATTTAAGTGGCAAGAAACAGTGGAAGTACGTGATATGTACCCAACTTTTGAGGCAGAGTGGTATAATTACCACTCTGTTGTCGCTTCTAATAGCCGGACACCATAGTCTTGGTGAAGAGACTTCTTCTAAGGGCACATGTTAATTTTCCTGGAAAACGACATGGAATCAGCTGCTAATGGTAGGACTTGATACTGATCTCAAGCAGTGTTTTTGTGCAACCTACTGTTGCATTAGGAACGCGTGCCCAATTTCTAGGGAATGAGATTAAGAGTAGACATCACATTGCTCTACATGATTTTCTCGTAGACTTAGAACCGTATTGCTTACATCGTTACAAGTATCAATATCTGACAAAGGTACTGGTAAATACTCGCAATACTTTATGACCTTACCTTGTTACAAAGGGAAAAAATTCGAGGGTTAGTCAATTGCTAAATCTCACTTCGTTATTGTTTAAATTTCCAAAGGAATTGGGCATTGAATCTCATATTTTCCCAAGTCTTCTTGGCTCCATCCTAAGTTCCAAGTGCTCTCGAGTCCTCGACCATTATCAAGGAGAATTGGTAAACATTAATCATCAGTATAAGTTGTAAAAGACGCCTCCTACGTAGCTCAAAAGATTAACAAGACTGCTCTAGATATACACTTGCACCAGCCACCAGCTCCTTTAGATTGGTTGCTAATAATAAGATGCATGAAAAACTCTATTTTTTATATGGAACGTTTTAAGTCATAACTGTATTATGAAACATGTTTTTTAGTAGCGTGGCATTTAATTTGATATATAGTTAGGTCTTTAACATGATTTTATATCTCTTACTTTTGAGTTTATTATAATTTTGAGATAATAAAAATCTATTATCTTTTAGGTTTTTATTATTACTTAAATTTTATGATAAAATTAATATTTAAAAATTGTATCCCAATTTTAATTTAATGTGATTTTTTGTTAATAATTTATGTTAACATAAATAATTAATTATTAACTTTTTCAAATATATCGAGCTTGCGTAAATTAATTTGAGTATGATCTCATAATTATCTGCAAAAGCTAACAAAATAAAGCAATAAGCAATCTAACCCCCCGTCCCCTACCATCCAAACTCAATAGAAAATGTTATTTGAAGCACTATCAGTACATAGCTTTCATAAGTGAACGTCAACTCGGTGCTCTTTCACATCAAAATTTCTGGCTCGTGTAAACTCTTATGAAACTCAAGTTGAGGTCCGGAAATTATTAAAGTGCAATTCCACTAAATACGTTATGTGGCTCCCCCCTGCACCCAAATGTTGGAATGGTGAATCGATTTCTTTCAGTCTTGTTGCAGGGGACCTAATAGGCAAAGATCTTAATTAAGTAGAAGTCTCCTTAAACACAACGGACGAAGCAGTAAAACATTACGCTGATTTCTACTTTTCTGACAAGACGCAGAAAACCTGTTGCTGGTGAAATCAAGACACTGAAGGAAGTTTGGTACAATCCTAGAGCTATTTTCTCCAAGGGAAGGGACAAGAAGTTGTTTGGGTGGTAATGAAGTCCACGGTCATGGCCCCTTAAATTGACACTTCTCACTCCAATTGATGATTAGAAGTAATCACCGGGCCTGTGATAAAGTGGTGCAGAATCTCGATTTAGGTTGTCTGACAACAACACGCACCTTGGTTTTCTGCTATCCTATCTGCTCTTTGATCAAGGGTTACTTGGATTCGTACTAGAGCCACGAGTATTATTGGCTGCAATTACATTTTTCTTGATGAAGGTGAATAAGGAGATCTTTCTATATCCCATAAGTAGTTCTTTGCACAGTGACCATATTCATCTTTCTTCAACCCTTCCAATACTAAATCTTCCTTCCCTTGTCATACGAATTCTTTCTAATAAAATAAAAAATCTAGTAGATCGAAGTCACTCATCTTCTGGAAGAAAGTAATATCCATGATACTTCTCTTCCCTTATTAAGTTTATATAGTATATATTCTCACAATCATTTTTGGATAAAAGGTATTGGAACTATTCTTACTACAAATCATCCAAAGTTAAGGAGATCATCCAAAGATTTTGTTTAGAACAGTGCGACTTAAAGGCAACAACATTAGAACAATATGTCAAACTGAAGATTCCAAAAGAACTCATCCCAATTTAAAAAGACCAAAATCATACTCATCTTCATGTTAAAGATATAAAACTTGTGCTTAGTCTCTATGGAAGAAAAAGAATTACAGCCATTACCAGAATATCTCTTTTTTGCATTGTCTACACAACTTATCAAAATGCATTGATTAGTACTTTGTCGACAACTCTCAACAATAAAAGTGTTATTCTAATTACAACGGCTAATTTGAACATCAGACTAGATGATCTCATCTGAAAGAATTCAAGTCCAAATCCAAATACCATAGTAGAGTAGAATCCTACAACAATCATAACTACTTTACATTGCCAAATGATCTATCACTTACATAATCATGATATAAATCTCAATTTTCCAAATTCAAACTCTAATGTTCTATACATGGTAGTAAATCGAGCATCATGATCAAACTACTATCATCCAGGTTTCAAAACAATTGCCATTAATAGAACTTGAAAACTTAATGCCAACAGAATTGATCACTAACTATCAAAAGGTGTTATATGTTCATCACAGACATTCTTTCTATACAACTACTCAACCTATTCTCATAATACTAAGAGATGGATCTATTAAATCCATCTATACTAGGCCCAATGAAGACCAACCTAGATCCTCGGATACATCTAGATTCAGTTTAATGCTTTCACCAGTGTTATCACATAAACAAGAAAAAGATGGACCTTCTATCCATTATATTAAATCTGATGGTCAACTTGTGTGCATCAACCATCATCAAGGACACTTCATATGGGATATGGATCTATCCATGTGTGAGCCAGATTGTGAAATATGTCTTACACTCAATTATGGTGATATAGACAGTGAGGATGAGGCCTATGTTCAATGTTACGGATACCATATCGATATCGATATCAATATCAGATTTAGTTTTAATACAACATTGTACTGATCGAGCACTGTTTCAAGTAATTTTTAAATTTTATAAAATAGTCTTTCAATATAATGTACTGTATGCTTTACAATTTTACATCAAACTTGTCTCAAAAATTCATAACAATAAAAATTTAAAATAACAACAATGTATTTATTTTATTAACATTATTTTTCACATATTTCATCTACAAATAATAACCACAATTAATATAAAAGAGATCATTTAATCATCATATAAATATAAAATTAATAATAAGATAAAGTATTTAAAATATTACAATTTTAGCATATAATAAATAATAATTACACCAAAACATCAAATAAAAAGAATAATGAATATTCATTACTCTCTAACAATTACATTTTACAACAAAAATTAGTGTCAAAGAGCCAACTAGAAGTGAAACACGAAACAAAAATATTTACAATTATATTGCATATTTAAAATTTAACATAACATTAAATATAAGTAAAATTTTCTTTAAAAAAAAGAGAAACAAAACCTAGAACTTCTTTCAATCGAATATCTGTTATAACTCCATTGATCTTAATTTTTATTTGATATAAATCCTCATCATTGAGAAGAGCTCATCATCACTATTATTAAAAATCATTGCACTAAATGACATCTCAATGCTTTCTCATCCAAAATTTCCTTCTAAGTCACTCATATCTATAAAACTTGATTTCTCAAAAACTCAATATGCGAAAAACTCAATATTATCAATGCAAACTAAATCTATTAAACTATTTAGTTTATTAAGAGTCCTAGTAAACAATAAAATTAAATTATTAAAATTTATATCTAACATAATAATGATAATAATATACATTTCCGAAAGGTTTAAATTATATCAAACAAAGATCAACTCATTCAATCTTTTGGGCTTCAATCTATTCATTTTCTTGGAATAGATGAATTTAAACACCACTTCCAAATTGATCGCACCAAAAAACTATAAGTTGTAAGACAACAAAAGTATATAAACAAAATAAGTGATGATTAATCTCCAACAAGTAACAAAAGTGAAAAAAAATATACCTAGATTAAGGTTTTCTCTTTGACGAATAACAGTTGGCATCCTAAAATCACTAAAAGCCTCCTTATATCTATTTATGAATTTGGGAGATCTTGCATCATCTCATAGGCAACAATTGTTATAACATTTAATAACATTTCTCTATTAACTTCATATTTTTTTGTAAAACTTAGTATGAAATAGACACTAGGATTCAAAAATGTCTTAGCTACAAACAACAGAGAGTAAAGTTGTCTTTCCTATCTCTCGTTGATGAATATAAGATAAGGTGTATATAAAGAAGACCTATTTTTTAAATTAGCTTTGATTGCTTCTTTTGCCCTCTCCATGGCATCATAAAAATAACTCATTATTGTCTTTTCATCACTATCACCTAAACAAAATATCCTCACAAACTCAGATGACAAATTAACATTAGGGCTAAAATTCAGCATCTTCAAGAATAATTCTTGAACCTCTAATTCATGTTGAGATGTAATTCACTTATTATTTATAGACATTTTTCTCAACTCTTTCTTCATCTTAATAAAACACTAAAGTAATAAAAAAAATTACAAATCTTGTAATAGCATGACGACACAAATTCATGCCATTAGTGAAATCCTTACTCATTAAATTCAAGAACCATGCAATATTATAAATGAACTTATTCACCTCTTTTCCTTTCTACACTATCTCATCAATAATAGGAAAATACATAGCATCTTTTAAATTTTCCAACATCAAGTCAATGTCATGTGTAGCATAATGAGTACAATAAAAAAGAATTATAATTGCTTTGTAATCTTCTTCCAAATGCTCTATGAGCAAAATCATTTTCAGTAATGAACTGAACAATATTTTCTGCCCCAATTTTATTCACAACTTTATCGAATATTTTAAATAAAGTATCATCATTCCTAACAAGGCCATATGCATCAATAAACTTCAAAACTATTGAGTGCTTTGTATAATAAACAAAAAAATTAATAATAGGCTCATGTCTTCTATTTGTCCAATCATCATACATGATTGAACACCCAAAAGTAGCCCAAGCTGTTCTTCTTTTATCTAAATAACTTATAATTTCATAAATATAACTACTCAAAAGTTGACATCTATATTCATCAATTCAAGGATCGTCATACCCTAGACCATAAGAGACAATAGCATCTATCATAGGCTGATAATAATAAGACTGGGAAGCTTTAAATGTTATACCAGAATCATACTACCATCTAACCAATATCTATATTATGAGCTGCTTATCTTGATTGTAAGGTATTACGAATTGAAGGTTAAGCTTCAATAGTTGTTCATGATGCTAAAAAATTTAGACATCTATCATCTTCTTTTCCTAATATTAGGTCCACGTGCATTGTTGGGTAGAAATACTACTACCTTCATTATTCTCACTATCATCCTCAACACCAATAGACAAACTTTCACAACCAATTTCGTAATTCAATCTTTATCTTCTATCTTTCTCGTGTTGATATTCTTCAAGTAAAGTCTTCATTTTTCATTTCACATCATATATCAATTTTTACAATGTTCCACATCACCTTTAACCCCAACAATATGCTTCTTTAATTTGGTAATTCCTCTACCTTTCAAATGCTTATTACAAAACAAGTAAATGATATAGTCTCTTATTATAGGGACCAATCTAACATGAGCCTAATTTGGATCATTGTATCTTCCTGAAGCAATTGAATTATTAGGATTACTTGAACTTCCTTCCATTTATCTGTAAAATAAATGAAGATATATATCAAAATTAACTTAATAGCTTCACATCAAAATAGAACACATAATTTCATTATGAACTAACATCACAAAATATATATTATTTAACTCAAAATTCTAATCTAATACAATTACACAATACATATGTACATCTTATATAACTCTTTTAGTATGATTATATCATTTAACCATAAAGTAAAGACATATACTCACAACTATAACATATTCAACTTCAACCATAACTCACAATTGTAAATTTACAACTTACTTTATGTAATGTCATAATTCAATTATAAACTAGTATATTTTGTTTACTTATACAATTCAATTTGTAATACTTATAATTAGTTTGTTTTCTTAATGTTCCTAAAATCCTAATTCCCAACTTTAATTTAACAATCTTTCATTCGCTAATTCTAATAAACGCTTTTAGTTTCTTACCCAAATTTTTCAATGCATTAATTTTCTTCATAAATTGACAATGTCTAAATTACATTGAAATTGAACTAACTCACACAAATAATTCTAACTTTCAAATCCAAATTTTCCAATGCATTATTTTTTGTCGTAAATTGACAAGCCCAAATTACATTGAAATTGAACTATTCTAACTTTCAAATCCAAATTTTTCAATGCATTAATTTTTTCTAAATTGACAATGCCTAAATTACATTGAAATTGAACCAACTCACATAAACAATTCCAACAATTCTAACCATCACAAAACACACATGACATAGCCAAATCACAATATAATTGCAATTTAGAGAAAAAATACACCCAAAAATTTAAAAATTGCAATAGTTCAGCTTGGGTCGGGTCAAATTTGGATATAGATCTGGATCTAGAAAATTAAAATGCCAGATTTTCAATCTACAGACAGCTGTAGGCATTGAACAGTGGACAATTGGAAGCGATGGAGAGACTAGGGAGTGGTTGGGTATTGGGTAGTGTGTTGTGCGTGAGGAAGAGACGATGGCAGGGTGGTGTTGAGTGTGTGGTGGCCGGCGACAACGGCATGTGAGGGAGAGTCAACGATAGCAACACTGTGGGACGCTGGAGAGTCAGAGACGAGGAGAGATCGAGAGAGAGACTGAGAGAGAAATGAAAAATGTGATAGAGAGAAAAATCAAAAATTGGCAGAGGCAAGTCAGGGGTGGGTGTTAAAATTTTCATTTTTTGAAAAAAAAAAGTCCCTAAACTTTTGAAACTTTATGGTATTTGGCTGGTATTTTAAATATCTATCGGTATTGGTGAGTACCACATAAAATTAGAAATATTGACCAAAACTGAAGGTCGATACCATATAACAAGATTTCGTACAATTTTTTAGTTGATACCGACCAGTACAATATGAAATATGTAACAATGCCTATGTTAGAAAGAGGAAGGCAAAACTTCGACACAAAAAAGGCAGCAACCCATAGACACCCACCATTATCATCCTTCTCAGCAATTCCATCCTAAGCAAGATGATGATGATCCAAACTCTAGACTTTGGGTTGGCTTAAAAAGCCACATCCTCAACTTGAGACTTTTTCTAAACTACTCAAAGTTGTTGGAAAGGAACATCTATTCCTTAAATAACCAATTCCTAACATACCTTAACTCGTAATTCATCCCACTCTTGTTGCCACTCCAACACCAATTCTTTGTATGATGATGAGACCATATGAGGATGAATTTCCTCCCCTAGAGAGATGCACATATGATACTAATAGGGTTATTTTTAACCCTTATATTTGGTCTAAAGGAATCACTTCTTATGGTGCCCTTATATCCAATCCTACAAATGAGGTACTCAACTTACACAATGATAATATTGTGGCCCAAAAATAAAGTTCTTCGATGAATTGACATTAATCTTAATGATCTTAACCACTAAACACATATTACTCAAAAACAAGTAGAAATTATGTCTTCTCATATCCAAAAGTTATATACATCTCTGAAAGACCAAATGATCCAGCTTGATTATGATCTTAGAAGATATATTGAAACACAATATTTTGGACCTAATTTCACAACCAAAGAGCAAGAACTTCGATGAGTGAAAAAAGTACTTCAAATAATGGAAGTAAACATGTAGACAGAATAGTCTAAAACTGTTTAGGGAGCTTCTCCCTCAACCTTTCTAGTTATTCAACCCATTTATTCAAACCCAACTTATCTTGAAGTTGTTGATTATGAAAAAAAAATTAAGATGAACTATCCTTTAATCAAACAACATGTCCATCCTAACACTAAACACCAAACCCAAATCTACCAAACCTACAAAGCTTAAAATTGACAAGACTCATAATCCATCATCCTCGTATACTCAACCTGTTGATCCATTGACAAAGCCTTTACTTATTAAAACTCCACCTTCTTCACCACCAAAAACTTAACCTACTCCATCTATTAGAAAAGATAAAGCTCCTCAACAAGAGTTCATTGCAACTTTTGTACTAATATCTATCTCAGAAGAATCTGAAGGACAATCATCTAAAGATTATGAATTTTTTGAATAGCCTTTAAAAGATTCAGAAAATTTTGCAAATTGATCTAAATTGGCCCAAGTCATGATGGCTATGCCTAATACATCTTAGCCAATTAAAGTTGAACTAGAGATCAGCGAAGCTGAATCTATAGGAACTGAACCATTTAGATCTTCACCACCACCAATACAAATACCACCAACTAGACCTACTTTAAGACCCTGATTTACTTTGGATGATCTTCCACCTAAAAAGTGGAGAGACCATTACCATGAATTTAGAGTTTGGATTGATTTACAAATGACTCGACCAAATCACCCTTGTACGATATATCTTGTTTGAATTTGCCTCTTGTTTTATTGGTACTTTTATAAGAATGGCGGTAAAGTCTAGATGACTACCATAGACTCCAGTATATTCTAGTAGCATTTGCAAGAATTCTTTTTGGAGTTATCTATAAAGAATTCATTGGTGACTTTCAGCTCATCGATAAAAAAATCAAGCAAAGGTATTTTGAAATAAAGTGTTATTCACTAGATAGAAGAGATTTACATAAACATTTTCAAAGTATGACAGAAAGATATTATCTACTTAATGGTTTTAATGATGCCAATCTCCATTATACATTCATCTCATCTCTTCTAAGATAATTACAACTTAAACTTCAAAGGTTGAATTTAGAAATTTGAGATCTACATCATAATTTTGTAAATGATGGATCATTTGGTATTGCAAAGTAGCCATTATTACTGTAGGATCTTGCTCTGCTACAATGATTTGGATTTGGAATTGAAGTCTATGAGATAAGGTAGGATCATCCAACCTGATGTTGAAATCAGGGGCTATGGTCTAATGTTGAGAGTTGTCATTAAAGCACCAGTCAATGCATTTTGGTAAGTCAGGTAGGCAATGTCAAGAAGAGATATTCTGGCAATGGTTGGAATTCCTTTTCTTCCATGGAAAGTAAGAACAAGTCAGATAGCTCTAACATAGAGATGAGTATGATTTTGGTCTATCCAAAAAGAGATGAGTTCTATTGAAATCTCCAATTTGACATATTGTTATATTGTTGTTGCCTTTAAGCCACATTGTTTTAAACAAGAACTTTGGATGATCTCCTTTACCTTTTGACCATTTATAGTAAGAATAGTGTGAAAACTTCTAGTATAAGAATGATTGCGAGAATATATATTATGTAAGTGATAAGTCGACTTGTACCATGTGTAAGTCGACTTACACATGTTCGGTACCGATAAGTCGACTTGTTCATTGGATAAGTCGACTTGTTCAAGGCTCGATCTTGTTTATTTGCGCCCTAAAGGCAATCCCTTTAGCGCTTTTTATTCAAAGTCGTGTGCAGACTTTATGAATAAATAAAGAAAAGGCATTATTCATTAATTTGATATTCATAAACATTGTTTATGAATTGATTGGATCTTTAATCGAATTAATGAAGTCCATGATATATGACATAGCATGAAGGAAATTATGATGTGATCATACTACTGAGATTCCTATCATGTGCAATTATGTCAGTATCTAAATTCTCCCTAGTCATAGGATTAATGAGACTGGACATCATTAATCCGGATAGACTAGCACATGTCATATTCCTTGATTGGATCAAGCAGTGGATCTCAGAAACTGTAAATATGAGATATTTAGAATTGACATGTGGATGCTTACTAGCGGTAGTAAGTACATTGGATGACCTGCTATGAGATCATCACATGGATATCTTATCTAAGTGTCAGTGATAATCTCATCATAGCAATGGTGCAAGTATCCTGAGACTTGAGGTACTCAAGGATATCTTGGATACTGATCCTGTGCTTTGACTCCATTCCTTGTTGCCTTCGGAGGTAACTCATAGGGTGGTGCTTGGAGTGCAGGTTGAGGTATTCAAGATAATTGAGTAGCCAATAAAGGATTCACCACTTGGATTAGCGTAAGAGATACCCATTGCCTCTTGTCGGGATCATTACTAAGGTCGGCGGCATGTATGTCATGAAGAGTGTCTTCATTGACATATAAAGTAATGAGTCCCGTGACAAGAACTGATATCACTGGGCTAGACTCGGTCTAGTGAGAGTTGACACTTTGACCATACTCATAACCAAGTGGGGTATAGGATGGTGAAAGGACGAATTGCACGGTAATTGTCATGGAAGGGTTCGTGATCCGGTTCGTGATGAATACATCAAACCGATTACTTTCGTCAATTGGGGTCATGATGTGTTGCTAGATACCGCTCATGACTTGCTCAGATTAATTGTTAATCTAAGTGGCCAACATAACCGGAGCCTAAAGGGTCACACGCATAAGAGTGTTTCGGAGAATCAGAAAATAGTTATTGACGAGTTCCAATTATGGAGAGCATTAGGATTAAATGGATCCCGATGGATTGGGATATGTCCCGATGAGATCGCGACATCAATATTGCTAAGAAAGGTTTCGGTGATTTTTCTGATCGGGGGCTAAGAGGGCAGTAGGACCAATTCCAGTTGGATGGACCTTAGCAATTATTTATTAATTAATTAATTAACTAATTAATTAATTAATTAATTAATTAATTTATATACATGTGCGTTGGAGTGTGGGAGAAGTGAATGGAAAGATAAGCTTTGACTTTTCAAAGCTTTATTAGTTTATTCATTAAAGAAATGAGTGGCTATTAAGCTTACACTTGGCCATCTCTTATGTAACTCTTTTAAGAGTTAAAAGAGACACATATAAAGGCTAAGGATGAATGGTGGTCGACGGTGGCTTAATGGGAGAGGAAGTTTTGGAAGCTTAAGAGTTAAGCTTTCCTTTGAAAATGGGTTTTCATGTCTTCTTCTTCAAGCCATCATTGATTCTCTTCTTTTCCAAGCACAAGGTCCAACGTTTCCTTCAGCTCTCCAGAACAGAGGTAGGGTCTAGCAGCCTTTAATCTGTTCTAGCTATTCCCGGGTCAAAGGGGTTTGATCCGGTTAGATTTTCTGATCTCTGCGTGGATCACCTTTAGAGATAGTCTCTTTTGGCTATTTAGGTTGATGTCTTCATACGGATACCTGGATCCTGAGATTCGGGAAAGTCCTGAGAACAAAAATTTTTGTTTTCCGCTGCCGGTACATGTGATGTACCTCCCGGGATTTTCCTACAGTGGTATCAGAGCGTCTGGTATCCCGTATGAAGCTATAACCTAAGCGAGATCAGAAATTCTAATGGAATTTTCTGTTGATGCATGCTATCTGTTCAGATTTCGAATTTATATTGTGATATGCTTTTTGAAATTTTTCAACCCAGAAATGTTCATAACATGTTAGAGAATATGTCTATGAAATTTGAGAATTTATCGATTTGATTTGATATAGTTTTGCTAATTAATTCCCTAAGCTTACAGATGCTGTTTTTGAAACGATTCTGGAACAGGCATGAGTATAAAATCGAGAATAAATTCTAGAAAACTGGTTTTTCGGATTTTCCTTCACCTACATGTCTCTAAGATGTTGGTGAATGTCTGTGAGCATGAAAATTTGATTTCAAGGTGATTGGATATTTATTCACGAATTTATTCTATGCTGTTGGGAATAGCTGTGCTGATGAACACAGATTTTGAATCGGTTTTGTTATTTAGGTTGACTGAGTTTTTGATGGCCTAAAATCCTGAAAAACTTCATGTAGCATGTTCTGAACATGTAGTAACCTATATAATTTTCTCAGAATTTATTGAAATTGTTTCATTGATCATTTCGAGCAATGTACAGAACTGGACAGTTTTGGTGAAAATTGTTGGGACTGTTTTGCTTGGCTTGATTGAGTGTGCTTTTTCAGTTCCAATGCCTTGCACCATTTTTAATGTGATTAAAAATGTGTTATCTTGATGTAGTATGATTGTCAAAATGAATTGCTTGAAGTTGCTTTCCCAAGAATTTTTGAATGCCGAATTGGTCACATTTATGTCTCGTTAGTATATTGCATTATCTTGTTTGTTTTGACCGTCATATTTTTTATGGCATGTGCTGAAGTAAATTTGATAATGTATGTGCTAGCTAGAGATGCTTAGGATGATAATTTGGGTGTTCCTAAATTATTTGGAAATTAATGAGTTTTGACTCATTTCAAGCTTTTCATATAGTTTGACTTTTAAGGCATTCATGAATCAATGAATTGTTCATTGAGGCATCAATTCACAGATATTACCCTAGGTATGATGGTGTTGAGAATTAGAATTGTACTGATTGAGGAATTAGCCGATTAGAGATTTTAGCAAAATTCCCTGAATAAGTCGACTTGTATATGAAATAAGTCGACTTGTTCAAGGTTTTTGGATAAGTCGACTTGTGTATGAAATAAGTCGACTTGTTCAAGATCTCAGTATAAGTCGACTTGTAGCACCTTGTAAGTCGACTTGTACATGGGTAGGTGAAATAAGTCGACTTGTGTCATACAAGTCGACTTATTTGTGGGCAGAAGCATAAGTCGACTTGCATTTGATGAAAGTCGACTTGTGGCATGCATAGGTGGGATGATGGATGATTTTAGGTATAGACTCAATGTGATTGATGAAATGCCCTAAATCATATCATATAGTCATGGTGACTATAATCCTACGGCTTGGAGAAGAAGTAGATGAGACTCAAATCCTCCTCGGTATATGAAAACTAACGCCTTCCATTAATATGGTAAGAACCGAGTTCTTATAGGTTGGGTTGTTGGGTAAACCCAAGCTCACTCTATCTGGATATGTTGAACCATGAAAATAAGATTTTCGGATTAATGGGTTGGTTTTCACCGAAGCGTTAGTTTGTTGAGTAAACTCAAGGTCAACGTGGACAGAGGCGAAATTGGGTAGCATACATCAGATGTATGCGCATCAAAGAGTTGATACCCAATGTAAGTGCACACATCAACAAGTTGATAGCACTGAACGATAGTTGTGTCTAAGATGTAATTGGTATATCTGATACCTCCCGAGACATAAGGTGGCTTGTTGGACAAATCCAAGGTCATTCTCAATGTCGGTTATCGATGATGCAATTGATATGACCGATACCTACCGATTAACCTAAGTTGTGGCTTGTTGGGTAAACCCAAGGTCACTCTTAGCAATGTCGGATATCGACCCACGAGGACATTATGTCACTTTGTTTCTCTGGATTCGTAAAGAGGGTTATGGATTCTAGGAAACTAGTGGGAGCCATATGCATGTCATGCAAGTCCTTATGATCATGCAAGCGATTCTATCCTATCATTCCTTCTCTCTATCGCGCTAGGTTGATTGAAGAAGTCTTTCAGTGTGAATTTTCGCTCTCTATTCTGGATCGAATTTTCTTGATTGGCTGAGGAATCTGAGAATTGTTCTTAGATCTGAGGAACTGGGATACGTCCTAGATGTTCCACTTCCAGTTGCACCTGCTGTCGATGCTACTGATGGGGATCAGAAAGCATATCGTAAGCATCTAATAGACGGGGACATGGCTACTTGCCTCGATGTCACCAGAGCTGCAGTAGCAGCACGAGTCCATGGATGCTCACTCTATAGTATTTCATCTTAGGGAGTTGTTTGATGAGTAAGCTCGGTCTGAAAGGTTCGAGACCTCAAGGCTTCTCTTCACCATTAAAGATGGCTCGAGGATATCTGGCATGCGGTATGCCACGAAGATGAATGGCTATATTGAGAGATTGGTCGTCTTAGGATTTGTAATGGATTATGAGTTAAGTAGAGACTTAATTCTAGTTGGATTGTCTGATGGTTATTCACAGTTTGTGATAAACTATCGGATAAACCAAATATCCACAACAATTCCTGAGCTGATCAATCTGCTCAAGACAGCTGAGCAGGCTATCAAGAGAGATAGCAAGTGCTAATGGTGGATGCTTCTTCTTCTAGTTCAAAGAAGAAAAAGGCTAAGAAACCAAAGGGAAGTGCCATCAAGGAAAAACCAAAGATTCTGCCCCAAAATGATTTTGCTTTCATTGTGGCAAGTTTAGCCACTAGAGGCGATACTGTAAAATCTATCTGGAGTCCCTGGAGCAGAAGAAGGCATCAGATGCTTCTACTTCTTCAAATATGTTTGTCATTGAGGTTAATACTATTCCTGATCAAAACATATTGGTATTAGATACCGGATGTGGCTCATACATATGAAATGATATGCAGGGCCTCAGGGACAGTAGAAAGCTCATTCAAGGAGAACTAGACCTTCGTGTAGGTAATGCGGCAAGAGTTGCTACATTAGCCGTGAGACACTTATGTCTTGTTACTCCCTACTGGGCTTGTATTCAAATTGGATAATTGACATTTTGTACCTGTTTTAAACAAAGAACATATTGTATGTTTTATGTTTACTTAGAGCTGGTTTCCATTGGACTTTTAGTAGCAATGGTTGTTCTATTAGTTCGAATGGAATGCTCTATGGTACTGGTACATTATGCAATAGAGTTGACATATTAGATATGTCATATCCAATTAAGAATGTCAATGACGCGGAAAGACATAATCGAGATAATTTAAAATCAACTTACTTATGGCATTGTCGGCTTGGCCATATAAATGAGATATGCATTGCTAAGCTCCATAAGAGTGGATGTTTAGGGTCATTTGATTATGAATCATATGACACATGCGAATCTTGTTTATTAGGCAAGATGACTAAGTTATCCTTTAAAGGAAAGGGTAAACGAATGAATGGAATATTAGACCTAATACATTCGGATGTATGTGGTCCAATGTTCATCCATGCCAGAAGTGGTTGTCTTTGCTTCATTACTTTTATCGGTGATTATTCACGATATAGGTATCTGTATCTGATGAGATACAAATCTGAAGCATTTGAAACGTTCAAATAATTCAGAAATGAAGTAGAAAACTAACTTGGTAAAAGTATGAATACATTACGATCTGATCGTGGTGGAAAATGCTTAGACCAATAGTTTTTGATTATCTCAAAGATAATGGGATTTTATCTAAGTATACTCCACCTTACACGCCGCAGCACAATGGTGTGGCTGAAAGGAAAAATCGAACCTTGTTAGACTTGGTGCGATTGATGATAGGTTTTGCACAGTTTTGGGAATATGCGCTTGAGACAGCTGTTTACTTGCTAAACAGAGTTCCATTAAAGACAGTTGATGTTACTCCATATGGAGATATGGATTAACTGAAAGCCCTATCTTTCTTATCTGAAATTTTGGGATTGTCCTGCTTATGTGAAGCGGACACAGTCAGATACATTTGATGCAAAATCTGATAAGTGTTTGTTCGTGGAATATCAATTCTACCTTGCTGAGGAACAAAAGTTGTTTGTTTCCAAGCATGTTGTTTTCTTAAAGAAAGAGTTTCTTTTACAAGAGGACGATGGGAGCAAAGTTGAACTTGGAAGTTCAAGATTCTCGAACAAACATAGATCAATCGCTCAATCAAATCGTAACTCATATGGATGAGGTAACAGTTCAACCTTCTACTACTACACAATTTCGTGGGTTAAGTAGGATACGACTTGTTCCCGAGAGATATGAATTTCTTGTAAGTGAACAGAATGACGTATTGCTCATATGAGATGATGCGCTTACTACCTATGAACAGGTTCTGAAAAGTTCAGAGTCTGGAACATGGCTTTGTGCCATGAAATCTGAAATGGATTCCATGTATGAAAACCAAGTATGGACTTTGGTTGTTACACCTGAAGGGATAAAACCCACAGGGTGCAAAGGAGTTTTCAGAAGAAAACCAACATGGATGGTAATTTGATTACCTATAAAGCAATGCTTCTGGTTAAAGGATTTCGTCACAGACAAAGAGTTGACTATGACAAAACCTTCAGCCCCGTAGCAATGCTTAAATCCATTAGGATACTCCTAGCCATTGCCACTCATTATGATTATGAGATATGGCAAATGGATGTGAAGACAGCTTTCCTGAGAAGAAATCTACCCAAAGGATGTGTATGACACAACCTGAGGGCTTCACTTCCATCGATGGCGAAATGGTATGCAAGCTTCAGAAATCCATGTTTGGATTGAAGCAAGCATCCAGGAGTTGGAATATCCGTTTTGATGAGGTACTCAAAGAGTTTGATTTCTCATAAAATCCGGATGATCATTGTGTGTATAAGAAGGTTAGTGGGACTGCAATCGTATTCCTTGTGTTATATGTAGATGACATACTGTTACTAGGAAACAATGTCTCTATGCTGCAATCAGTTAAGATTTGGTTGTCCAATCAATTTGCGATGAAAGACCTTGGTGAAGCGACTTATATCCTTGGGATATAGATTTATAGAGATAAATCAAAAGGTTGCTTGGTCTTTCACAATCATCGTACATAGATGAGATGCTTAAGAGGTTTAGCATGGAACAATGCTATGTACGAGGCCCGATGTATCGTATGCTCTAAGTGTTACGAGCAGATACCAATCGGATCCTGGTGAGGGTCACTAGGTGGCTGTCAAGAATATCCTCAAGTACTTGCGAAGCACTAAGGATGTTTTCTTGATCTATGGAGATGAAAATCTCCATGTGGCGAGCATTCGGATGCTAGTATTTAATCGATAAGGATAATTCGAATCACAATCGGGTTATATACATTCACACTTTGAATAGCGTGGCGGTCGATTGGAAAAGTTCCAAACAAGAGAGGATGGCTGATTCATCAACCGAGGCGAGTACATTGTCGCATGAGATGCGCAAAGGCGTTTTGGATCGAAGTTCATTCTTGAACTTGATCGGTCCCTACCGTGATGGTCCCATAGGATTGTATTGTGATACAATGGGGCTAGTCTTGAGCAAAGGATCCAGGTCTTATCGACGATCCGAACTCGTGCTTACGATTCGGAGATCATTAGTCGAAATGATATCCTAATAGAGAGAATTCCCACGAGCAAAGTGTTCTTTGTTCGTTGACAAAGCCATTGTCACGGGAGAATTGTGATTCTCATGGACTCGCTTATGGTATTAGATACTAAGGCGATTGACTTTAGGTCAGTGGGAGATTTGTAAGTGATAAGTCGACTTGTACCATGTGTAAGTCAACTTACACATGTTCGATCGATAAGTCGACTTGTTCATTGGATAAGTCGACTTGTTCAAGGTCGGTACTGTTTATTTGTGCCCTAAAGGCAATCCCCTTTAGCGCGTTTTATTCAAAGCCGTGTGCAGACTTTATGAATAAATAAAGAAAAGGCATTATTCATTAATTTGATATTCATAAACATTGTTTATGAATTGATTGGATCTTTAATCGAATTAATGAAGTCCATGATATATGACATAGCATGAAGGAAATTATGATGTGATCATACTAACGAGATTCCTATCATGTGCAATTATGTCATATCTAAATTCTCCTAGTCATAGGATTAATGAGGCTGGACATCATTAATCCGGATAGACTAACACATGTCATATTCCTTGATTGGATCAAGCGGTGGATCTCGAAGCGTAAATATGAGATATTTAGAATTGACATGTGGATGCTTACTAGCGGTAGTAAGTACATTGGATGACCTGCCATGAGATCATCACATGGATATCTTATCTAAGTGTCGGTGATAATCTCATCATAGCAATGGTGCAAGTATCCGAGACTTGAGGTACTCGAGGATATCTTGAATCTTGATCACGTGCTTTGACTCCATTCCTTGTTGCCTTCGGAGGTAACTCATAGGGTGGTGCTTGGAGTGCAGTTGAGGTATTCAAGATAATTGAGTAGCCAATAAAGGATTCACCACTTCGGATTAGCGAAGAGATACCCGTAGCCTCTTGTCGGGATCATTACTAAGGTGGCGGCATGTATGTCATGAAGAGTGTCTTCATTGACATATAAAGTAATGAGTCCCGGACAAGAATCGATATCACTGGGCTAGACTCGGTCTAGTGAGAGTTGACACTTTGACCATACTCATAACCAAGTGGGGTATAGGATGGTGAAAGGACGAATTGCACTGGTAATTGTTCATGGAAGGGTTCGTGATCCGGTTCGTGATGAATACATCAAACCGATTACTTTCGGTCAATTGGGGTCATGATGTGTTGCTAGATACCGCTCATGACTTGCTTCAGATTAATTGTTAATCTAAGTGGCCAACATAACCGGAGCCTAAAGGGTCACACGATAAGAGTGTTTCGAGAATCAGAAAATAGTTATTAGACGAGTTCCAATTATGGAGAGCATTAGGATTAAATGGATCCCGATGGGATTGGGATATGTCCCGATGAGATCGCGACATCAATATTGTTAAGAAAGGTTTCCGGTGATTTTTCGGTATCGGGGCCTGGTAGGCCGGTAGGACCGACCCCAGTTGGACTGGACCTTAGCAATTATTTATTTATTAATTAATTAACTAATTAATTAATTAATTAATTAATTAATTTATATACATGTGCGTTGGAGTGTGGGAGAAGTGAATGGAAAGATAAGCTTTGACTTTTCAAAGCTTTATTAGTTTATTCATTAAAGAAATGAGTGGCTATTAAGCTTACACTTGGCCATCTCTTATGTAACTCTTTTAAGAGTTAAAAGAGACACATATAAAGGCTAAGGATGAATGGTGGTCGACGGTGGCTTAATGGGAGAGGAAGTTTTGGAAGCTTAAGAGTTAAGCTTTCCTTTGAAAATGGGTTTTCATGTCTTCTTCTTCAAGCCATCATCGATTCTCTTCTTTTCCAAGCACAAGGTCCAACGTTTCCTTCAGCTCTCCAGGACAGAGGTAGGGTCTAGCAGCCTTTAATCTGTTCTAGCTATTCCCGGGTCAAAGGGGTTTGATCCGGTTAGATTTTCTGATCTCTGCGTGGATCACCTTTAGAGATAGTCTCTTTTGGCTATTTAGGTTGATGTCTTCATACGGATACCTGGATCCTGGGATTCGGGAAAGTCCTGAGAACAAAAATTTTTGTTTTCCGCTGCCGGTACATGTGATGTACCTCCCGGGATTTTCCTACATATTATATAGACTTTAATAGGGGAAAAGAAGTATCATGGGTACGACTTTCTTTCGGGAGATGAGTGATTTATACTAGATTTTCTATTTTATTAGAAAGAGCTCGTTTGACATTGGAGGGAAGATTTGCTATTGAAAAGGCTAAAGAAAGATGAATAGGGTTATTAAGTAAAGAGTTACTCATGGCATATGGAAAGATCTACTTACTCACCTTCATCAAGAATAATGTAATTATAGTCAATAACACTCATGGCTCAATACCATCCGAGCAAACCTTGGTCAGAGAGCATAAAAGGATAACAAAAACCCAAGGTATATGGCATTGTTAGACTATATGAATTGAGAAAGGCTCTTCTCACTATAACTCCTAAACTTGTGGAATATTTCACTAATAAGTCTCAAGGGAATAGCATCATGGGTTTCTAACCTATATACTAGTAAAGTTGTCTATAGAACAGATTTCCATAGGAGAGTGACTATAGCAAATAGGAATATATTATATAATAGAAAGATATATTTTGTAAGGGTTGGTGTTATGAGAAAATGATGACTATTGAATATAACTCTCTAGCTTATCCCAGAGTTAAGTTGTTCACCTGCGAACTAATTAAGGTGAAGAATGGTGCAAAAATATGTCCATAGTAAAGGAGAAGATTTTACACAGAGTGTGTGTTGTTGTTTTATCATGTACTAGTTACAACTAGATAAAGAGATTGAATTATCATGAGTACTTAAATTTTCCTCTATTTATTTGTAAAAGTAAATAAAGGCATATGATAAAATTAAATTAATAAATTCATATCAAAATATAAAAAAATTGTATACAATTTCATTACTTATCTATAAAATTTAAATAGTCAATTTTAAACATGTCAAGTTATATTCTTTATTAAAGTAGAATATAAAATTTAGATTTGAACATATTAAAAAGTTAAATGGATATTGCACATATAGGTGCATTAAAAACATGCATATTTCATATCTTACATCTTTCTTTTGTAAATACACATTGCAAAAATGATTTTATTATACAAAATGAAAAGAAAAAATCATTACTTCAACATTTACAATGTCACATCATGTTGAGAAAGGAGTATACTTGTAAATCAAGGCATGTCTTAAAATCATTTTAATATAATCATAGATAAATCAAATTATCTTAGGTTTAAATATAATTATAGAGATATTAAATTATCTAAAGTCTCTCTTTCTAGTTTTCATAGACTATTTTCTACTTTGTATTTAACTACTTATGAGATAGTACAATGATACCTATAAGAGAGAGACCTACTGGTCAATATTTGTTAGTTTATTGTAACACTAGTCAACAGATGTCTTAAAGCATGACTATGCATTCACTAAGTGAATTATGTTATTACTTTTTTAAAAGGAGTTAGAGGTTTAAAGTGTATTGTATATCATTCATCACGCATGAATATGCATTTGTAAATTTGCTATCCTATTGAAAATATTCCTTTCCAAACTTCAATTTTGTGTATGTGTAATGTTAATTTCTAATGACAACAACGTAACAATGCAAACTTTTTTTTAACTTAATTGCATATTATCCACTTCACTATAAAAGTTAATTTCCAAATATCAAACTTAAAATAAAAAGGAACTCAAACTTATTGTTATAGTAAAACTAAATCATATGTTTAAATGATTTAATCATATATTAATTAAACTCTTTTATATAAACAATAATTTATGAATTATATGTTTCACATCCAAAGAAGTAAAATTTGACCTCATTTTTATGATTTAGAATAATAGGAAAAATAAGTAATGTGAATTATGTATATACAAGTTACAATAACCTCAAAAAGTGATGTTTGACCATATCCTTCGAGATTTTACAGATAAATAAGACTTCGAGATGCCATTCACAAAAATCCACAATGTCACACACAAAAACAAAATTCCATAGCATTATCGAAGAAGACATAGATTCCAAATATTGAAGCACAAGTTGACAATAATCCAAATTAAGTCCTCAAAAATTAGCTTAATTTTTCCTCACAAATAACACAAAACTACTTTATAGTTTATAATTTCAACTGTCATCACAAAGTAACAACAAAATCACTTAATCAACTGAGAATAGGAGAAGATGATGGAGGAGCAACATGCGACAAAAGAGCAAATGGAGCAGTCTACAGAGTGCGACAATGTACAACAACTGAAATGAGTCGATAAATCAAACCAATCAGTGTGCAAGAGAAGCAGGCAGGTTATAATAGCATGCGATAGAGGAGCAAAGGTAGCAAAGATTTCAATGTTCCTTGAAAGCAACATTGCGAATATCATATCGAATCTGGTTCTGAATTGGATTTTGGTACTGTATTGTATCGGTACTGGTCAATATCGGATACCATTTTTAGGTAAATTTTTAATTTATGAAATAATCCCTGAATTTTTTTAGAAATTGTAAAATAATCCATTGTCATATTGTACTATTATACTATATACTTTATAAGTTTACATCAACCATATTTCCAAAATTCATAATAATAAATAATAACCACAATTTAATATGAAAAATTTTAAGATATTTCACATAAATAATAACCACATTTAATATGAAAAAAAAGATAATTGTCACCATACAAATATAAAATTAAGAACAATACAAAATATTTAAAATATTACAATTTCATCATATAATAAATAATAATTTCATCAAAATATCCAATAAAAAGAATAATAAATATCTTTAACTCTCAAACTATTACAATTTACGACAAGAGTTTGTGATGAAGAACCAATCAACTAGAAGTGAAACATATAACAAAAACATTTACATTTACAATTACATTACATATATAGAATTTAACATATACATCAAATATAAGTAAAATTTAAAGATGAGGATAAACAAAAACTTGGAACTTCATTCGATTGTCTACGAGAAGATATCCGCTATAACTACACTGACCCCAGTTATCATTTGGTACAAAATTCTCATCATTGAGAGGAGTCTTATCATCATCATCATTCAAATTCAATGCACCAAATGACATGTCAATGCTTTTTCAACCAAGATTATCTTCGAAGTCATTCACATCTATCAAATCTAATTTCTCATAAACTCAATCTGCCAAAAGATCGATATTATTAATAGAAATTGAATATGTTGAACTACTTCTACTATTAAGACTCCTAGTAAATAAAAAATATAATTATTAGAAAATTATAAGAAATTATATATAAATTAATAATGATAATAACATACCTTTCCATAAGCTTTAAATTATAACGAATGAATACCAAGTCATTCAACCTCTTGTGCTCCAATCTATTCATTTTTTTGGAATGGATAAATTTAAATGTGTTCCAGTTCCATTCACAACTTGTTGCACTCACACATTGACTTAAAATCTGAATTGCAAATCTTTGTAATTCTGGAACATCACTTCTAAATTGACCCCACCAAGAAATTGTAAATTGTAGGATAACAAAAGTAGTGTTACGAAGAAAATAAAGTAATAATTAATTTTCAACAAATAAAAAAAAGGAAACAACTAATACCTGGAGAAAGTTTTGCTCTTTGTCGAATAACAATCGACAATCCAAAATCCCCACCACACTGCTTATAAAGCTCCATCTGTGAGCTCAATAAATCTTACATCATTTCATGGCCAACAATTATTGTAATAGTGAATAGCATTCCTCTACTAACTTCAACTTTCTTTGTAAAATCTGGTCTAAAATATACAATAAGATTCAAAAATGCCCCAGTTATAAACAACGGAGAAGAAAGTTGTCTTTCTCATCTCTCATTGATGATTGTAAGAAATGATGTGTACAAAGAAAGCCTATGTTTTATGTTGGCCTTGATTGCTTCCTTAACCCTTTCTATGGCATCATAAAAATATCCATTGTTGCCTTTGGTTTACTATCAGCTAAGCGAAACACCCTCACCAAAGACTCACAAATACTAATAACAAATGGGTATTGAGACCAAAATTCTCACGAATAACAAATTGGTATTGAGACCAAAATTCTCTATTTTTCAGTATAATTCTGAAAATCTCCATTCTAGCATTAGACCTAGCATGTTGAGATGCAACCCATTTATCACTTGTAAATATTTTTCTTAACTCTTTCTTCATCATAACAAAAGACTGAAGTGAAAAGAAATTTGTTGCAAATCTTGTCACAACAGGTTGACATAAATTTCTACCATTGATAAATTCCTTTCTCATTAAATTCAACACCCATGCGTGATTATAAATGAACTTGGTCCCTTTTTAGCTTATTACATAATCTCATCAGTAATAAGAAAATATCTAGGATCTCTTATATTCTCTAGCATTAAGTCAATGCATTGTGCAGCACAAGGAGTCAAAAAAATAATTATACTTACTTTGTAATCTTATTCCTGTCACTTATATTGTTAGTAATGAACTTAATAATATTTTTTGGCCCTACTTCATTCATAACTCCATCAAATATCTCAAACAAAGTATCAGTATTTCTAATTAGGCCAGATGTATCAATAGACTTCAAAAATATTAAGTCATTTGCAGAATAAACCAAAAAATTAATAATAGGCTCTTGTCTCCTATTTGTTCAACCATCACATATGATTTAACACCTAAAAGTAGCTCAATTTACTCTTCTATCTACCAAATAACTTATAATTTCAAAAATTGAACAACTCAAAAATTTACCTCTTAAGTCATCAATCGAAGTAGCTTTGTATCCCGGACGAAAGAGGCTATTGTATCCACCATAGGTTGATAGTAATAAGACTAAAAAGCATTGAATGATCAACCTATATCATACCACCATTTAGCTACTGCAATATCAACATTATGAGTTGCATCTCTTGATTACATTACACTACGAATTACAGGTTGGGTTCTAGGAGTTGATCATGGTGCAAAAAACCACCTGCCTTCTTCTTTTCCTCACATTAGGTCCAAGTGTAGCATTTACTTCTTCCTGGGTCTAGGATAGAACATTACTACTACCACTATCATTACCACCTTCAACATTTTCACAATCACTACAAAAACTAGCAAACGAACTTTCACTGTCAATTTCAAAATTCAACTTGTCCCTTCTATCTTTCTCATATTGATATTTTTCAAGCAATATTTTCATTTGCTATTTTACATCATGACTTACTTTTTTACAGGGTTCTACTTCTCCTTTAACCCCAACTAAATGCTTCTTTTATTGGGTGGTTCTTCCACCTTTTAAATGCTTGTGACAAAATAAGTAAATTGTATGATTCTTCATACTTGGGATCAACGTAGCATGAGCCCAAGTTAGATCATTATATCTTCCTGAAGCAATTTGATCAGGAGTATTTGAACTTCCTTCTATTTATCTGTAACAATAAATGAAGATATTAGTTTTGTAAGAAATTAATCCTTTAGTTGTTTCGTCAACCAAATTAGCAGTGCTAAGTCCTTCATGAGGCAATGCAACATAAATAATGTCTTTAACTATTTATATTAAGCCTAAAGAAGTAATTGGAGAGTGGTAAATTCATGTTAAATTTAAAATCGACGTACAGTTTTATGTTTTGTAGTCTTGAAGGTTCAAATATTTAAGATGATGGCTCAATGAATCTAAACATTCAAGTCATGACTTAAACATCCTTAATTTCACTTAGCATGTTCATCTTTATTCTTGTTTTTTTTTTCAGGAATATGATTATTATCATCAATCCTCGCCTTTAATAAATATCTTGAAATGGAATACACAAGTTGAGTAATTTTTTTATTAAGATGAACGAAGAAACTTTCACACTTATCCGAAGATATAATGCCAAGGTACTATAAATGAGATAAAATGGAATAATAAGAAAATAAGATTTTGAATATGCATAGACTATGGGATGAACAAATTTTGGGATAAATAAAGGTGAATATGCAAGAGACTTGATGAGTGGACAAATTTGGAGACAGACAACTTAGAGATATAAGTTTTACCTTTTTTGCTAATTTACTATACAATAATTACAATTACAAAACCTCCTCTTCGGCTCTTCCACAAGACCACAACCGAATTGTTATTATACTCAATTAATTATTTATCCAATATTCAAATACCATTACAATAATTTTAAGAATATGTCAATTAATTATTTATTTTAAAGTCTTTACATTATTGGTTTTAAGTTTTTAATTTGTGTTCAAACTTTCTAATTTTTAATTCATGCATGTCATGCATTTTAATGATAAAAAATAATTAAGATAAATCTCACATGAACCAAACAACAACTAATGAACCAAACTCATTTCATTCAACTTCAATCCATTATCCAACCAACGCATATCTTGGATATTGTTTCGTTTTTGACTGTCGGTCGGACGGTACAGAACGGTGTTCTAAGCACTGCTTAAACACTGCAAATTAGTTTGTCAAGTTCATCAGGAGCTAGACCAAGGTTACGCACCCTTTAGTCTGATAAAATCCTGGCATAAGCATTTCTGTAATATAAAAATTATGGGAACTATATGCTCATTAATAGTAAAGCGCGACAAAACTTTCCACATCATAGTGGCACACTCCTCTGTTCACCGGTCTTCACGTACGACAAGTTTTTCTGGGAACAAAGCTTTATCAGAATTTGAATGGAAAAGGACAATTTTAACTTTCATCTACTCTTGACCTACAAAACTAACGATAATGAATTAGTTGTTCCAAGCCAGAGTTTTTATTTTTTTTCCTGTTTACTATTCCATGTCCCTCCACTTTATGGTTTATTACAAAAAAGATGGAGATGTTAGTGCAGCACTTTCTCTATAAATTGGACAGCTTCCAAATGTAAAATTATACCGCAAGTTACAAGGAGATAAGAGTACTGCACAGAATGAAGAGCATACTTGGGAATGGGATTGTTATGGAGAGACATAAGCCTTATATTGCAATGCTCTTCATCCAGTTTATATATGCAGGCATGGCCTTGTTCTCCAAAGTTGCAATTTCTAAAGGAATGAACTCTTATGTCTTCGTGGTTTATCGCCAGGCTTTTGCCACTGTTGCACTTGCTCCATTTGCCTTCTTCCTTGAAAGGTTGGAATTTAATTTTTACACTTACCACATTCGCTTTCTTTATCCTTTCATTACTTTCTTCAGTTATAGTGCCTAACAGGCTCAATTTGGGTTATACTGTTTTCAGTAACAAGACCTGTCCCTTGTCATACAACTTAATATGCAAGATCTTCATGGTTTCTCTCTGTGGGTATGGACTATATATGGACAACCAAAAGGTTACTTATAATTAGTTCCCTGGATTGGATCCTGATCTTATGTATTTAACAGGAACTTAAATGTTCATGTTTTCCAGACTTACGCTGAGTTTAAACCTCTACTACGCCGCAATCAACTATATACCCGCAACATTTGCTGCTGCAACCACTAATGCCATTCCTGTCATTACCTTTGTCATGGCTGCCTTCTTAAGGTAAATGTAAAATGATCATCATCTTAATTATCAGCATTACTAGATTCAAATCTCAGTCCTTGAGCTAAACAAATAGGAATTCTGTGGAACATACATACATTTCAGGATGGAGATTATTTCACTAAAACGAGTGCATGGAATTGCCAAGGTTCTAGGTTCTGTGTTGGGGGTTTCCGGGGCACTGGTGTTTGCCTTCGTTAAAGGGCCTGCTATCAGAATTCACAACTGGCATCCATCCATTGACGAACTGAGGCATCATCATCATCAGGGTCCATCTCTCAACACTTATTCTAGATCAGGGGATTGGATCAAAGGCGCTCTTATCATGATCTCTGCCAACATATTATGGTCTTTGTGGCTTATTTTGCAGGTAGGAGTTCATAATGAGCAATAGCTTTCTAAATTTCTTTCCTCTACATAAATATTGTTCATCTTCTGAATTATTTTTCTGTTTTGGTTACTGCTTCTTTTGTCTATGTTTTTGACTGGGGCTTTGTTGCTCTTATAGACTCCCATCGTCAAGCAATATCCTTCAAAACTGCGTTTAACCACCCTGCAGTGCTTCTTTAGCTTCATTCAATCGGCTACATGGAGCATTGCAGTGGAGAGGAATCCATCAGCCTGGAAGCTTGGCTGGGATGTGCAACTTTTGTCAGTGGCCTATTGCGTAAGAATTCCAACCATTTCTGTCGTCGTCTTAATTAATCATCTTTTGTATAAGAAAAGAGTTGCCCTTTTCAAATTAATGCGCCAGATTATGCTGTTTATCTCAAATTAGCTCGAAATTGAAATTTGATTTATTATGATGTTCAAATATATATTTTAATTTCAGAAATCCAATTCCCCATTGTTTTAAACCTTTAAAAAAATCTTGGTCTCATGGCAAAGCCCTTTAGACACCTATCAAATCAGCTAAAGTAGCCGATAAAAAAGAACTAAAAGTATAATTTCCAGCTTCAACTAGAATGACCTAAATTTCTTCCCATAGGAGATAAAAGAATGTCCTATTCAACGACGCGTGTGCTACAAAATTATAGCGGTTATCCACATATATCATTTATGTCTACATCGATATGATTTATATCCGGTGTTTTATATTCACACAGATTTGCATGCAATTACATAAATTTGGCACAGGTTGGAACTGACTATATAATGGCAGGGTATAGTGGTGACTGGCATCACCTACTGGTTGCAAGTTTGGGCAATACAGAAGAAAGGACCAGTTTTCACAGCAATGTTCACTCCCTTGGCACTTCTTATAACAGCCATTTTCTCAGTACTCTTGTGGAAAGAAACCCTTCATTGGGGGAGGTCTAAATCCTAACTTCTCTTCCTGAACTAGAGCTTCTAGTGCGCAAATACGATCATTACTACCTGTGATCTTCCTAGAAACTACTGAGACACAGACACGATCTTGAGTTTACTAATGATTTATCCGTAAGCAAATCAAATAAATAGTTGACTGGTTCCTTATCTGACCTCTATTGCAGCATTGGTGGGGCAGTCTTGCTAGTGGGTGGGCTCTATGGTGTATTGTGGGGGAAAAACAAAGAAGAAGAAGAGGGGAAAAGATCAGTGATATATGATCAAGAAAATGCAGAGCCTAACGAGGAAAACAAAGTGGAGTGCATTACAGATCGGTAAGTGAGAGGTGATGGGATGGGAACACAGCAACTCAAATGGAGATGGAGTGGGCGTCTCATAAAGCCGAAGCCTAATGGTAAGGATAGTTTTCCTGAAGACACGTCACCTTAGATTTTCTTTCTTTTGTACCTGCCGATGTTTGAAAGTTCAGTAGTTATCTTTTTTCCGACGTGGATTGTATTACCGAAGAGGATTGTATCAAGTGGCAGCTAATTCTATCAGCAGTATTAATAGTTGATTCTATTAAAAAAAAAAGGTATGATTATTATATTTTTAGTATTTTATTAAATATTTTATAAAATTTTAAATTTAAATATTTAATTTTATAAAATTAAGTTTATAATTTTCATAAAAATATAATAATAATAATAATAATAATCATTGTTATCGTTATTATAATCTAACATTAAATTCTCTATTAACACAAATAATGCAGCGAGTTACGTCAAATTAATATTTTCATATAATATGTATAGATTTTATTATTTAATAAATTAAAATATCTATAATTATAGTATGACACAAATATGATATATAATAGTTATATGCTAAAATATTAATTTGATGTGAATCTTTATATTCAAAAACTTAATATTACGATATTTTAAATATAAACTAATATTAAAAATTAAATAAAGATTAAAAATTTAATTGATCTCTTTATTATATTCTTTAAAACTTTACGCCATAATTGTCGATCAAAAAAGCCAACTTTAAAAATACACGCAGTAAAATAGAGAATAAAGTGGAGGGCAATATTATTATTAGGCATATAACTAATTCCAAAAGTTCATCTTATCGATCTTTTAAAAATAAGCTTATTAAAGTTAAACGAGCTAACCAATAAAACATTTACCAAACTCATCAACAGCTTTTTAACATAATTAAAAAGATAACTTTTAGTCAATAAGTTAAAATATAGCTATTTACCAAAAGCCTCCCTTGTTTCCTTTTAACCTCTATTTAAAGGATGGAGTACACTCAAAAGTTTAGCACTTTTAGCTATGTTTTAATACCTTAAACTTAAAAAAAGAAGATCGGAACTCAGGCATGACCCTTGTTAGGATTTATCCTAATGACATCCTTTATATATGGGTGGCTATTAATTTTGTATATGAAGTCAATGAGTTTATAAAAACTAAAAAATATTATTTAAATATCTTATTCTTTTTATTAAATTTTATTAGAATAATTTAAATTTAAAATATTGTGAATAATATCGAAACAAAATTTTATTATTACAATATTAGGTTTGGAGACAAGTCGTGTGAAAGATGCAACTTATAATACTTTAGAATGATAAGGATGAGAAATAATATAGGCAACATATTTTAGTTAAAAAGAAAAAAATGAATTAGCCCGTATAAAGAAAAAAAAGGAAAAGAATTTTAAAAATTTAACAATTGAATAAATTATTATTAAGACGATTTTAAACTTAAACTATTACACATTTATTTACAAATAATGAATAAAGATATCAAATTATAGAGCATTTTTATTGATAATGTCAAAATTATATAAACTAAGGCGCATGTGAGTTGATAATAGGTTCTCATAACTTAAGTGAGATTGCGGGTTCGAACCGTCCTTATGTATGTAACCGTTTAAAACTTGAGGCCAGAATTTTGTCTTCTGCAAGGGATCTATTCGACTTGAGCAGAGATTAGTCTAAGAGTGGATAGTTTAAAGGCGTCTTCTCATAGTTGGAATCCTCCTAAGACACCTCGTAGGTAACAAAAAAAAATTAGAATAAGCGTCACATTACAAAATAGACTAATTTATTATTTTTTGTTATTTGTTTTATTCTTATATGAATCAAATAAATTATTTAATAAACTAAAAAATAATCTTCATCAAAAGTCAAGAGCTTGTTGGTAGAAGTTGAACGCCTTCTACATCGCAAGCAATCTATTAAAGCCTCAATTCAAACCATTTTCATACTATTGAACCTCATTTCATAAATCGATCTTATTTTAACTTTAGAAAGCATATTGATGCTAATATCTCGCTGCAATCAAATCAAATTCTTGTTGGAAATATTCGAATGAACTCTCTTTTTAACTCAAGAATCCTCGAAATCAGTAAAAAGAAAGTTTAAAAAAAGAAAGAAAAACGAATGGGAGAGGTATGACTTATCAACAAACCATAGGTCACAAAGATGTAGACATTCTGGTACGATGATTTGAAAGCATTAACGTGAAGTAACGTCCTATCAACTAAGAAGGGAAATCGCCAAAAAAATTTACAGGCGGCAGTCATGTTGGTTTTTACCATGACAATGGGTGTCTTCGTGGCCTCCACAATAGCTATCTAATCATCAACAAACATATTACTTGAATGGATGAATGGACGTCAATTAAAGGTCCGTGACCATAGATGTGATTTTGACGATTTGGTGCATTATTTGGTTAATTCAGAAGATTTCATTGTAACGATTAAGAGTTATTTGCTTCGGAGTTTCAAAAAAACAGAAAAAGAGTTATTTGCTTCGGGACTATATCCAGACTCACTAAGTGAAGAAGGATTTAGATCCAAAAACAAACTTTTGCAACGGGACTATATTTGGACCTAATCCAGACTGACTAAGTGAAGAAGGATTTAGATCCAAAAACATAGTTTTGCAAGCCTAGTTGGGTCTATCTGCTAGGCCTAGACTTTCATCAGTCCATGCTCGCACGCGGCGACATCACATTGCTTTGAGAGAGGTCCGGCACAGACCAAAAATCAGGCAGGCATTGATTGGGAAGAGTTGACTGCGTCTTTTCTGCTGCGTGCAAGTTGTGTGACAAAAGGAAAAGGAGTTAACAGAAGCAAAAATGGCCACATGCCTACCATCAATATCATATACTGTTAAACAGGTAAAATATTATAAATTAAAGAAGAGGGCATCATTCTTGTCTGACCACATATTTTTTTCATTCAATACATCACAGTCTTTATTCCCATGAAGCGGCTACGTGCCACCTCCTGACTGCCCCTTCTCATAAAGTTTCTCCTCTCTGCGGACTTTGTCCGTCTAATGATGCGTGGCTGCAAGAGGCAGGATGTGGAAGTGGAAATCGATGTTATTACCCCGTGGCTTGCTCGTGAGGCGATTCGTATGCCGACTGGGCACTTTCTTCAAGCCTCATTCAATGGAGTCAATCCCGCCGTATCTATTAGCGTCGCGTACTGTTGTAAAATGATGCGCATTAATAACATACTATTTCTCATAATTTCCCAAAAAATGTTTAAATTGAAACTGCAAAGGACGCGACGCTAATGTCGTCCGATGTTGAAAACCTTTTCTGGCACGAGGGCAAAGAAACCAATAGCGCATCACATTCGGTAAGATATCGGTCACTACCGATTCTTTTCGATTGGGATTAATCAATATTAACCGTTAATCGAAACATCGATAAAATATATAATCTTTTTAAAATTTAAAATTACTCTTAAAATTCGACTTTTACGTTCACAAGCCTTTCTTTTTTTAATTTTTCTCTTCTCTCTTCACATGAATGTTTACCGTTGTCTCTTCCCCCTTTTCTTTTGTTTTGAACTCACAAGCTTCAGTTTGTTGCCTCTTCATCTCCATCTCCATCTCCTCTTCGTTTGTCACCTCCTCTCTATCGTCTCCACCGCTATCCTGAGTTTCTTCAAAGGCTGTCTGCCCACTGTCTCCTCCTTTAGATCTCCAGTTAGCCGTCAATCACTGCTGCCAGTTGCCGCCAGTTGCTCCTTTCAACACTCGTCAACAAATTCAACTTGAGTTATAAAGTCAAGTTTATGATCTAAAAATTATAATCAGATTTCTGCTATAATTATAAGTATACTTGTAGTTAAGACAAATATCTTGTGTCCAAGTTACAAAAATTCATTTCCATGATAAAAAAGTTTAACAAACCTTTTTTTTTTTGTTGCATTGACATCTACTTATCGAATAAAATAACATAACTTCAATTTTATAATGAATATATGTTTGAGAATTGATGTATATGATGCCGTTTGACACTCATGATTGGTCAAATGGTCATCTGTCATGAGTAACTACTATCGGTAGTTATTCACAGATGGAATATAAATGGACAAAGGCAACGGTTTGAAGAAAAAGAGAGTGTGTGTTTGGTCTAATCGAAACTGGTGCTTGGAAAACTTCTGGAGAGGAGAATTCTGCATTCTTTAATCGGTGGCATATAACAACTCATCAAGTATGTATGATTTGTTTTTTCCATGCATATACAATCGATCCTATAGTGTATGATCTGTTCATATAATTTCCTTTATTGGTATCAGAGCATCTAGTTTTACATGAATTGTTATATGTTCTACCGAATATATCAGTTGTGTCTCTTTTTCTTTGTACTGGCATGAGTGTTTTTTGTTTTGTCTCTCTTCGTTTAATTGCTCTCTTCGTTTTGTGGGTTTGTTCTATCTTTGTTTTCTAATAGTTGAAAACAACGAATAAACTCTAGTTCCTCTCATACATTTGCAACAACACGATTTTTTTTTTTGTGATAAATGGTTTCATTGTTTTCGTGGCTTTCCTTTGTGTTGTTGGATGTTTCAATCATGCATGAACAAACATACGACTCGGTTTTGACTAGGTTTAAACAAAAACAAAAACAAAAACAACAAAAATCCTCCATGATGGTTTGATCAGTTTGTGATGTCTTTGTTGTTGTGGGTGTTTCTTGTGTTGTATATATGCCTTTGATAATGCTTGAAGTGGCTTTCCGTATGAAGAAGAATCCATAAAAGCAAAGAAGAGTTCTTTTACAAAAACAAAATGAACCAGAAACAGGGTGGGTCTACACGCGTCATAAGCTGCGCCGTGAGGGCAAAGGCTGGCGCGTGCAGTGCACGCGCCAGACGAGCTTTCAAGCCCATTTGAGGTTTCTGGGCTTTTTCTTCTTCTTCTTTTGAGCTATGAAAGATCTTATGGAGTTAATCAAACTTTATAGCCCAATTATAATAGGTTTTGTTTTAATTCATAATGGACTTATACATAATATAATGTAATGAATTAGAAATAACTAATTTGTTTAGTTAAAATAACCTTAGCAATAAACTATTTTGTTGGTTTATTTTCTAATTGAATAAATGCTAATTTGTTTCATTAAAATGAAATATTTTTTACTTAGAAATTAGTTTATAATTAAACCAAGATAATTGGTTAGTTCAATTATAAGGTAAATTAGAAATAAGTGTCTAATTAATTAGAGATTAAAAGTTTTTTATTCGCTTCAATAAATTGTTTATAAACAAATATCATACAAAATAATAAATTAAATTATTTCAATATATGAGCATAAGTTCGCTAAGTATTAGAAAAATAATTTGTTATTTTTGTATACTTTTCTTATTCATGAAAATTTGTTTTTCAGGACAATGCATATTATTAAGCAAACACGTAAGCTTATTCGATGTGAGGCACAGAAGAAACGAATTAGCAGCATATATGTGCAATTAGTCAACATGCGTCTAATGCCTGGAGATAGTCTAACACAACATGTTATTGCAGTCAATAGCATGATGCAAGCGTTATATTTTTGAGGTTGTCTAGCTTACACGGATGTTGAAATAAAGTACATGATTTTGTTTACGACATTGCCTCAACCTCAAGGCGAACTATTACAAATGCTCTGGAATAATATGCCTGAGAAGACTTATAATTTGTTAGTGATGACATTTATGAAAAGGATGCGTAGAAGACAGTTAATTAGGACTTTATATCCTATAAGCCTTCCAATGGAAATAATTAGATCTATTGTAAATCGAGCTTCGCAAAATGTTTCACGTGAACTCGTGAACTCATTTCCGCGTAGGATTCGTTACCTATAGATTGTTCATAGGTATACAATAGGATGTTTGGTTTTATAAGAACAAGGTCTTAATATTTATGTAATATGTTTACATGAATTTTATATAAGAATTCGTCTGGAGTAAAGTAATTAGGATTTGATTGTTGTATGAATGATGATTGAACACATTTATGGACTTTTGATTTCATAAGCAATTGTAATCGAATTATTTGCCCTATGAACGATTAATGTGACATTAACGTGTATATATTTCTTTCTTATTATAGAAACTTAATGTTTCGATAATGGTTACTGCTTCAAAAAATATAGTTGATGAACTCAATAGGGGTGAGTAGCTCAATGGTGACAATTACGAGATCTAGAGTATGAAAATCCAATATGTGCTAGAAGAGCAAGAGGCTCTAGAACCATTAAACTTAACCATGAATGTTCCTGAGGAGGACACAACAGCCCAACATAGAAGGGACCGTGATGTGTATGACTTATGGAAAAAGAAAAACTCATTAGCTCGCATCACGTTGCTGAGTAGCAGGGATAATGATATCATACGTGAGTTCCGTAAGTTTGAAACTGCAAAGGACATGTGGTCCGGATTGGCTACTCGTTTTGGAGGTGCTTCAGTGACCAAAGTGAGGTCATTTACCATTAAGTTTGACACTTATAAGAAGCACCCAGTGTAAACGATCTAGAAGGGGGGTTGAATAGATCTATAAAGCTTTTCTAAAAGTTCTACAAAAAATCAGAAGTTAATTCACACACAACAATTTAAACAAATTTAAATGCAAGGAGTAGGAAAGAAGAGCAAACACTGTTTTTATAGAGGTTCGGTATTAAGACCTACGTCCTCTACCTAAGATCCCACTTAAGATTTGGCAAACCACTTTACTGCACACTTTTTAGTTTAGTGTGAACTCTTACAATACCACTTGATTTCCGGCTCAAGCTACCTTTACAACTGATTTATTTTTCGGCACAAATCCTACCAACACCACTTGATTTCGGGCTCAAGCTACCTTTACAATTGATTTGTCTTCCAACACAAATCCTACCTCACAAGTGATTCTCCTCTAATCACTCAACTCATAATAATAATGGGATAAAGATGAAAGAATAATGCTCAATACATATTTGAAACAAGCTAAGAGCAATATAGAGCAAGTTTGGAACAGTAGTGGAGTTTTTTAGCTTTTGGACTTATGTAGTTTGATCCCTTGATAAACTACTATTTATCTGGAGTCTAGAGAAGAATATAGACGTTGTAAATCCTCTTTTAGCCGTTGTTGATTTCTCATACATGTTGCAAAATTATCTCCTTTCCATTTGTGATTGATCCGGAAAAATTTTGTTCAGCTTCACCTGATAGTTGATTAGTCGAGCTGTTATAGTCGACTAGTACCTTATAGTCAGCTACTTGATAGTCGACTAGTCGAGGTGTGATAATCGACTAGTATTAGCATTTTTCACTGCAGGCTTTAACTTCGCTCTTCGATCAGTCGACTAGTGTCATGATAGTCGACTAGTGTTCCTATTCAATTGATTTGTAGTCGACTTGTAACATATTAGTCGACTTATTTTAACCCCCATCTAATGATCTTTAATTTATTAGTCGACTTATGAAATGTTGGTCGACTTGTTGCTGACTTCGACGGATATATTCAATCAAATCTTTTATAATCTTCATATTTAATGTCTCTAGCATGATGAAGATTATTTCCTTTTTTATTTCACCATGATTTATGTCTTGCCCATTCAAGATTGATGCAGTCTTGATGTATTTGAATCCAAATTACTTGAAATAATTTCTTAACCAATTATATACATTTTATTATTATCAAACCATAAGTGGGATTTAATTTGTCAACCACCATTGGTCCAACACACAGATGATTCAATGCAAAAGCATTTGAGGAAAATGTCCAACATGTTAAGTGAGTTACGTGATGTTGTTCATGAATTGTCTGATGAACAACAAGTGCAAGCTGTGATTCGTTCATTGCCTCAAAGTTGGGAGCATATGAAGATGCACCTAACTTATAATGAAAACATCAAGACAATGGAAGATGCTACAAGGCATCTTATCTTGGAGGAAGAGCGTCTTGAAGCCTCAAAAATGTCTTCTGAGGCATATGCAGTCAGTTCTAGCTCACATGGAGCTATAAACAAGAAACGCAAGCATCATGGTGGATATAAATGGAAGAAGAATAAGAAATTCAACCACTCTCCTCAGGAATCCAAGAAGGCAAAATGGAATCAATGTGGAAAGGAAAAACGTCCCTTTAAGAAGAAGAACATGAAACATGTAAAGTGCTATAATTGTGGTAACAAGGGCCACTTTGCTCGAGATTGTACCGAGCCTAAAAAGGTACAATTTTATAGTCCAAACATTTGTTCTGTGAATATTTCTTGTTCTGTTTTTCTAACTGAATCACATCCTTTGTGGATTGCAGAATCAGGAGCAACCAACCATGTAGCGAAGGATTGTGATGCCTTCGTTGAATTTCGTAAACTCCCACATAGAAGTCGATGGCTTTATGTAGGTGACAATTCCAAAGTTGTTGTACAAGGAATTGGCACATGTAACTTGGACATGCATGGAGGGCGACCTCTTATCCTACATGAAGTCTTATATCTCCACAGATTCGTAGGAATCTTTTATCTGTATTGATGTTAGTTAAACTTGGTTTTAATGTAAATTTTCATAGTGGTGGAATGGATTTGTATCTTGGATCTATTAATTATGGTCATGGTTTTTTATTGGATGGTTTTATTGTACTGGATGTGTTAAAGGAAAATAATAATATTAGTTATTCATTATTCACATCTAGTAATTCCAACAATGATGCAATTTTGTGGCACGCTAGACTATGTCATATTGGTCAAAATCGAATAAGTCGATTGGTTAAAGAAGGACTGTTAGGTAATCTATGTCAAGTAGATCTACCTACATGTGAGCATTGTTTAGCTGGTAAAATGACACGAAAGCCATTTGAAAAGGGAACATGAGCATTATATCCATTGCAATTAATTCATTCTGACATTTGTGGTCCAATGAATGTAAGGGCTAGACGTGGGACATTTTTTATCACTTTTATAGATGACCATACTCGATATGGTCATATCTATTTGATTTCTCATAAATCGGAGGCATTTGATTGCTTCATAAAATACATGAACTTAGTTGAGAATCAATTAGATAAGAAAATCAAAGCTTTACAAACTGATCGAGGACAAGAATACTTGTCAGACAAGTTCAAAGCTTTATGTGATGAGAAAAGAATAGAAAGACAATTAACAATTCTTAGGACCCCACAACAAAATGGTGTCGCTGAAAGACGAAATAGGACACTATTAGAAATGATTAGGTCCATGATGGCCCAAGCAAATTTACCTATCACCTTTTGGGGTGATGCATTACTAACAGCCACCTATATACTTAATCATGTGCCTACAAAATCAGTTACTAGCACACCATATAAGTTATGGACTGGTAGGAGACCTGATATGTCAAGTCTCAGACCTTGGGGGTGTGCAGCATTTGTTCACGATCTCTCTCATAAATATGGGAAATTAGGCCCAAGAGAGAGGAAAAGTATTTTTATCAGATACTCGGAACACTCAAAAGGATATTTGTCATTAATGAACAAAGTAATGGAGGTGTAACTGAATTTGAATAATGAGATGTAACATTCTTAGAGAATGATTTTCCAAAGCAAGGAGAAATAGGTACAGACCTATTAATATATGAGTCGCTTGATCAGAATGATTCTGGTATGATGAATCAAGATGGGGAACTTCAACCAAGTGGGAGCAATTCCATAAAAAGGTTCTCTATAATGACTGATCCAAGTGGGAGCAATCAGATCAATCATGAATTTGTTGATGATGAACCTCGATTAAGACAGAGTAATCGAGGGATAATTCCCCGACGCCGTTTTGAGATTGAAGGAGAAATTAATATGATTGTTCCGCAAGAAGAAGAAGAGTCAAGGAATGTAAATGAGGCTCTTACTGGCCCTGCTAAAGAAGAATGAATGAAAGAAATGACAGAAGAAATGTCTTCTTTAAGCTCAAATCAAGTATGGGACTTGGTTAACCTCCAAAAGGACGTAAAGCAATTGGGAATAAGTGGGTTCTCAAAATTAAGCGAAAAGTTGATGGCAAAATCGAAAGATATAAGGCACGTCTTGTAGCAAAAGGGTACACACAACAGGAGGGAATTGATTACGGAGAAACTTTTTCACCTGTTGTGAAGTTTGCTTCAATCCGTCTTATTCTAGCTATAGTAGCCAGTATGGATCTTGAATTATATCAAATGGATGTAAAAACTGCTTTTCTCAATGGAGAATTAGATGAAGAAATCTATATGGAACAACCTGTAGGTTTCATCAAGGAAGGTCAAGAAAATAAAGTATGTCGATTGTTGAAATCAATTTATGGCCTGAAGTAGTCTTCATGACAATGGTATATTTGTTTTCATAATGTAATCATTTCGTATGATTTTCAAATGATCGATGAAGACCATTGTGTGTATGTTAAGAGATCCAAAGATAAATTTGCGATTTTATCTTTATACGTAGATGATATATTGATTGCTTATAATGACTGTATGTTTCTTAAGGAAATTAAAGAATGGTTATCATCTGAATTTGAAATGAAAGACATGGGTGAAGCGGCATACATACTTGGAGTCAAGATTTCAAGAGATCATTCAAAGAAATTGTTATCGCTTTCACAAGTGATGTACATTCAAAGAATTCTTGAACGATTCCGTATGCAAGATTGCAAATCAATTGATAAAGAATGAAGGCCTTAGTAAAAGAAATTGCCCATCAATGCCACAAGAAAGGGAACAAATGAAGAATGTTCCCTACACTAGTGCAGTTGGAAATCTTATGTACGCAATGATGTGTACAAGACCAGATATTTGTTATGTTGTTGGGATGGTAAGCAGATATCAGTCAAATTCAGGCCAAGCACATTGGAAAGTAGTAAAAAGAATATTGAGGTATCTGAAGGGAACCGTGGACTATGCATTATGTTATCAAGGCAATGATCTATGCATACAAGGATATGCAGATGCAGACTGGGGAGGAAATTTAAATGAAAGAAAATCTACCTCAGGATATGTATTCTTACTAAACCATGGAGTAATATCATGGAAAAGTAAGAAACAATCCTACGTTGCATTATCCACAATGGAAGCTGAATTTATAGCGTTCTCAACTACAGTACAAAAGGCTGTGTGACTTCATCGATTCCTTGTACATTTGGGAGTCACTAAAAGTGAAATAAATCCAGTGACCATCAACTGTGGCAGTCAAGTTGCAATTGCTTATACGAAAGACCCTAAATTTTATTGTAAGACAAAGTATATAGATACTAAATACAATTATGTGAAAGATATAGTTGCACGAGGAGAAGTGAACATGAGATATATATCTACGCGAGATATGATAGCAGACCCAATGACAAAGCCAATTTCTATATATGTATTTATTAGGCATGTAAAGTCACTAGGACTGCGTAGATGTTGAAATATACTGATAAAACATTTCTCTATGTATGTTCCCTCAGTTTAATGTCAGTTATTTGAATATAATGTATGATGAAGATTATACTTTGTGTATCATTTGATTCATAAATATATGTGTTTTATGTATAAATATATTTTGAGTTGAATCATAAGTATATGAGACAGATTATAGATTGGCCCTCTCACACGGGAGATCACCTCTAGTGTTTATGGTCGCTAGAGATGAGGCATGTTTAAAGTTTATTATCTAGGTGATAATTGAGAGCACAAAACTTAAACCATAAATGCCGCAAGGAAATTGGTTCAAAGTGATTTATTAATCACTATATCTGTCTTACGTTGCCAGATGTGGGTTCTAAATAAACTGGTGAGTAGATAAGTGAACTCAAGTTAAACATTGAGTATGCTTGAATTATCATCTGTACGGTATTTCTTGATTAAAAGATGTTCAAGTCAAACGAAGTGGGTAAATATCGTAGCACATGACTCGTACCATGTGTGCACAACTTACCACAAAAGGGATTAATGTAAGTTACAAGATCTCATCTTACATTGTGTGAGATCCTTGAGGTTAAGAAGAACCTCATCATATACCCTTATGACTCTTGTTTCATTCTTGCGAATTGAATTTAAGGTTTGCTACTTTAGGTTATTGCCAAAAGATCATGAAAGATACGATTCTATAAAATAATTCTAGGAAAGCAAATTAAATTTAATTAAAAAGAGAATTGAGAACAGAGGAAGGTCATTTAATTTAGATCAATGACTCGCATGAAAAGTATTCATAGATGGTCATCGTCTCTTTAAGAGAGAACTTGAATACAGTCATGACTTAAAGAAACTAAATGAGATCAAAGGAAAATGCAAATGCGAGATATGACCTAGGGTATAGCATACAATTTCTGCTCAAGGACACGACAATCTCAGGATCAATTTGTTAATCGAGATGTCATATACTCCTAACAGATATGTAACAATGTACTCTCGTCTTATGCTGGTCACACTAGTTATTGAACAAGTATGAGTACTGCAAAGTTTTTTTGTTTTAAACCCATCATGTGTGAGTGGGAGATGATGCCGTTTGACACCCATGATGGGTCAAATGGTCATCTGCCATGAGTAACTACCATCGGTAGTTATTCACAGATGGAATATAAATGGACAAAGGCAACGGTTTGAAGAAAAAAAGAGAGTGTGTGCTTGGTCTGATCGAAACTGGTGCTTGGAAAACTTCTGGAGAGGAGAATTCTGTGTTCTTTAATCTATTGAACCAATGGTGGTTGACAAATTAAATCTCACTTTTGTTTTGATAATAATAAAATGTATAAAATTGGTTAAGAAATTATTTCAGGTGATTTGGATTGAAATAAATCAAGACAACATTATAAATCATGGTGAAATCAAGAAGGAAATAATCTTCAACATACAAGAGACATAAACATGAAAATTAAGGGAAGATTTGGTTAAATATATCCGTTGGAGTCAGCACAAGTCGACTATCATGTCATAAGTCGACTAATAAATTAAGATTCATCAGATGGGGCTTGAAATAAGTCAACTATTAATCAAGTGAATAGGAGCACTAGTCAACTATCATCACATAAGTCGACTATTCGAAGAGCGGAGATGAAACTTGCATGAAAAATGTAAGAGTTAGTCGACTGATGCTTTGGAAATAAACCGACTATAAGGTACTAGTCGACTATAACACCTCGACTAGTCGTGTTGGGACCCGATCTGGAAACTAGATCCCAATTGGAGAACGAAATGTAAATGGCCTGAACCAAAGCAGATTCAAAACGAATAATTCAAATCCGAAAGTGAAACGAATAACAAAATGCGAAAACAACGAATCGAATAACAAAGGTATCGAAAGCGAAACAAAGACTTATCGAAGTCAAAAGCGAATCGGATCGAAACGAAAGCAAAAATAGCCAAGCGAAAACGAAAACGAATCGAAGGTAGAATGAAAATTAACAAAACAGATCCGAAATTAAACGAACGAAAGCAAAAGAAGCGACGTTGTATCGAAAATAAACCAAAACAAACGAAGTAATCGAACCGAAGCTAATGTCCGACATCCAGTAACGAAAATTTATCGAAAAACTATACGTATCGCGTTAGAAACCATAAAACATTTCAAAACTAGTATAAATTTTTTTCTTTCTTTTCCATTTTACTCAATCTTATACTAAACAATACTCTTTTTCAATTTGGAATTCATCAATTCCATAATCTCAATCAAAACTCAAATCATAAAATTTGCCTTATACAATTATACAAATCCCATACATTCATATTATTTCTACCAAAATTTCGGCAGCATAACAGTTGCATTCTAACTAACCCAAAATCTGCAATTGGCAAATGTACACTTCTATAATTTCCTATCAATCACACAAACATCAAAATCCACCGGACCCTCCGTCCGAGATCTCAACATAAACAAACGCAAGTCTAAATCTAACGCTCCAGAAATCCTCAATCATAATCAGAAATAATTCCATAACTCAATTTAATATACAAATTTCATAATTCAAATACATCGGAAACAAACACTTATAATCCACCAATGGCATTCCAAGCCATATACAAATACAATAACCATAATCCAAAACTACACAATACACAACAATTCTCACTTTCTCTTTCTCAGCAACAATCTAATTTAACAAAAAATTATATAACCCAAACAAATTGAAACCTTCATTTTCTTTCACCTGATCTTCTTCTCATCACCTGTGAATGGGAATGAAGGGGGTG
This sequence comes from Erythroxylum novogranatense, assembly GCA_029891385.1. Classification (NCBI taxonomy): domain Eukaryota; kingdom Viridiplantae; phylum Streptophyta; class Magnoliopsida; order Malpighiales; family Erythroxylaceae; genus Erythroxylum; species Erythroxylum novogranatense. The sequence goes on from CM057229.1 coordinate 22,039,809, forward strand.
AGTTTATTGCTCGTGAATAACATATTTATAAATCAAATAATAAGCAAAAATATTTTCTAAAACTTTTCCCTTTGTATAAAAACTCTCACAAGAGAAATCGAAGGCTTATTTTTCAAACCTGTCAATTTATTGAAAAATCATTTCTAAGCAGTTTCCAAAACCTTTACGGTTTAAAAACCTCAATATGTTAGTACTCGAAACTCCGAAACTTTTTATAAATCAAAACTAAAATTGAAAACATGAATGGATCACATAATAATTGCATCACATAAAGGACAAAATCAAAGTCACATAACACTTCAAACGGTTTGGGTCGGTCCAAAACGGAACGTACTGCACATTTCCGCATAGCGGTCCTGTGCAGCCTTGAACAGAACGTACTACACTTTTCCGCATAGCGGTCCAGTGTAGTCGTGACTTATGGGAGTCCGATATCAGAGCTCCAGTGTCACTAACGGGCAGGCGGGAGAAGCATTTTTTTAAAATGAGACCAGTGCACTGACTCTGATAAGTCATTTTAAATGCATATGTTTTGGACTTAATTTGATTGATTTGTAAAATTGGTATCCAAAAGTTGATGGAATTGTTTTATAAATGTTCACAGATGGACTTCAATACCATAAAGACGAAAAAGGATCAAAAAGAGCAAAAAGATGGCAAGAAATCTGAAATTTCCAGATTGGCCGAAATTCAAAGATTAGGCGTGGGCACGCCTAAGGTCACAATCCTAATTCTGCAGATTTTTCAGAAGTTGTATCCAATTAGAACACAATCGCTCAAGATCTTCTGGAGTCCTTTTCAAGAAGCTTCCCACCTAAATTAGAAGATTATCTAATCTGGACAAAATCAAATCAAGATAATGGAGAGATTCACATCAAATAGGAGTTGGAGGTGTTGCCGCACATGTATAAATATCTACTAGGGTAAAAGAGGAGAGGGCATTAGGTTAGATACATCTTAGGTTTATTTTAGGATTTTCGTAGCTGCACTCTCTAGTTTTTCTTGTTCACGTTTTCTTCACAATTTTAGATAGGATTTTCGTTTCTTTCATTAAAGACCAATGATGGAGACTTTTTACTTTTTTATTTTCTTTGATTTCAATTCAAGTATGAGTAGCTAATTTTCTTATCTTGGTTTAGGGATCCATGTTACATGTTATTTTGGTGAGATTAGTTGGATGTTTTTCATAATTGTTAATGAACATTGAATATTTTCATATCTATTCTTTCTAATTGGATTTGTTGGTTTCTAGGAGCGCTACTAGAGATTAATTGATTCAACCGCTAGATTAACGAAATATGACGTTCAGTTTCGATAATCATAAGTAGCAATTAGGATTAACTTCTCTGCGTTAGAGTCGGAAAATTTTAAGAAAATATTCGCTTGATTGATTGCATGTCGTACATGTTTATCACTTGTCATTGGTTCTTAATGCTATTGTTCAATTTACCTATGATTGTATCTAGGTTATTGTTTAATAAGATTGCTAGAATACATGTTTCTATTCATTACACTTAAGAGAGATTTTCCCCCAATGAATGTTTATTAATAATTGCAATTTTATGTCGAGGATCCATAATAGCATGGTAACATCGGTGACCGAAACCAAGGTATTTTTCTTATTGAATTTTCAGATTTAATTATTATTTTCGATTTGTGATTTTTCCTTTTATTTTTATTATTGCCATGACAAACCCCCCTTTTATTTTCGTTTAAATTAGCTAACCTTTACCGTTAAAGATTCCTCGTGGGAACGATATCCGCTTACCGCTACTACATTAATTTGTTTTAACGGAAGTGATTTCTTTTATATTTGGTTGCAGGCGACAGCATCACCAAATTTTGGCGCCGTTACCGGGGAATTTCTTAACAACTTTTGTTAGTGATGTTTTTGTTTGTGTTTTTTGTTTCATTGCGATTGGTTACCTTGTCTTCTTTTTGTTTCAGTTTCACAGCTCTTTCTAAATTTTCGATCTTTTAGCGGCATGGCTCACTATCAGTATGTTTTTAATTCTGATTATTCATATTATCCTTATTATGATAATGAGTTTTCGACTTCCAGGTTTGACCGTCAAGTGGCAGATTTCACACCCTTAATCGCGCAAGTACCGAGAGATGACCAATAGCTGAGGTATGTGAAATTTGCTCATTTTTTAGTTATTATTTTTGTAGATGTTCCTTTTTGCAGGATACAAAGTACGGATACACTTCTCCACCAAGTTACTATGACAAGCAGTCCTACTTCGAGCCTCCACCTCCACCATCGCCAAAATCCAGCAGTTTAGACAACCGTACGTGCCTCGACAACCGTACGTGCCTCGACAAAATCCGAATATGACATCAAATGCTGAAGGTAAGTCTTCTTTGGAAATTATGTTGCAAACTTTGACTGCTAACACTTTGATGTTTCAGCGGAATACTGAAGTAAGTATCCGAAATTTGAAAAATCAACAAAAGAATTTGGAAAACCAACTAAGTCAAATTGCAGCGAACGTTAATCGAATAGAGGCACAAAGTTTTGAAAATTTTCCAGCCCAGCCAGAATTGACGTAAAAACGGGTGCTAAACAAGGTGCTTCCGCCTCCTTTTCCAAGTCGATTTTTCACGGCAAAGACGGAAGAACAAGCAGAGTTAGAAGAGGAAGAGATTACAGTTCGAGAAAGGATGGAGGATGTGCAACCTCCTAAGGTAAGTGAGGCAGTTCATGTTATCGCTAACCAAATTTCGTTTCCTTTTCCTAGTTATTTACAGGTACAAGAAGAAGAAGAACAGGAAGAGCCGCAAGGAGTACAATTTTTAGGAGAGCCATGGGCAAGTGAACTGAAGACCGAAGGTAACAAGCAGGATGTTGAGTCTCCACAACCATTAGCGTTACTTTTACAGAGACCATCCTGGTGTGAGAAGGGCGATGCCCGAAAAGACGAGTGGACATTAGAGTATGATGGTGAAGCGATAAAATTCTACTCTTCTGAAGTCATGGAGCATCGTGCGACAAGGAGCGACATTCAAAGGAAGTTGTTCGGTGTTTTCACGAATTTGAACATGTTTCTGTTGGACTCAAGCACCCATTCGATAATGGATGATGCATATGTGCGAGGTCCGACTTATGACCTTTGATAAGCGCTTAATGGGAGGCACCCCATTCGTATCCTTTCTTTTACGTTTTTAGCAATTTTCTTTTATTTATTTATTTATTTGTTTAATTCAGTTTTGTTAGGAATTTAATTTAATATTTTTTCTGCAATTTTAGTTTTCATTAAAAAAAAACTCAAAAACAAAATTCAGATTTCCGCCTCCCTAATTATTTCCCCCTATTTTCTTTTCCCCGTGTTTTCCCCTGTTTTCGTTCTTCCCAATTTTTTTTTCTTTCCTCCAGTTGCCGCCCAACCCCCTTCTCCTCCTCTTTTGATTTCCTTTCACCCCTAAATTCTCTACTGACATTCGAACCCCAACCCCCCTTCGTTCAACATCCAATTGCCAATATTTTCTTCACTCATTCAACCACTTGCCCTCTACTCTGTCAATTTATGCCCAACCCACGCAAATCCCTAATCTTCATCACATAGCCCAAAATCTTCCCAATTTATTTACGACACACCCCCAATTGTTTCCTACATTACCCTTTTCAATTGTCAACCTCATCTCCACCATCAACCATCGACTCCATAAGTAATTTCTGTTCTTTTTGTGTGCGTTAAATCTCTGTTTTGCAGGTATCTTCAATTGATTGGAACAATGCCCAAGAAGAAAAGTCACTACCGAAGGCTTCCCACGCCCATCCAATTTGAGGCTGACTTTTCTCCACCGCAAATTTGTGAATCTTTGATTGGGCACTTCGTCAATAGAGAAGCTTTCTTTACCTTTTTCCTTTATTTTGTTTTTATGCTTCTTTAACATTGGGGACAATGTTGGTTTAGGTGTGGGGGAGTGATTTAGCATTTTGATGTGAAAAGTTTTGGCTTTTGTGTGAATATTTTTGGATTGTTGCGACTGTTTTTGTTGATTTTTGTGAATGGAATTGCATGTTGAACCATGAAGTTTGGTCATATTAGTTTGGATGAAATTAAGGACTTGCATGAAATTAATTTGGTCTAAGTAAGTTTTAAGATGGAACATGTTGATTAATTGCAATAGCTGATCTTATAGGCTTGGTCAAAATTTTGACATGTGAGTGATGAAGTAAATTGTGGAATTAAAGTGAATCCTTAATTTGAATTAAACCGGTGAGTGACATTGAGCCTAAATGACATCATCTTCATGTCATAATATTTTCTTGAATTGAGTGATGTTCCTCTAATTGTGTTGCCTCTAGAACTTGCATGGAACCGGTTTGAGTGTGTTTGGTCACATGAGCTATAGAAGTGATTAAGGCCGTCTTTGTTTTAAAACCCTTTGGCTTAAAAAAAAATTGACCCACCTGTTATTCTCTTTTGAAAACACGTTTGAGCCAACCTTATTTTTCAATTAAGCACCTCTCATTAGAACCAAAGACCCCATTAGCCTTTCCCCTTTTCACAAGTTGAATAAAGTATTGAGTAAATTGGGACTTTTGTTATACATTGTGTTCTAAGATATTTTTATAGGTGCTTCTACTCAATTGTTGTTATTTTCTTTTATTTGCATTGATTTCTTGTGTTCTTAGTGGATTCGAAAAAAAAGGAAAAAGAAAAAAAATCAAAAGAAAAAAGGAAAAAAATCAGAAAAAAAAAAGAAAGAAAGAAAATTTCGAAAAAAAAAGAGAAGAAAAAGAGTATGAGTAGTTGTCTTCTATGTCATATGTTTAGCTCAGAATCTGAAATTATGTGTCCCTTTTACTTGATGCTTTGTGAAAACTTGCGACGAAACTTTTATCATCTTTTTACCTCACCTGTGAACCTAGCCCCATTACAACTCTTGATAAAGTCCTCATGATCTATCGGCTTATGTGATATGAATGAATGATAATTGGTGAAATTGCAAGCCTATGGTAGTGCAACAAGTTAGAGTGAGATTTGAGTGAAACACTTACCCACAAACACTTGAGTGTAAGAGCGAAATCCGTGAGAAGAATTCACTTTAATTTCATGTTTGCTTTTGAACAAAGATGCATAATTTTGACTTTGTTTATTTGCATTAGTGAAAAGCAATTATGATGTGTGTTGCAAATTGGATCTTGCTAGCCTAAGTTGATAGATTGTGTGCACTTGGTTTCTGAAGGATGAATTGATTGAGTTTGATGGTTTAATATGTTGCTTAAGGGCGAGCAAAGGTTTGGTGTGGGGGAATTTAATAAGTCATTTTAAATGCATATGTTTTGGACTTAATTTGATTGATTTGTGAAATTGGTATCCAAAAGTTGATGGAATTGTTTTATAAATGTTCACAGATGGTCTTCAATACCATAAAGACGAAAAAGGATCAAAAAGAGCAAAAAGATGGCAAGAAATCCGAAATTTCCAGATTGACCGAAATTCAAGGATTAGGTGTGGGCACGCCTAAGGTCACAATCCTAATTCTGCAGATTTTTTAGAAGTTGTATCTAATTAGAACACAATCGCCCAAGATCTTCTGGAGTCCTTTTCAATAAGCTTCCCACCTAAATTAGAAGATTATCTAATCTGGACAAAATCAAATCAAGATAATGGAGAGATTCACATCAAATAGGAGTTGGAGGTGTTGCCGCACATGTATAAATATCTACTAGGGTAAAAGAGGAGAGGGCATTAGGTTAGATACATCTTAGGTTTAGTTTAGGATTTTCGTAGCTGCACTCTCTAGTTTTTCTTGTTCACGTTTTCTTCACAATTTTAGATAGGATTTTCGTTTCTTTCATTAAAGATCAGGGATGGAGACTTTTTACTTTGTTATTTTCTTTGATTTCAATTCAAGTATGAGTAGCTAATTTTCTTATCTTGGTTTAGGGATCCATATTACATGTTATTTTGGTGAGATTAGTTGGATGTTTTTCATGATTGTTAATGAACATTGAATATTTTCATATCTATTCTTTCTAATTGGATTTGTTGGTTTCTAGGAGCGCTACTAGAGATTAATTGATTCAACCGCTAGATTAACGAAATATGACGTTCAATTTCGGTAATCATAAGTAGCAATTAGGATCAACTTCTCTACGTTAGAGTCGGAAAATTTTAAGAAAATATTCGCTTGATTGATTGCATGTCGTACATGCTTATCACTTGTCATTGGTTCTTAATGCTATTATTCAATTTGCCTATGATCGTATCTAGATTATCGTTTAATAAGATTGCTAGAATGCATGTTTCTAATCATTACACTTAAGAGAGATTTTCCCGCAATGAATGTTTATTAATAATTGCAATTTTATGTCGAGGATCCATAATAGCATGGTAACATCGGTGACCGAAACCAAGGTATTTTTCTTATTGAATTTTTAGATTTAATTATTGTTTTCGATTTGTGATTTTTCCTTTTATTTTTATTATTGCCATGACAAACCCCCCTTTTATTTTCGTTTGAACTAGCTAATTTTTACCGTTAAAGATTCCTCGTGGGAACGATATCCGCTTACCGCTACTACATTAATTTGTTTTAACGGAAGTGATTTCTTTTATATTTGGTTACAGGCGACAGCATCACCAGACTCTACTTAAAGGACCAAACCAAACCCATATAACACACATTCATGCTTGAAAAGCAAATTGCCCGTAGACAAGTTTTGAAAACTTGGTATTCATACCTTGTCACATCAAACAAATTGCAATACACAAACTTCACAAATTTCACAAATTTCAAAAGGCACATAAGAATGATCTATCACAAAGAATGCAATAATTTTGTAATTTCTTAAAGTCATAAATCACAATAAATTCTCTTTCATTCAAACGATGAAGTCATTAATTTCACAAATTATTTGAAACATTTGAATAATAATGAAGTTCATAGTTATTTCCATATCTTACAATCACACCAGAAGCATTGAATTTTATCATTCAAAAATCATAATTTGCAAACATTGATATAAACAATAATTTGTAAATCTTTGTTTCTTGATTTTTCAAAATCACATACTTAGCTTATAATTCAAAATATAAATACACTACTCACCTCAAATCAATGCCAGAAGTTTGTCCCTAGTTCCAATTTGACCATTTCTTCTTTTATTCTTCCAATTGAAAATTTTCTACATCAATTTCACCCAAATTCAACCTCATAAATAACATGATCCTTAAAATTAATGCCATAATTCATAAACTCATACTAATTTCAAGATATCTAAATCACCAATTTCCAAAATCCTCAAATCTCAAAATTGGGTATAACCTTAATTCACAATTATCCAAAATTAACCCAATTAAACTAAGCAATCACCAAAATTGACTTCATAATCCACAAACCCATCTCATTTTCCATGATTCTAAACCAAAAATTCATTAAAAACTTAAAGACAAAAATTCACCTCTTACCTCAAACTCCTCTAATTTCGGATTTTTCTTGTCCCATAAGAGGGCTATCACCTTCTTCTATCTTTTTCCTCTTGAAATTAACGAAAATCACCCTTGAAATCTCACATAGTCGAAACCCTAAGTCATTTTCCTCTTCTCCCCCTTTTTTCTCTCATCCGAAACTTCAATCTTTCTTCTCTTCTTTTCCTTCTTTCTTTTCTTCTCATTTTTCTCTTAAGTATCGTGACTTGTGCCTGTTAAAAACGACAGCCCACTCTCTTCTTTCATTTAATGAAGCAAAATGACTATAAAGCCCTTCCATGTATGCCTAAAACCTTAACTCTTTAAGTGGTGTTTCAAAATTGCCCCTGAACTTTACTTTAATTCATGCTTACTTTCAGATATATTTCGCACTATCAATTTGAAAGAATTTGCTAAAACTTTCTCTCTAGAATTGTTCCTCATTGTCTTAATTTCATGACACCACCAAAATCATTTAATTTGGTGGACTATGTTAAAAGTTATACTCAAAATATTTCGGGCATGTCTTATGCTAAAATATTTTTCAGCACATTATTTCCATCCAAACATTGACATTCTTAATTGTATCCCTATTTCCTTAGTTTAATCCAAATTAAAAATCATCTCATTTGGATTACTATAGAAAAAGTTATGCCCAAAATAAGTTCAGATGTTCCTAATCCAAGACTGCACACTAATCCGAACTTCAATTCAGAAATTAAAAGTCTTAGGGGCAAAATTGAAATTTACTTTCTTCATATGACTTGTAGCCCCATGTCTTAATTTTATTTTGCCTCAAGAATCACTTCAATCGGATCTCCACAGATCCTGAATTTCTCAAAAGACTGAACAATGTTTAGAAAATTATCTAACTCACTTTGATTAAATTAATCACCCTGAATTTAATCTCATAAAATTACAAATTTTTTCTGAGAATATAGATAATTGTCTTAGGAATCCAACGCTTTGACAACCAAGTCAATCGGATGTCAAACGGAAAAGTTATAAGCAAAAGATCGAAAGAGGATCATATTTCCTATAAAATGGAAATAACAATTAAAATAATAATAATTAATAATAATTTTCATATAAAGACCCTCCTCGAGAGGGCGACGTATCGCCCTCGCGAGAGGGCTTTCGTTTTTTTTCATATATATATATATATATATATAATATCCGAATTTTTCAAAAATCATAGCTCTTGATTCTGAATTCCAAATTTGACAAATTTGGTATCAATAGAAAGCTCAAAGGAAGTTATAACACTTCAATGAAGAACTCAAAACTCAATTTTGTCTTTAAATCGGTCAAAAATCCGATCAAAGATACTACCCCTATTTAATGAATCCTTAAATAATAGTCAACTTTGAAAATTTCTATCTTTCAACACCAAAGTCCAAATATGTCATATTTTATATCAATGCAAAAATCAAAAAATCACCTACAACTTTCATGAAGGACAGAAAAATCAATTTGACCTCTAAAAAAGTCAATTTTCCAATCAAAAGTTCTGTCCTCTAATAATCATGCTAAAACAATAACAAAAGCTTTTAAAAATCATAACTTATTATTCCATGATCCAAAAATTCTATATTTTATATCAAAATAAAGATCAAATCAAAATCTTCAACTTTCATGAAGAACTTAAAGGCTAATTCAACATCTAATTAGGTCAATTTCTTAATCAAAGATTCTGTCATACCTTAGGTCAACCTATAACACATTCAAAACTTCCAAATTTCATATCTCCCAATTCTCTCATCCACTAATTGCATAATATACATCATTGTAAAGCTTGGAAAATCTTCTATGACTTTCATGAAGACCACTTCACTCAATTCAAACCACATCAATCCGGCAATTTGTCTCGAAACACAGTATACCCAATCTTACATTTACAAACATTCTCAAAGTCAAAGTAAAATAACCCTAACTTTGACTGATCATAATTTTCACTCCTGATATCGAAAAATCGCAAACTTTATGGCGACAGAAAGCTTTCAACATAAGCTACAAGTTTCCTGAAGATCATTTTCTCAAATTGTACCTACATCAAAAAGTCAACTCTCTATTGCCAAAAGTCAAACTTTCTATATCCAAAATGCAACTTTCTTAAATCTTCAATTTTGCACACTTTTTCTATTTAATTCATGCTTTTCAACTTTATTTCAATCAACTCATCTACTTGAACTTTCATAAACTGTACAAATCTCCACAATAATCAAAATTATCAAAACCCAATAATTCTTTTCTCATGAATTTCCTCAAAGCATAAATACATCTATTTCACAATATATATATAAAACCACTCATTTAATTTCACTTAATATTTCTAAATTTCACTCAAAAATCGGGATCCAACAAGTCGACTATCAGGTAGTTGACTATAAGGTACTAGTCGACTATAACAGCTCAACTAGTCGACTATCAAGTGAAGCTGACCAAACTTTATCCGAATCATTCAGAAATGGAAAGGAAATAATTTAGCAACGTCTATGAACAATCAAGCAACGGCTAGTGGACATCTCCAACGGCTACAATCATCCTATAGTCTGCAAATAAATTGAGGAACATCAAGGGATCGAGAAGTGAAGTCCAAAAATCAAAAGCATAATAATATAGTTCTATCAATTGGCTCTCATTCTACTCTTAGCTTGGTCTTAATTCCATTCATATGTATTGAGAGTTAGCATTTCGATTTTCTATCATTGTGATTATTGTGAGTTGAGTGATAAGAGGAGAATCACTTGTGAGGTAGGATTTGTGCCGGAAGACAAATCAATTATAAAGGTAGCTTGAGCCGAAAATCAAGTGCTGTTGGTAGGATTTGTGCCGAAAAATAAATCAGTTGTAAAGGTAGCTTGAGCCGAAAATCAAGTGGTATTGTAAGAGTTCACACTAAACTAAAAAGTGTGCAGTAAAGTGGTTTGCCAAATCCTAAGTGGGAGCTTAGGTAGAGGACGTAGGTCTTAGCACCGAACCTCTATAAAAACAGTGTTTGCTCTTCTTCCCTACTCCTTGCACTTAAATTTGTTTAAATTGTTTTGTGTGAATTAACTTCTGATTTATTGTAGAACTTTACTAAAAGCTTTATAGATCTATTCAACCCCCCTTCTAGATCATTTACATAATCGGTGGCATATAATAACTCATCAAGTATGTATGATTTGTTTTTCCCACGCATATACAATCGATCCTATAGTGTATGATCTGTTCATATAATTTCCTTCAGTATATTTGAAAATGATAGTTATTATTTATTGAAGGATTATTTTATAATTTATATTTGTAAACTTTTTTGTAATTTTAAAATTTACCTGAATAGTATATAATATTTATTAATCTTGATCAGAACGCATACTAAAATCAAATTTGATATCAACTCTAATATAGTATTCATACAGGCAAGAAATTTTGAGGGTTAAATAAGTTGGAATTTTTAATAATGTGACATTTTATTTGTATTATTTTTTTTAATTTGGCGGCGAGGAGGAGTGGAAGACTTGCAATGTGGGATGCGAATTTGAGTTTAATCGCAGTAGGAATCCTGATGCTGCATTTGGGTTACCTCTGCAATATGGAACTATGACTGTGCATCTATCAATGGAATCACTCAGTACTATCAAGAGAACAATATTGACACGGCACGACGGTGGGTAAGCACAATCTTGAATAAATACAATGCATTGTAAAAAATACAAGTTAAAAACTCTCAATGACTAATAATCAGCTAAGACGATTCAAGTTGTTCTTGACTTTCTTATGTTGTTGCTTCTGTTGTTTTTCCTACTCCATTCAGGTGAATCATCTATATTGAACTTTCATTTCCTTATAGTGTATAAGGTTATGACCTCAATGGAGCAGTATCTTAAGTAGAAAAGAGCTCTATAGTTTATATTTTTAAATAAGCTTACTTTTATTTGTTAATCAAACAGAGAGCTTGGTTTAACTGATATAGTTGAGGAATGTTAGAGTTTGGATTTGAGATATCTATGCAATAAAACAAAAAATGATAACTTGAATATGAAGGTTAACAATTAAGTTGGTGTTTACTGTAATCAATTGTTAGTCTCATCCAATAATTCATAACGTACTAGTCTGGTCAGTTGCAAATTGTTTTGCAATTTCTGACTCAGGAAAGAATTGAATGAACTCTTTTCATCTGTACCAAATTTGAGTACAATGTCCAGTGGATTTGAATTATTCACATATATTGTGATAATTGCTTTCGTATTTTTAAGCGAGCTTGCTAGATTGTTGATAAAGGCCATATTCATTGGCCATATACATGCTTGGCCCCATCCATGTCTGGGGGTAAGGGATGGCCAGTGCCAACACTCCTTCTAGTTGTTTTGTGTTTCTATTTTTATTTGTGCGAATTGAGTTTTGATTATGGAGTTGTTAGTTATGCTTTTTTTCTGGTCCTCTATATGGCTTGGATAACGTAGAGTTCCTTTCTTCGTCGAGATTGGTTGCTTGTCCTTGTGAGTCTAGGTATCCCTAGTTCTCGGCTGAAATGGCCATGAACATCTGGTACCCTGGGTTGATATTCTCGTTTATCCCTTTGAGCAACGTACATAACGGGAACTAGCTCATGAACTAGTTGTCGCAGTGCATGGGCGACGACGTTAACGGAAGCCTACCTACACAGCAATCGATAAACTTACCTACACGTTGAGTAGGGTTGTCCTGCCACATCTCCCATCGTATTTGCAAGCTTCCTCGACCATCCTGACTTATTTTTCTGTCGTTGTACGTAAGAAACTGTCAGACGTTCTTTTTTGGTTTTTTACGTTGGTTGTTATTTATATATTTAGTTATTTATTTATTTATTTATTATTATTTTATTTATTGTTTACTATAATAATAATAATATTATTATTATATTTTATTTATTATTATTATTTCTGTATTTAGTGTTAAAATTTTTATTTATTTAATAATTTATCGTGCTTGTTTGTATTTTTTCTCTCTGTAACCTGCATCATTCATATCCTGTCTCATTTGCATGTGGGTCTACCGGAAACAACCTCTTTACTATGTAGGGATAAGGCTACGTACTATCAAACATCCTTAAACCCTGCTTCATTGCGGGATTTCGGACTGAGTGATGATGATGACTTATATCACATTATCTTGTTATTGTATATTAATTTTATATCTTTAATTTAACAAACATAATCTTAAGATTATTAAACTTTGATATTATGTAACACGTAACGAGAGTATTAATTATGTATCTCAGATTAAACGTGAAAAGGAAATAACAAAGAAATACAGAAATATCTATCTTTTGTTCCATAAAGATTGGAAGAATTTTTCGAGGTTGAAACGAGCACGAATCCTCTGGCACCTTCACATCATTTATTTACTGAGGCATGGTTAGCACCTTTTTTGTAGTTTCTTAAGATGTAAACCTCTAAATGAGTCAGAGTAACTTTACATTCACGAATTACTTAAGTAACTATAAGAGATCTTAACTTTTATATATAGCTTCCATATCGGGCTTTCCCATCACATACCCGATATGAGTCTGGTCTACACTTATCGAGGTTTATTTTCCTCTTGAACTTTGCTCATTAACTTAGATCATTTATCGAACTACTTTATTATCTTTATCTGGATCAAATTCACATAACTTAACCAATAAGTAACTGAAAACCAACAAAATGTAATTAATTGTTGTTCATCTTTATAGGAAAATATTTAACATTCTCCTCCTTAGACAATAATCAATTGCGTTATTGACCCAAGTTTAAAACTAATTCAAAAATTGTTTAATCCATGTTACTGTATTGGTCAACCAGGTTTAAAAATCAGTTGATCCAAAGATAATGAAAGTCCATCATTTTGTCCCATAAGGTTTTCGATACCAAAAAATATCAAATACATATATCATGTGAGACACAAATCCAATACAATTACACATATCTAATACCTTACTAACATGAATGAGAAAATATAGTGTGGCAAACTCGGATGATACCTGTATGATCTGATATATATCATCTTTCAGTTTGTAGATTTCAATTTCTCTAAACTTTATGTTAAACTATACATACGAAATTGCATCAGAGAAATCTTATTCTGTCTCATCAAATGCTGAACTGCATTAAAGAAAACCTTTATGGGATTAAACATTTATATCTCCCTATATCATGTTAAAATCCATGGATATACTTATTAAATTGTACGTGTCCTAATGACATAGGTTATAGGTCAATTTGTACATATACCCAATGATATTTAAAATGCTTAAAATTTAGACAAACCTTAAGACTTTCACATGTATTATGACAGTATATAAGAACAAGTATTATTGAGGATAAAAAGATTATCATCTTTATTAATAATAATCATACTGTTATAATACTCAAAATGTATAAACATATAAGGAGCAAACATAATGATCCCTAACTAACAGTTTTTAAGGACTTCATTACACCCATACTGTATACATGTCTTTCAAACACAAGTGGTGAAGTCCTTTAGTTAAATGATCAATTAACAACTCCTCATTCCTCAAAAGTTCTACCTCAATGTCACCTTTTTGTATCAACTCCTTTATAGTCAAGTATTTGACCTCCAAATGCATAGACCATGTGATATGCTCATTGTGGTTACTAAACAACACAGTAGCAAGATTATTACAATACAATGTAATGGATCTAGCCACTGAATTAACCTAGACAACTCAAAAATCAAGTTTAAGAGCTAAATCGCCTATTAAGTAGCCCTATTACATGCTACAAACTCTACATGCATAGTCGAAAAACTCACCAGTGTCTGCTTAATACTCTTACACGATAATACATCATCTGTTAACATAAAAATGTAACTTGAAGTGGACTTTCGATCATCAAGACACAACAAAATCAGAATTTGTACCCTACAAGGTCTAGATTGTTGACCCCTTTATATGTCAACATATAATCTGGTTCCCTCTAAGTATCTAAACACTCGTTTAACTGCATCCAGTGGTCTATTCCTAGGTTAGTCAAATGTCAACCCAGCGGTCTAACAACAAATGCATTGTTTGACCTAATATACAACTGGTTATACATCAGGCTCCCATCCAGACTAAAATATGGAACATTCTTCATAGCGTTTCTGTCGACATCATTCTTTGGACATTGTATCAAAGATAATCTCTCACCATGAGAGATAGGTACTACTATAGGTTTACAAACAGCCATATTAAATCTTTGTAAAACACGTTTAATGTATGCACTCTATGAGAGGCCTAAAGAGCGTTGAGATATGTCCTTGTGAATCTGAAATCCTTGTCAGTCTTTTTTTGATCCTGAAATCCTTCAGGTTGTTCCATATAGACCTCTTCATAAAGATCAACATTCAGGAAAGTGGTTTTAATATCCATCTTATGTAGCTTCATACCATAATGAGCTACTATTGTCATAATCACTCTTAATGCATCCTTAGAGAATACGGGAGAAAAGTTAACATTAAAGTCAACCCCTTTCTCTGATTGAACCCTATAGCAACCAATTGAACCTTAAATTGCTTAACATTATGCCGAGTGTCCTTTTTGTCTTCAACAACTATTTACAACTGAGGGGTTTGCAATGTTAAGGTAAATTAACTAGCTCACATACCTTATTATGCTACATGAATTGCATCTCGTCCTTCATTACATCCTACTACAAATCTGCATGGGCTTCAAAAATAAATTATGTAAAAGTAACTGGATCCACAACATGTCCAATATCATAGTCTTGTTCACCCAATTAGACTATGTAATCAGGTGAGATAGTAGGTCGTCTCACTCTAGTGGATCTTTGCAACTACATTGGTTTTTGTAACCTAGGAATCACTATTTATACAAGTATGGGTTCCTATTCTTGGTACAGTAATAGCATCTTGATCCACTAGACCTGACTGTATGAGTGACAAATACGAAATAACTGTAGTATTCATCCTGTTATCATCTAAAGTGTGAGAGGGTCTACACTTATCATAGACATCATATTCTGAAAACTTAACTGTTTGTGATTCAACTATTTTAGCCCCCTTCTTTACAGTAAAATTTGTAGTCTTAAGAGTGGTCGGGGCATCCAACTAAGTAGCAACGAGTAACATAAGTGTGGAATTTGCTTTCATATGGATTATACAAACGTACCTCAACAGGGAAGCCATATACACGATGGTGTGAAAGGCTAGGCTTCCGCCCTTTCCAGATCTCAAAAGGCTTCTTTAGCATTGACTTGCTCAAGACTCTGTTCAGTATATATAATGTCCTCTTGATGGCTTCACCCCAAAGATAATCAGGTAGGATAGTCTTGCTCTGCGTTGATCTCATCATGTCCTTTAGGATACGATTACGCCTTGCGGCCACACTATTTTGTTTAGGACTACCTGACATAGTGAACTGAGTTACTATTCTAACCGATTCTACATATCTGGCAAATGGATCATTTTTTAATCCTGAAACATCATGCTTGTCATAATACTCTTCTCTACAGTTAGATCTAACAATATTGATGAATTTTTTCAATTGGTTCTGAACCTTAGTTTTAAAGATCTTGAATTTATCAAGAACTTCAGACATTTCCTTAAAGTAAGAACACATCATCGTAACAGGAATAATCATCAATAAATGTCATAAAATATCTAGAATTGCATAATGTAGCTATATAAGGTCCACTAATATTCGTATGTATGAGATCTAACAATCCAGCTATCCAGATGTTCAAGTTGACCTTTTTTTCTTTATTTTGGTCAACTTACCTTTGCAGCAGTCAACACATGTCTCTATATTATCAAAATCTAGAGTTGGGATAATATTTTCTTTTATTAATCTCTCAACTCTATCTCCAAAAATCTGGCTTATGCGTTTATGCCATAAAATGTATAATGTTTCCTTTATTAGAGGTCTCTTTCGATTAACAGGTTCAATAATATATGAAGAATCATACATTTCATGAGAGGTAAGACACATTCTATGTAATTCATATGACAAGAAGATAGTTCTAATATGTTTTGCATTGAAAGATACATTTACAATTGAAGTATCAATGACACAACAATAACCTTGTTTGTTTAACATTGATAGAGAGATCATATTTCGTCTAAAAGACAATATATAAAATGTGTCGTATAATAGATGTACAAACTTCGTATTAAGGTTTAAACATACATCCCCTACATACAAAACATTAAATTCTTCATTATTGTCAACCATCAGTTTCTCCTCCCCTTTAGTTGGCTTTTTCCTGGATTTAAACCCATGCATTGTGGAAGCAACATGATTAAATGCTCCACTATCTAGCCATTAAAAACTGGATGTGGCTATAGGAATATTAGATTCATAAATCATATAAGCCAAGAAGTTACCTAGTAGTTCATATTTGACTTTCTAAACTTTATATTTCTAGTAGTTGGATTTTTGAAATCTTGCGAACTCTTTGTAATATTAAACTGACCAATCTATAAATGTGGAGAGGGTTTGGATTTCTTACTTTTGAATTTTTAGGGCTTGGTCTTTCCCTTTCCTTTGGTTGCAAACAAAGCTGAATGAGGAGGAGTGTTCTTCAGTTTCTCTTCCTCTGCAACACATTAGGAAATCAAGGCATTGATATCCCAAGCCTCATTTTGCTAAATATAAGAAGTGACCAACATTCCAAACTGTGGTGAGAGCGTATTTAGAGCTTGGTGCACTATCACTACATCATGAATTTGAATCTCTAGTGCTTTTAGCTTGCTCTAGAGGTAGATCATCTTGATGATGCAGTCCCTCACTATCACTTCTCTAATATACCTTATGGAGAATAATTATTTACACAAGGTACTTATCTCAGCATTGGACGAGACCTTTTACCTTTGGGAAACATTATCCAACAACTCATGCACTATGTTAGTGTCCAGTAGTCTACTCAGCAGATGATTTGAGATTGACCTCTTAATGGTCAAATAGCATGTCTTATTTGATCGCTCCTAGGTTGCCAAGGTTGCTTTATCAGCATTCGAGTTTATAGACGTGAGTGGAAATATTTTATCTATCATCATAGTCATGTTGATATCCGCCATCTCCAAGGCAAACTCTACATCCTTCTTTCACTGCTTAAAATTGAAATCGTTCAAAGTTTCACTAGTGACATTGTTGTTGTTGACAGAAAAAGTGACTATTAAATGACAATGTAAAGACCATCACAAGTGTAGGATAACAACGATACTCAAAGCCTGAAAATATTATCTTTATTGAGAATCTGATTACACATATTATAAAACACTTATAAGTTGAATACATAATACATGCAACTAGATCTCCACATAAAAGCGATCAGAGTACACACATCAACTCTTATGACATTATCACTTGTAGACGAATAGATCATTTAAGAAATGATTTTTCTCCATTTAATTCCTTTATGCACATCTCAAAATCCTATGTAAGGTCAACATTTGTGGGCAGAATAACCAAACATAAGATCAAAGACATCACTCAACATGCAAGCAAAACAATTTAAAATACAGATTTGAAAGGCTACTGTGGTGACTACACTCTCATCAGTACCTAAAAGGTCCACATACACGAGAGATACACTTGTATGTTATCCTCATATTCTGTATGACATATAGTATGTGACAAAATATCCCATCAATAAATACAAAACCTGAATGCATAGTCTAATTATCATATAATAGTGATGAAAACATTATCAGTAAACTTTATTTGAAACTTTTGTCCCAAAAAATCTCAATCAAAGAGACTATCGTTTGTTATTGAATATTAAACCTATCACATAAGACACAAAAACCTCAAGTATCTTCTTATGTCAAGTCCATAGCACAAAAGTTCACTAAAAAACAACTTTAAAACGCCAAAATACGTTTTTTGAGAGTTAAATTACCAATGTAATAAATCCAGAAAAATTTAAAAAACTCACTTTATGAATTTCTCAAACCCCAAAACAACCTGAGGTATCATTACAGGAATTCTAAATTTTGTTAGTTTTTGTGTGTGTTGAAGTCAGCATGACGGCAACTGTACTGTAGTGTTGATGTCAACATGTTATTGTGCGCTAACGTCAGCATGATGTCATGATGACATCACGAGTGCGCATGTCTGAATACATCAGGTGTGTGCCCTACAAGTGCCCCATGGGCACCGTCATGGTTGAACCACTGCTGGTGCGTGTGGCACATGCGCTTTACGTCCTAGACACGCCTCCTTACCAGCACACGTCACCCGTTGGGATTGGTGATTGGCACGTGTATCACACACTCCTGTCCCTTCGCTATTGGTTGGTTACCGTGCTTGAAGTGGGGTCATCCTCCTATTGCACCACGCGCCTGACCCACCACCCTTTGGCGTGCACTGTGCACACCAAAGGGCTCATATACCACAGATGTCTGATGGTCTTTGTTAAAGGCGACAGTCGGGGCAATTTTTGAGGAGTTTCAGGCTATTTTTCGCACTCTGTGGCTAGTTTTAAGCCCGTTTTTCAATGTTAACCGCATGTAACTCACTTTCAAGCA
Organism: Erythroxylum novogranatense; assembly: GCA_029891385.1. Taxonomy (NCBI): domain Eukaryota; kingdom Viridiplantae; phylum Streptophyta; class Magnoliopsida; order Malpighiales; family Erythroxylaceae; genus Erythroxylum; species Erythroxylum novogranatense. Next base: position 22,058,729 of record CM057229.1, read on the forward strand.
ATCATAAGCAAGAAATAACCGAAAAATGGATCGTTATTATTTAAAACTCTTATGGAGAAAAACCACGAAAACTTCATTTTTAACCACTCGATTATGTAACTACTCTGATGTTGCGTGTAATATGTAACATGAACCTTAATTATGTATCCCAAATCGAATGTGAAAGGGAAATAACGAAGAAATGCAGAAATACCTGATTTTGATTCTATAACGATTGGAGGAGCTTTTAGAGGTTGAAACGAGCACGAATCCTTCGATACCTTCACGGGATCTACTCATCGAGGCGTGATCAACATCTTTCTGCAGTTTTCTTAAAACATGAACCTCTGAATGAATCGGAGTAACTTTATGTTTATGAATTATTTAAGCAACTACAAGAGACTTTAACTTCTATATATAGTTTATGTATCGGACATCCATATCACAAGCTCAATATAAATCTGGTCCATATTGATCGAGGTCTATTTTTTTCCTAAACTTTAACTTATTAACTTTGATCATTTATCATGTTGCTTTATAATCTTTATTCAGATCAAATTTACGTAACTTAATCGATAAGTAATTAAAAATTGAGAAAATGCAATTAATTGTTGTAAATCTTTATAGGAAAATATCTAACATATTATGGATGTAGAATTAAGAATAAAGGAAATTTTAATTTACAATTTTATATAAACATATGTGATATAAGCAGAATTTGGTTCTTCCTCCGTTGGCATAGCCATGACAAATGGAAACATAAAAAGTGAAACCCGACGCATCTGTCAATCCAGTGTAACCATGATAAAAAGGTGTCTTTTCTTTTAGTATTTTTGTGTTTTCACTTACGTGTAGGTTAATAGCATAGCAATATCGCAAATCATCGTCATCCTTTAACTCCATCTGTTTATCTTTACCATGGTTCAATAACTACCCCAACTAAATTCGTTTCGTTTTTTAAAACAACTCATAATTATGTGTCTCTCTATAACGACTCCTTTTAAGGCAAGTCACCTAGAAGGTGACACCACTTCATCTCTTTCTTTCTTTTCTTTTTTTTTTATACCTTCTGTTCCTCTTATATCAAACTTAATTGTTACCCTACTAGATGTAAGTGTATGTCACCTAATAAAATGTTACCTAACTCTTTTTTATTGTTTATCTAATTGTAAAAAGATAACAAGGTTAACTATTCAATTGCATACGTCACATATGATAATGCTTTCACAAATCAAATCTCATACGATTCTGTCTTGTGAAGCAAGATAAATAACAAGTTGGTTTTAATTAAAACACAAGATCATTTATCATTTCACTTGCCGATCCTTTACAGACTTTATGCTGTCTCATTATCTCCGATGTCAGTGAAGAACAGGATAAGGATACACACTTGAACAGAGAGAAGAGGATACAATGAATAAGAGAAATTCATGTTGACTTTGCCTCTTATTATCTTATCCACAAGCGAAATTTTAGTTAACTGGAACAAATAAACTCAATCTCTTTTTTAAATTTGTATTAGCTAATTTCCTGATTTTTCTTTGATTTCATTCTTAATTTTTAGTCAAATTATTACATCCAATATTAATTAACCAAACTTTTGAAATTCTTAATAACCTTTTTTTTTTTTTACAAATTTGTGTGTATCATATCATATCACTTGGCTTTTGTCATATGGGTTAAAAGATCCAATAACTAAAAAACTTAAGAACTGGAACTGAAAAAAATGAAAAGATACAAAAAGAGAAAGAGAGGCCAGCAAAAAGCAATATGTTCTCTTTTTCTATGCAACATCACTTTCCTACGTAAACCATAGACACAACACAGAGAAATTTCAAGACACAATAGACGTTCCAAGAGAGAAGCCATGCCAATGCCATGCTCTACAGTCTACATCATCAATTAAATCACTTTAAGGAAATGAATGAGAAAGTGCTCATACCAAAGGTTTCCAAACCTACCCTCCTAGGATCCATTTCGCAAAGGAAAAGCCCTCCCCAAGAGTCAAATTAACCCACCCACTTCATACTTGTCTTTGAAAAAGGTTTGGTGATGATCGGTATTGGTTATCTTATCATCAACTACAATTTTCTTTTTCATTGCATACAAGGACTTGAAGGTCTCGAATTAGTGGAAACTTTTATCGATATATTTATTTCCTATAGAATTTGTTAATGAGTGCTTTTCTTCAGCTAGGTTATGTCGACTTAGTCTAACTATGAGACTCATTGTGAGTTATTGCATTTTTAGGATATGCAGTACACAGAATATCCTATTTATGCTTACCTCATACCTGTTTTCTATAGACATGGGCATATGATGGGCACTGGTTTTAGAACTTTAAATTTCAGTATTTTATTTTATTTATGATATTTTTCTTTTGTTATTTTAAATGATTGAAAAACGGCAATTTAGTTCTAATATTAACTAAATAATAGATTCTTTGAAAGCAGTTTCTCTATTATTTAGGAGTAAGATTATATATTAAGTATCTTTTAGGTTTTGCAATACTTTTACTAAGTAATATTATCATTATTTGTATTGACAGGATAGCAACAAACCAATCTTTTTTCTAAGAAAATATTTTTATTATCTAATAGTTATATTACAATAATAATAACAATTTAGTTGATAATAAAAATTTTAAAGGATTCAATAATACGTCGCTTTATTTTTAATTATTATAGAAATTATTTTTAAATGACCTATAAAAATAAAATAAAATATGTCCTTGATAATTATTTATAGTTTTATTAATTGTTGAATAGTTTAGCAACTATTATATTTTGTCCTTTCCCAAAAAAGCATGGCAAGAAACCTAACGATTTGTCACTTGTCATGTTTTCAAAATAACTTTGAATTTAGTTTCGGAACGGTAAAAGCGCCGATTGATTTAATAACACGCGACACGACAGCGGTTAGATTTGAATATGGGTTAAACATCTTCCACAATTTAAATTAGTATTTAGCACAATACTCGACATTTTAGAATTAGTTTTTAGCAATTTTGTAATTAAATAAGAATTTCCAATAGACTAGCATCCAGTTGCAGTGTGCATCACGCTTGCTTACACGGAGGACAACATCAAAGCCAATCACACGCTCCTGACGTGGTCAAAAATAATTTAAAAGCGGCCCATCAGAGGTGACACTTCAACAAACGACTAACTAGAAATATTAGTCATAAAGACAATAAGTTGACAATTAGTATTTAGTTGGCCTTTAAATATTATTTATTCTAATTTATGGTTAGGTTTACATAGAGAATGGTCTTTTCTAATGTTGGGCTGCGTGCCATAGAGTTCTAAAGAAACAAATACAATATAAAGAGATGGATTGTTATCGTGCGCTCTTGATTCTAATGTGCGCCGCATATTAAAGATGACGGAGTGGGGGAAGTCGGTGAAGTAACGGGGGGTTAAGGTCAACCGTCAAAGGACTAATGGACAATAATTGTACAAAACCTAAATTGAATTAGTTCTTTTGTTAATTAAGTGACAATCCGGGGTTATTATTATATTAATTTGTTTTCTTTTTTAATGTGTCTGTTCCTGACCTGAACTGGATTTAACCCTCTCCTTCAAGTCCGTGTGTGTACACTCTGAAAGAGAGAGAAACCGTGTGGTAAAGCTAAGGATCTGACTCGGAAGGAACGGGGGTGAGCTATATTGACTTGCACTATTGTCTGTTTATATCTTTTTCCTTTCTCTTCACTTCGTTTCTTATAAGGTCTTCAATTTCTGTTTGTTTCTGGAGGATAATTCCATCAGAAAATCCAAAGTCTCTGTCTTGATGGGTGATCTTCGAAACCCTGAAAAGTTTGGTACTGTTTGACTAGTACCCTTTTAGGTTTTCTAATTTACTGGAGTCTGGTGAAGGTGGTTCACTTCTTGTCACGTGAAATATTTTATGCTCTCTTTGTGAGCTTTGTTTGACAAGTTTTCTGGGTTGGGCGACTTAAAGTTTGTGTCTTTGATGCAGAGTTTTGCCTTACAAGTAGTGATCTTTGCACTGAATTTTGGTGATCTGTGAAGGTTGGGAGTTGAATTTTTCTTGTTGGTGCTTGCGGTCTGAAGGTTGGTGCTTTATTGTTATTTTTTTTCATAAACTTTTTAAAACTCGAATGTATGGTTAATCATGTTGCAATTCATCGCCTAGTTGTCTCTGGAAAATTGTATTGGATGAACATCAGTTGCCTTAGTCAACAAAAAGATTTACTGGGCAAGACCTAAAATAGGGAAGTCGGAATCTCTAGATATCTTTTCTTGTTGACATCGCTTGCTAAACTCTAGAATTCTTTTTTTAATTTCCTGGCTTTGCTTAACTTCTTTTTTGATTTATATTCATACATATGTACTACCTTGATATAGGATTCTGAAATTTCTGTGATCTAGTGGTGGGTGTTTTTCATCGGAGAAATTTGGCCAAGTTGAACCTTTTAGTTTGTATATGGGCTTAGATAGTTGAGTTTCACAATGAAGGAAGTCGGATGTTGATTTGAATTTGTTGGTGTCAATTATTTCTTCCATATTTACTTAACATAGTTATGGTGCATAAATTATAGATACTGTTCTCCTTTCCTGTGCTTAGATTCTTAATTTGCATAAAAGTTTATATCAGAAACCAGATCTGAGTTCATGACAATTTGTGTTGGTAGGTTAGGTTCAAAACCCGCCAAAAGATGTTTCTGATAAAGTATGGTATTTTAGGTGCTTTTTGGTCCATGTGACTCTTTCCTTTTATATATGAGAATCTTCTTTTCCTGGTTTGTGCTTTTTCTCCTATCTGTCTTCTTTTTCTTTTCTTTCTTTATTGTCAAGCACTGCAACTACAATTTGAAAAAAACATAGCTGATCTGTTGTTGTGCACGTGTCTTGCAGTTTGTATCTTCTGTAATCACTGTTTGTGTGAGAAGATTTGAGCCTATAATAACGTAGACCAACTGGTTATTGGAGTAAATGTCTTTCCGTAGCATAGTTCGTGATATGAGGGATGGGTTTGGGAGCTTATCAAGGCGGAGTTTTGAGGTGAGACTACCAGGTCACCATAGAGGGAAATCTCATGGCACATCGAGTGAGTTGCATGATCAACCTGCAGTCATCCAGAGCAGCCGGTGGGCTAGCCTTCCACCTGAGTTATTGCGTGATGTGATCAAGAGGTTGGAAGCAAGTGAGAGTACTTGGCCTGCTCGCAAACATGTTGTTGCTTGTGCTGCAGTGTGCAGGTCATGGAGGGATATGTGTAAAGAAATAGTTAGAAGTCCAGAGTTATGTGGGAAGATTACTTTTCCAGTTTCCCTGAAGCAGGTGAGTTTATACAATAATTTTCTGATCTTCATTTTCCTTATAGAATGGAATTGGATTTAATATGCTAAACTTGATGCATTTAATTGGTTTCCGTATCTACTAGATTGTCTATTGAAGTTTTACATGTGGATGCGCTTTCTTTTTTTGCTTTAGAGGATGGCTTTTCTTCGAACCACTTAGTGTTTAATGTTTGCTATCTTTGTTTGTTTTGTCTTTTACAGCCTGGGGCCAGGGATGGAACTATCCAGTGCTTTATTAAGAGGGATAAATCTAAGTCAACTTATCATCTTTTCCTTTGTCTTAGCCCTGGTAAGTTTTGCTTCATTTTATGATTTATAAAGTTGCCTCATCTTTTCTGTAATCTTATGATTATGTGTGTGCTTGTTTCATTTGAGTATTTTTCTTATCAATAATTGATGGTCATTCACTGTGAGGCCATGGAATATGACTCCAAAAGTTTGGATGTAATATAGTTTCTTGTGATTTTCTGGACCAGTGTATTAAATTTTGATATGTTATAATGTGGGGTCGTTTGTGTATTCATCATAGTGTTTATATTATGTTTTGTGTCCTCCTGCTTTATGGATGGAAGGAATTATTTGCTGTTATTATTCTTCAAGTCACTTGAAGACATGATACTTTCTGATATGCATCAGTTAATTCAGTAACTAATTATCTTTGCCAGCAGTATCTCGTAATTTTTCAATCTCTCTCCCCCTCTTATCATTTGAATTGAAACTGAGTAGCTTCCTTTACTGTTTAACATAGAGCAGCGATTATAAGCCACAGGTTTTCTGTTCTACCAGGGCCATACTCCCGTGATCCTCTGTTTTGTGCAAGTGTGGATTTTTCATTTAGAGTACTATTTTCCTTGGCCATGATGAAATTGTGTCTGAAATCACGTTATTGCGATTCTGAAAAGTTGGCGTTTGGATAATGAGGATGCATTTTGATTGTTATGTATGTGTAACTGCATCATTCCTTGTATGGGCAAAGTATTTTGATTAGCTAGAGGATTAGATTGTTTTCAAAATCTCTTTCTCTTCTGATGCAATTGTCCTCATCAACTTCAAATCGCTGTCTTTATATAATCTATCTTCACAAATGATAGATTGCTTTTCTTCGCTTTGCTTCCTGCATCTAAAGTCGTAATGGTTCGTACAAGTTAATTCTGGGGGTTTTATAATTCATGCAGTGTGAGCCAGTCATTGTGATACTAAAAACAACTCATTTTTCCTCGTTTTCCTTCATTTTTTGTTGATCTCCTTGCCCATCCATTTCCTCTATCCCACACAACCTTTCTTTTCTTGTTTTCTTTTAGTTGTTGTCTAAATTTGTGATCTTGTTTGCTTTCGTGCTTCTTCAGCTTTACTTGTTGAAAATGGAAAGTTTCTTCTGTCTGCAAAACGGACGCGGAGAACTACTTGCACAGAATATGTAATCTCCATGGATGCTGATAACATATCTAGATCAAGCAACACTTACATTGGAAAACTGAGGTAAGGCCTTAGGTCCTAAATATGATTTCTTACTGATGTCAACTTTGTCTTGGACTTGCGACTCACAAATATAGGGCACTGTAAACCCAACTAATCAATCTACTTTGGTTGCAATCTAGCTTCACTGAAACATTTTTGAAGTCAGTAGAGTGAAAAGTGCTTTTGAGGCAAACACTTGTCCACTTAACTTACCTGACCTAGTTACATGTACCAATTTTCTTTTCTTTTCCCTCATTTCCCCTTTTAGGATGAAATTTCAGAAATTTGTCTATCATATAGCAACATGCTGAACTTTGTTTAGAAATGATTCTTAAGGTTATTTAGTATTAATTTGTGTAATTGGATGAAGGAGGATACTTTTAAATTAATCTCACCCTTACATTTGACAAATTCAAGTTGTTACTTGCACAAAAATCCATTACTGTTGTGTACCCGAGTTGGAATTACGGGTGTGGTTACGATAATAATTACAAGATGTTGAACTGCTCAAGTATGTTTGTGCATATTACTTGGTAATGTGGATATTAATTTCCATTTTATTAGTTCAAAAAATAAAGTTTTTTTGCTTTTAATTCAGTATGCTTCTCTTTGCATTCATGACAAAGGACTCTTTATTTCATTTTGCTTAGTCTGCTTGAAATTGCTTTGGTGACAGTGGTTGTTGGTTATATTTGTATGTAGTTGTCATTGGCCATAAGGATAGAAGTAATGAGAATGGTCCTCTAGGAAGTTTTATTTCCAATCCATTATTTGCCAGATTTGGGTCATAATCTAGTAAAACGTTCATTTAGCTATGTGATAGTGTTCCATGGCTCAATTTTCTTCATCTCTCTTGCAAGTTCAGCGTTCATAATAGACAAAATTGCAGTTCAAATCGATGCGCTTGAACATATAAACTCTGCCTTGTTGGTTATGATTCCGGTTTTCATGAGATTGGTTATCTTATGCATAAGTCATCTTGACATGCATACTTGTTCCGATCTCAGGTCAAATTTTCTTGGAACCAAGTTCATTGTTTATGACACTCAGCCCCCATACACCAATTCTCAGCTCTGTCCGCCTGGCCGAAGCTCTAGGTTCTACTCAAAGAAAGTTTCCCCAAAGGTCCCCACTGGAAGCTATAATATTGCACAGGTCACGTATGAACTGAATGTGCTAGGCACAAGGGGTCCACGAAGGATGCACTGCACCATGTATTCGATCCCTGCCTCATCACTTGAACCAGGTGGTTGTGTCCCAGGCCAGCCTGAGCTTCTTCCCCGCTCCCTTGAAGACTCATTTAGGAGTATTTCTTTCTCAAAATCTGTTGATAATTCTAGTGAATTCAGTAGTTCCCGATTCTCTGATATTGGTGGACCCCGAGATGAAGAAGATGATGGCAAAGAGAGGCCATTGGTTCTCAAGAACAAGGCACCCAGATGGCATGAGCAGTTGCAGTGCTGGTGCCTCAATTTTCGCGGGAGGGTTACAGTTGCCTCAGTGAAAAACTTTCAGCTTATTGCTGCAACACAGCCCCCTGCTGCTGCTGCTGCTGCCGCTACTGCTGTTGCTGCTGCACCAACATCATCACAGCCTCCCCAGTCTGACATAATTCTCCAATTTGGTAAGGTTGGAAAAGATATGTTCACAATGGATTACCGATATCCTTTGTCAGCATTTCAGGCCTTTGCTATCTGTTTGAGCAGCTTTGATACCAAACTGGCATGTGAATAGAAGAAGAAAAGAGACCATGCTTAAAATTTAGAACATTTAGTTGGTAAGTGCTTTTCTATCTAGGGGTCTGTAGATTTGGAGATTTGGGTGGTTATATGCAGATATGTACAACTCAAAATACAAGAAAGTGCAAGCAGTTGTGCTCATTGAAGGGACTTTCCTTTTCTTATTTCTGTGCTCTTAACGGTTTTATGGTGTTGTTTTAAAACTTTTATTTATTGCCTTAGATTGGGAAAAGAAGGAGAACAGAGAAAAAAGAGATTTAAGAGTTCGGATTTGGAAACTGCATTTAGTAGCAGTAATTTAATTTTGATGTGCTTATTCAGGTGGTTTCCTTTCGTTAACTGTCTCACAAGGATGAAAGCAACCTAATTCTTCTTTTAAATTAATTGAAATATTTAAATAATTAATTTAGGGACATGTTTTATTACCTGTTAATAATTTTAACTAGGATTTAATATAATTTACGGACATTTTATTACAATTTCATTTTCTCACTACTTTCTCTCTATCCAAACGCCTAATCCATCTTTTGACTCTCATACACTCCCACTCATCGCAACCAGTGAACCAACAACCAAGTATCGTTTTCGCAGAATGTGGACTTAAAAGTTCTTATGTCTTCCGCACATCGCAACGGATAGACCAGCCGGTGCTCCCTGACGTCCCAACCACTACTGGGGAATACGAGGACAACAATACATCATGGGGACCTAGGTCCCTATTTCTTTTGTTTAGCTGTAATTATTTTAGTTTATAAATTTATATGATGTGGTTGTTATTTCTTTTTTCTGGTCGTGATTACTTGTAGTTTATATATTTCCATATTGTGCTCCTATTGCTTATGCATGTAAATGTTTTGTCTGCTTGTAATTATTTGTAGTTTATGTATCATTTCTTCTTCACGTCAATTTATCAAAACTAATCTCTTTATTAATTAAGGTCATCATCATTATCATATTCAATCCAAAGTTTTGTAATAAAGCGAGGTTCGGAGAGATCTAATAATATGCAGTTTTATTCCTACATAATAGAGAGGTTGTTTTTGGTAGATTCGCATATAGATGTGATAATAAAAGAGTTATGCGAGTTAAAGAATAAATAAGTAAAAGCGACATACTAAATAATTATGTAAATAAAATTACAACAAAAAAATTAAAAAAATAAAATATAACTCGACTTTTAGAAATAAAATATATTTTAAAACTAAAATATAATGAAATATATTATCTCTTTATCTGTATAAAAGCACCAATACCTAGATGATAAGAGAGTAATAAAGTATTAAAGAACTATAAAAAAACATCAACACCCAGATGATAAGAAAGCAGATAAAGCATCAAAGAACTCAACTTTGACTAAAAAAAGTCTTAAACCTTAACATAATCAAACCTAGAAAGCATTAAAACACTAAATCAATCAAAGAAACTAATATCAAAAGCAAAAAAAAAAAATAAAGAACAAAAATTTCAGAAAACCCGACAAAACTTCGAAAATACCAAAAAAAAGAGACTGATTAATCAAGAAGGAAGAGAAGGAAGAGAGAGTGAGAGCGTCAAGAAAGAGGGAGAGCAACGCTTGCATACCTCTTATTCAATCCTAAAAAAGAACCACATGTTTACATACCTTGTTGAAAAAGAGGGCATAACTTTCATGAAAAAAAGGGGTAAGAGGATTGGCTCGGTGCTCCCTCCCCTCTCTCGACCTCGGGTTTCGAAAAACAATATCCCTCGACCTAATTTGATTTTAATGGGCAGATAAAGAAACAAAATCATTTGAAGTCCACGATCTCTATTAATTAAGGTAAGGTTGCATATTATTGAACATCTCCAAATTTTGCTTATCAACGAGATTTTCACTAAGTTATTGTTATTGATGTCGTTATTTATATTTCTCGTTTATGCATTATAAATATAAGCCAACATTCCTCACGTGGAATTTCTTAATTATAAGGTGCTTAAAAAAATAACATAAGGACTTTCAGGTCTTGCCCATTTCCACAAGCCAACACACATATACACGTTTCTGGTACGAGAAAATGTTAGTTCATATTGGATTAGCTATATACATATAGAACATATATATACACAGGATTGGTTATAATTAGAAAGTCATTCCTAATAACATAAGAAAGGGCAAACGCAATATAAGGCATGTCTATGCTTTTAAAGCAGGCAGTGGTGTAGCCTTCGTGGTGCTTGGAAGCAATAAATAGCTTTTGTAGTTACAAATTTACACATATCGGCAATTTTTTTGCATTTTCAATCACGATAGAGAGTTTCTAAATATTGGTTCTATTTTAAAAATGTCAAACAATGGCAAATTGTCATTTCCTTTTAAAACATCAAATTTAGAACAACTTCATGCTACTATGGCAGATGATAATAGATAAAATATTGATAAATAATTGAAACCAATGTTCCTTTGAAAAGAATTTCTCATCTTTCCTACATTTTTGTATATATTCCCCTTCTTTAAAAAATGTAAGAACATAACACGAGTAGATATAAGTGTTTAGCTTCAAGTTGCAACATCACTCATGCAACCATGCAACATTCAAGTAGACTTCTATTCTCAAGAATTTGAAGTTTAGTAAATCTTTTAACATCATATAGAGAAAGGCTTAAGAATATTGCAATGTCGCTTGAATCAATATATGGCATAGGTCAAATAATTATGCCACTATGTTCTAGCTAGTAACTAACTTGTATATAAAAAAGAGGATTGTCATTTGGTAATATACTCTAAACTTTGATGAATGAAAATTATAGAACCAAATATAGATATTGGTTGTTTTAACGTTTTAGTCAGACATCAAACATGAGAAACGCATTAAGATATCGTAAAACAATCAACTGATAATACAATACTAGGCAACTCCTTATGATATATAATCTTAATAAAGCCACCTAGTGATGCGCATAAACAATCCATTTGTTCTTGGACTATACCATATCAAACTTTGAACAAACAGTGTAGAATGTAATTATAGAAATTATAGGACTTTGAAAGTGAATGTTCTATGTCATCTTATACTTTCTATCCTCAAACTTTGGTAGCAAGTTCATTTGTCCGCTTAGTGTTATCATTTATAGTTATTGATTATCTTAATATTGAATAGATTTTCTCATCCCATTAAAGACAAAAGGGTGTAGAATATGGAGATAATTTAGTGATAAATGTTCAGCGTTAATTCAATGCTAAACGGAGAAATTTGGCACTGACATTATGTATTTGTTTTGTATTGTTTTGATTTGCATAACCCTTTATAATCTACAATCTCAATAAAGTCACCTAGTGTTAAACATAAATATTCCATTTGTTCTTGGAATATACCATCTCAAACTTTGAACAAACAATGTAAACTATAATAACAAAAATTGTAGGACTTTGAAAGTGAATGTTCTATATTATCTTGTAATTTTTATCCTCAAATTTGTTGGCAAGTTGATTTGTCCCCTTAATGGTAGCATTTACAGACTGTTTATCAGTATTGAATAGATTTACTTGTCCTATTAAACACAAAAGGGAGTAGAATATAGAGATAATTTATTGTTAAATATAAAGATGTTAAATGTTTGGTGTTAATTGGAGATATTTGGAATTGATATATTGTGATTTACTCGTGTCATCTAGTTCAAATTGAATGTAGTAGACCTATCCATTGTCTTTAACTACTCGAGTCTCAAACCTCTCATTCATATTGTACACCAAGCATTATATGTCAATAAAAAAGAGACTGTAAAAAGAAATGTCTATTTTTGATTAGTTCTTCATCAATTTATTAAACTGCCAGAAAGATATTTGCAATTCAAAATTTTAATAAAATTACTTGATGAAGTACATAAGTACAAACGAACAATTAATTGATGCAAATTCCCACACAATTTTTCAAACAAAAGAGAAAGAACAATGGCAGAATCAATGCTCTCAGAGAGGAAATTGGTCAGGACTCAAGATGAATATGAGGTTCTAGAGTAACACTATTGTGACTCTTCAAAAAAGGTAATGAGGCTTACCTTGTCAGACTTTTGAAGATACCAATTTGTCTATCGAAAATAACGGGGATAATATAAAATAAGCTTACAAATGAGGTGTTCTACATATGATTCCTTAGTGAATCGATAATTAAACGACTCAAATGGAAGATTATTACTAAGAAATAGGTTTTAGGAGGAAGAGAGACAGGTAGTATAATATCTCGTTCCCATCCTAAAGGTTAGAGCTCTAGATTTCGGTAATTGAGAAAATAGCAATGAGAGATTAGAAGAAATTGCATTTCATGCTCATGCATAATGTAGTATACACACACACACGTGAATAGTAAATTTGGCACATAAAAATGACTATACATGCATGCATTCATTGACATATTCCGGGTATAATTGATCTATAAATGTGATTTTATTTAACATTGTGGTTTGATTGTATTAAAAATTGGTTTGAAGAGTAAATTTATTGATTAGAATTTTTGGAATTTCTGGAAAAAAATTTGAAAATTTTTAGATATTTTTGGACTAGAAAAAATTCCAAGTGGTGTTAAATGGTAGTAGAATTTACTGTCCAATGGCAATGTAAAATTTTGATAAATAATTTTAGAAATTATTGACAAGTGTCATTGAAAATTGGGAGAAAATTTGGGTTAAAAATTAGAGACAAATGGACTAGTAGATTAAAAGACCAAAAGTGGGACTATAGGAAAGTGACAAGTGTCACTACCCTCATTACTTACTATTCGTTTACCCAATTAAAGACCATTCCATGGTCTTTTACTTGCCCATTCATGACATATGCTTCATTTTCCAACTTCTTCATTTCTTCATCTTCTCCATTCCTCTCCTTCTCCCACGACATTCATTCTCACCCTCGTCATATTAACTCTTGTTCAACTCTTTCACCTTGCGTCTTCAAGATTCATTTCCTTTCTCTTCTTGTTGCTAAAAGACCTAACCTATTCCACCTTTAAAAGGTAAAGATCATGTATGTGGAGGAGCTAGGGTTCTTGGAGATTTTTGAAGAAACTTTAGATAAATCAAGTAAGTAACCTATTACTCTTCATGGCTTTGATGAATGAAGCATGTATGATGATAGTTTAGTGGTAAATGATCATGACAAAGGAGTTTAGTATATGCTAGAACGTTGGTGAAGAAATGAATTATATATTGATGTTTTGTTTCATATAAATGCTAAGTAATGGGTTAGTAATTGTTTTATGGATGATTGGTGCTGTAAATGGTGATGTATATATATATGTGTGTGTGTGTGTGTGTGTGTGTGTGTGTGTGTGTGTGTGTGTGTGTGTGTGTGTGTGTGTGTGTGTGTGTGTGTAACGTGGATGAAGAATGGGTATACTTATGTTCTCTTTTGTGTATATGTTGAGTAAGAAATTATGAGTTGTACTAAACATGTTTTTAAGATGAATTGGTTTTGAAAATTGATGTTTTAATGAAAATTGGAAGTTGATGAATATAGAGATGAGTATATGACCTGATTTGTGTTAATGGATGAGTGTAGAAATGAGAATGAAGGAGTGATTCAAGTATGCTCTGCTATTAGTGTTAATGATTCATCATGGAATATAATTTATTTATGGATGACATTGAGTTGAAATGGAGTTAGAATAATGGAGAAATGATGGATAATTGAGCTAGAAGTGATAGATTAAGCATTTGATGTTGAGTGTGATAAGTAAAGAGTTAGAAATCTGGCAAGATTTAGCAGTAGTATGTTCACTGAGTATACTTTTATGTTTTAGCCATAACTTTTTCTCTAGTTATCAAAATGAGATGATTCTTAATTTGGATCAAACTAGAGCTATATGGCTACATTTTTCATGAGATATTGAATTCAAATTATGTCTTTAAGAGTCTTAAAATCTGACATGAAGTTCAGAACTGGGTATTGCTTATGTGAAAGTTCACTGCGACAAACTCCTTGCTTCGCTGCGGTCAACTTGCAGGGTCTGGTTAGGATTCCTCTCGAAAAAAGTTGACCGCAGCCAACTCTTGGCTTCACCATGGCGAACTTGTGAAATTTTTGCGAAAATTTCTCTCAAGAGAAGTTCGCCACAAAAAACTTGCTTGCACCTTGAACATGCTTCGGTATTTTGAGGATATCTTGTTCTGTAGTTCTCTAAATGCAATGATTTTTTATTTGAGTAAACTAGAGACATAGAGTTACAAAATGTCTGAAGAAATCAAATTCTAAATTGAACTCTAAGAATTTCAATTTCTGGGTGGAAGCTGAATGCAGGGCAATGTCTTAGTATAAAAACAGTCCAAAATTTGGTAAGGTATAGCCTTCGTGGTGCTTGGAAGCAACAAATAGCTTTTGTAGTTACAAAATTTACACATATTGGCATTTTTTTTTTGCATTTTCAATCACAATAGAGAGCTTCTATGTTGGGACCCGATCCGGGAACCGGATCCCAACCGAACCAACTTAACACTTTCACTCTATGCTCTGATACCATAAATGTTGGGACCCGATCCGGGACCCGGATCCCAACCAAAAAAAAAAAAAAAAAACTTAACCAAAAGAACGAATGACGGAATCAATGGAAACGGAAGCGAAAGGAGACAGAAATTTCGGATCGAAATTGCGAAATGCGGAAGCGAACAAATCCGAAAGTAGCGAAGCGGAAGCAAATGCAAGCGGAAGCAAGAACTAATCGAATCAAACGAATAGATTCAATCGAATATAACGAAGCGAAATAATCGAATCCGAATCACAAAGCGGAACGAATAAGCGAAAGCGGGATCGAATCGAATGCAAATCGAATTCGGATAGAAAACAAAGTAAGCAAACAAATCAATGTAAACTGAAACACTTTCCGACATCCGTGAATAAGCAAAGAACAGGAAACAGAATCGCGTTATGAATTCTAAGACGTTCCAAAATCCGTTATAAATTTTTTTTTCTTTTCTTATTCTCATTCCTTATTCATTTCTTCTCTTACTCAAACTCATTTAAAACATAACCAATGCATCCAATTTCCAAAATTACACTTTTATCCCAAATCTTATCGAAAATTCTAAAAGATAACTACCGCCTTTATCCTAACTCCAAAATTCTGCAAAGCGAAATACACTTCTATAATCTCAACAAACCTCGAATCATCGGACACTCCCGTCCTAATCCCAACACCAGCAGAAACACAAACCTAAAACTAATACTTCCATAATTCTCAAATCAATAAATACCAAACTCATAATTCAACTCATTTCCAAATTCATACATATAGATTCCCAAACTATTCATAATTTCATATACAAATTTCTCATTCATTCACAATACTCAACTTTATACACAAATACATTTTCCAAACTTATCTAAAGCCATAAACATATTCATACACAAGATCCAAATTTCTCAAAACCAACGATTCAAGTGTCGAACCGACGCCTTGACATACGTCTTCACATTCTTTCATCCGATCTCCTGCTCGAAACCTGGAGATGGGGATGAAAGGGGGGTTGAGCTCGAAAGCTCGTGGATAACACATTTATAAACTGATAAATAAGCCGAAATCATTTTTAATAATCTTTTTGCCAAAAGGGCGAATTTTTTTTTCAAACTTTATAATTTTTCAAACAATTTCCTCAAACCCATTTTTTTTTCATATTTTTCAAACTTTTCATAATAATCTCACTTTTCTCATTTTCAAAACTTCTTGAATTTTCATAAATATGAATGCGAACACATAAACAAATCAAAACATATTACACATCGAATGGTGCAGCTAGGTCCAAGCGAGCGTCGCATAGCCCCGCATAAGCGGTCCTGCGATCGTGAAACGAAACGTCTACACTTTCCGCATTGCGGTCCAGTGTAGCCGTGAAGGAGTCCGAAATCGGAGCTCCGTGCCACTAGCGGGCAGCCTGGAGAAGGCTATACACATAGAGACAGCGCTGACTCACCAAGGGACCTACCAAACCCACATAACACATTCACAAGCGAAAATCAAATTGCCCGAAGGCACAAATTTCAAAATCTTGATATTTTTCACACACGTGTCCTCACAGACATATTTTCATTCATAAATTCACAATCTTCAAGCAATACAATACACATAACACATTCTCAAAAAGTCAATAATGCACAACCATAGCAATTATTAAAACTTCATATATAATGATGCAAATTTTATTCAAAACTCATTTGGGACTCGTAATGCCAAACGATAACAAACTTTTATTGTCAAATATTTACAAAAAACCTTAATTCATCAAAATCCAAATTTTTACTTTCTTTAATTTTTCAAAGTTGCATATTGCTCACAAATCAAAATATAAATATACTACCCACCTCGAATTATTGCCGGAAACTTGATTTCAAGCTCCAATTGATCCTTGCTTTTCTCTCTCTTCCAAATTACCAAAACCTAAACCATAATCATCCAAATTTCACATCAGAAAATACTTAATTTTCACAATCAACTTAGGAATTCACCAATTCCATTTACATTCAAGCTATTTCAATCTCCAATTTTGAAAATCCCCAATTTTCAAAATTGGCCTAAACCAATACACCCAAATTCAATCTCATAAAACATAATTTCTTCAAAATTAATCTCACAATTCATCAATTCACATTAATTCCAAACTATTTAAATCCTCAATTTCAAAAATCCCCAAATCTTAAAATTGGCCTAAACCAATTTATCCAAATTCAATACCATAAAATACCAATTCTTAAAAATTGATTTCATATATCATCAATTCATCATATTTCCTATAATTCTACACCAAAATATCTCAAAATTCTCAATCATAAAATTTAGCCTAAACCTTAATCAATTTTCCATCCAAAATTAAACCCAACCTAAAGCATATACATCAAAATTAATTCCACAATCCATAAACCCATCTCATATGCCATAATTCTAAACCGAAAATTAATCAAAATCTCAAAGTAGAAAAATTTCTCTTACCTCTTTCTCTTCCAAATTCGAATTTTCTTGGCTCATGAAGAAGCTCTCTTCATTCTCCACTCTTTTCCTTCTTGGAAAAATCCCAAAAGCTTGAAGAATTAAGTAGAACAAAATCAAACTTCTCCCTCTTCTTTCTCCATACGAACTCTTCTCCATTCTTCTTCTTTCTTCTTATTTCTCTTCTCCTTCTTCTCTGGAAATTTCCAGCCACTTTCGTGGCTTTTAAATAAGCCAAACGACACTCCTCAAGTGTGTTTCATTAATTGATGGTCAAATGACCAAATTGCCCTCCATTCAAAACTTAAAGTGACACTTACTTGCGGTTTGATTCGCACTATCGATTTGAAGGAATTTGTCCAAACTTCCTTCTCGAGAAATGTTCCTCTCACTCATACGAATCCAACGCCACTGACCGCGCTCAATTCGAGCACTACATCAAAAGTTATGTGCAAAACAATTCGGAAAATCCATATTCTAACACATTTCCTATGTACGATTATTTCCGTCCAAAATTTCACATTCTTAATCCCGAATTGAAACTCGATGTCTTCATAACAATTGTAGCCTTATGTCTCTAGTTTAATTCAAAACAAGAATCGTCTCATTTCAATTCCCAGATCAAAAGCTATACTCAAATTACTCACAGGTGTTCTCAATCCAAAATTAAACCCTAATCCGAACTTAAATTCAAAATTAAAAGTCCTAAGGGCAAAATTGACATTTCATGTCTTCATATGATTTGTAGCCCTTGTCTTATCTTTATTTCCCTCAAGAATCGCTTCAATCGGATCTCTACAGATCCCGAATTTCACAAAACACTGAATCATGCTCGAAAATTTCCCGACTCACTTTGATTAAATTAATCACCATTAATTTAATCTCAAAAGTTCACAAATTTCTTATAAAATGAAATTCAATGTCTTAGGAATCCAATGCAAAAGAATCAACTCAATCGGATGTCGGACGGAAAAGATATAGGCAAAACAGTGAGCAAAGATCGGATTAAAACAAAGAAATCAAAATTTAAGAAGCAAAACAGTGCGGAGACGCCTCGACTCATGAGGCGAGACGCCGCTCATGAGGGCGAGACGCCTGCTCGCTAGGGCGAGGCGTCGCCTGGCGAGGCGAAGCGCAGCCCCGCCTCGCTAGAGGAGGCGCCGCCTAGCGAGGCGCACACCATGAGAGGAGAGCCTGCCTCGCGAGGCGAAGACAGCCGCCTCGCCTCGGCGAGGCGTCGCCTAGCGAGCGATATGGGCGCCCGCTCGCTAGGGCGAGCCGTCGCCTAGCGAGGGCGCTAAAACTTTCTCTTTTTTTTTTTTCCTCTAAACTTCCAAAATTCATAACTTTTAATCCCGAATCCGATTTTGACAAACTTAGTCTCTATAAAAGCTTGAGAGAAGCTCTAAATCTTCCGAGAAGAACATAAAACTCAATTCAACTCCTACGGGAGTCCATTTTCCGGTCAAAGATACTATCCTCTATACAAACTTGTAAAAATCATAACTTAATATTCCGAGATCGAAAAATTGCATACATTATATCGAATTAAAGATCAAAACAAATCCTTCAATTCTTATGAAGAACATCAAAGCTCAATTAACCTCTAACTAGGTTAATTTCTCAGTCAAAGCTTCAACCATAATAAAAGTCAAACCCGATCAAACATAAACTTTGACCGATCATAACTTTCACTCCCGATATCGAAAAATTACAAACTTTATTTCCACAAAAATCTCTTAACATAATCTACAAGTTTCATGTAGATCATTTTATCAAATTTTGCCTCAATCAAAAGTCAACCTTCAAAGGCCAGAAAGTCAATTATTACACAATTTTTCATATTTTCATACTTTCTCTCTTTATTTCATGATCTTCAACTCAATTTCAATCAACTCATCCACTTGATCATAGTCAAATTGTCACTCAAGGTTCGGGGTCCAACATTTCTCCCCCTCTTAAAAGAATTTCGTCCTCGAAATTCACACTTACTTAAACTCCAAGTAACTCATTCTTGCATAAATTTCTTTCTAAACAAAGATCCTCAAGCACTTTCATACTAATTTCTTTCCAAAACTCATAATCAATTACTTTTTCATCAAATTTACTCATCATACATATTCTCAATCTCTTCAAAATTTTCACTTCCTTAAACCATATACCACCCATATCATATCAAAACACTATATCTATAACACATTATTTCTTCATATATGGGCACAAATTAATGGTCCATTTCTTAAGGAACCCTAATATGGTTCAATCATCATTATGCCATCATTCTTTCATCTATATCAATTCATCACAATTTATCAAGAAATTCTAATCTTAATTTCCTCAACACATTCCGAAAATCAAACATATTCTTAACACTCAAATCAAACCAATCACTTGAATTCATCAAATAGTCATACATATCAATTTCACATTCCTAAAGACAATCATACTTCTTTCATCAAAATCAAATGATCACTTAGCACATTCTCACAAATTCACTCTGATCTTTACAAACTCGTATCAATTCCTTATTCATACTCATACGCCCAAGTAAGATCATATTACTGGGCTCTGATACCATAAATGTTGGGACCCGATTCGGGAACCGGATCCCAACCGAACCAACTTAACACTTTCACTCTATGCTCTGATACCATAAATGTTGGGACCCGATCCGGGACCCGGATCCCAACCAAAAAAAAAAAAAAAACTTAACCAAAAGAACGAATGACGGAATCAATGGAAACGGAAGCGAAAGGAGACAGAAATTTCGGATCGAAATTGCGAAATGCGGAAGCGAACAAATCCGAAAGTAGCGAAGCGGAAGCAAATGCAAGCGGAAGCAAGAACTAATCGAATCAAACGAATAGATTCAATCGAATATAACGAAGCGAAATAATCGAATCCGAATCACAAAGCGGAACGAATAAGCGAAAGCGGGATCGAATCGAATGCAAATCGAATTCGGATAGAAAACAAAGTAAGCAAACAAATCAATGTAAACTGAAACACTTTCCGACATCCGTGAATAAGCAAAGAACAGGAAACAGAATCGCGTTATGAATTCTAAGACGTTCCAAAATCCGTTATGAATTTTTTTTTCTTTTCTTATTCTCATTCCTTATTCATTTCTTCTCTTACTCAAACTCATTTAAAACATAACCAATGCATCCAATTTCCAAAATTACACTTTTATCCCAAATCTTATCGAAAATTCGCAAAGATAACTACGCCTTTATCCTAACCAAAATTCTGCAAAGCGCGAATACACTTCATAATCTCAACAGACCTCGAATCATCGGACACTCCCGTCCTAATCCCAACACCAAAGCAAAACACAAACCTAAAACTAATACTTCCATAATTCTCAAATCAATAAATACCAAACTCATAATTCAACTCATTTCCAAATTCATACATATAGATTCCCAAACTATTCATAATTTCATATACAAATTTCTCATTCATTCACAATACTCAACTTTATACACAAATACATTTTTCCAAACTTATCTAAAGCCATAAACATATTCATACACAAGATCCAAATTTCTCAAAACCAACGATTCAAATGTCGAATCGACGTCTTGACATACGTCTTCACATTCTTTCATCCGATCTCCGTCAAAACCTGGAGATGGGGATGAAAGGGGGGTGAGCTCGAAAGCTCGTGGATAACACATTTATAAACTGATAAATAAGCCGAAATCATTTTTAATAATCTTTTTGCCAAAAGGGCGAATTTTTTTTCAAACTTTATAATTTTTCAAACAATTTCCTCAAACCCATTTTTTTTCATATTTTTCAAACTTTTCATAATAATCTCACTTTTCTCATTTTCAAAACTTCTTGAATTTTTCATAAATATGAATGCGAACACATAAACAAATCAAAACATATTACACATCGAATGGTCCAGCTAGGTCCAAGCAGAGCGTCTTGCATACCCCCGCATATACGGTCCTGCGATCGTGAAACGAACGCATTACACTTTCCGCATCATGCGGTCCAATATAGCCGTGAAGGAGTCCGAATCGAGTCCGTGCCCTTACTAATGCGACTGGAGAAGGCTATACACATAGAGACAAATACGACTCACCAAGGACCTACCAAACCCACATAACACATTCACAAGAAAATCAAATTGCCAAGGCACAAATTTCAAAATCTTGATATTTTTCACACACGTGTCCTCACGCATATATTTTCATTCATAAATTCACAATCTTCAAGCAATACAATACACATAACACATTCTCAAAAGTCAATAATGCACAACCATAGCAATTATTAAAACTTCATATATAATGATGCAAATTTTATTCAAAACTCATTTGGGACTCGTAATGCCAAACGATAACAAACTTTTATTGTCAAATATTTACAAAAACCTTAATTCATCAAAATCCAAATTTTACTTTCTTTAATTTTTCAAAGTTGCATATTGCTCACAAATCAAAATATAAATATACTACCCACCTCAATTATTGCTTAAACTTGATTTCAAGCTCCAATTGATCCTTGCTTTTCTCTCTTCCAAATTACCAAAACCTAAACCATAATCATCCAAATTTCACATCAGAAAATACTTAATTTTCACAATCAACTTAGGAATTCACCAATTCCATTTACATTCAAGCTATTTCAATCTCCAATTTTGAAAATCCCCAATTTTCAAAATTGGCCTAAACCAATACACCCAAATTCAATCTCATAAAACATAATTTCTTCAAAATTAATCTCACAATTCATCAATTCACATTAATTCCAAACTATTTAAATCCTCAATTTCAAAATCCCAAATCTTAAAATTGGCCTAAACCAATTTATCCAAATTCAATACCATAAATACCAATTCTTAAAATTGATTTCATATATCATCAATTCATCATATTTCCTATAATTCTACACCAAAATATCTCAAAATTCTCAATCATAAAATTTAGCCTAAACCTTAATCAATTTTCCATCCAAAATTAAACCCAACCTAAAGCATATACATCAAAATTAATTCCACAATCCATAAACCCATCTCATATGCCATAATTCTAAACCGAAAATTAATCAAAATCTCAAAGTAGAAAAATTTCTCTTACCTCTTTCTCTTCCAAATTCGAATTTTCTTGGCTCATGAAGAAGCTCTCTTCATTCTCCACTCTTTTCCTTCTTGGAAAAATCCCAAAAGCTTGAAGAATTAAGTAGAACAAAATCAAACTTCTCCCTCTTCTTTCTCCATACGAACTCTTCTCCATTCTTCTTCTTTCTTCTTATTTCTCTTCTCCTTCTTCTCTGGAAATTTCCAGCCACTTTCGTGGCTTTTAAATAAGCCAAAACGACACTCCTCAAGTGTGTTTCATTAATTGATGGTCAAATGACCAAATTGCCCTCCATTCAAAACTTAAAGTGACACTTACTTGCGGTTTGATTCGCACTATCGATTTGAAGGAATTTGTCCAAACTTCCTTCTCGAGAAATGTTCCTCTCACTCATACGAATCCAACGCCACTGACCGCGCTCAATTCCGAGCACTACATCAAAAGTTATGTGCAAAACAATTCGGGAAAATCCATATTCTAACACATTTCCTATGTACGATTATTTCCGTCCAAAATTTCACATTCTTAATCCCGGAATTGAAACTCGATGTCTTCATAACAATTGTAGCCTTATGTCTCTAGTTTAATTCAAAACAAGAATCGTCTCATTTCAATTCCCAGATCAAAAGCTATACTCAAATTACTCACAGGTGTTCTCAATCCAAAAATTAAACCCTAATCCGAACTTAAATTCAAAAATTAAAAGTCCTAAGGGCAAAATTGACATTTCATGTCTTCATATGATTTGTAGCCCTTGTCTTATCTTTATTTCCCTCAAGAATCGCTTCAATCGGATCTCTACAGATCCCGAATTTCACAAAACACTGAATCATGCTCGGAAAATTTCCCGACTCACTTTGATTAAATTAATCACCATTAATTTAATCTCAAAAGTTCACAAATTTCTTATAAAATGAAATTCAATGTCTTAGGAATCCAATGCAAAAGAATCAACTCAATCGGATGTCGGACGGAAAAGATATAGGCAAAACAAAGGAGCAAAGATCGGATTAAAACAAAGAAATCAAAATTTAAGAAGCAAAGCAGCGTCGAGACGCCTCGACTCATGAGGCGAGACGCCGTCATGAGGGCGAGACGCCTTCGCTAGGGCGAGGCGTCGCCTGGCGAGGGCGAAGGCGCCTCGCCTCGCTAGGCGAGGCGTCGCCTAGCGAGGCGCACACCATGAGGGCGAGCCTGCCCTCATGAGGCGAAGACAGCCTCCGCCTCGCCACGGCGAGGCGTCGCCTGAGCGAGAAGATATCTGAGCGCCGCTAGGCTAGGGCGAGCCGTCGCTCTAGCGAGGCGCTAAAACTTTTCTCTTTTTTTTTTTTTCCTCTAAACTTCCAAAATTCATAACTTTTAATCCGAAATCCGATTTTGACAAACTTAGTCTCTATAGAAAGCTTGAGAGAAGCTCTAAATCTTCCGAGAAGAACATAAAACTCAATTCAACTCCTACGGGAGTCCATTTTCCGGTCAAAGATACTATCCTCTATACAAACTTGTAAAAATCATAACTTAATATTCCGAGATCGAAAAATTGCATACATTATATCGAATTAAAGATCAAAACAAATCCTTCAATTCTTATGAAGAACATCAAAGCTCAATTAACCTCTAACTAGGTTAATTTCTCAGTCAAAGCTTCAACCATAATAAAGTCAAACCCGATCAAACATAAACTTTGACCGATCATAACTTTCACTCCCGATATCGAAAAATTACAAACTTTATGTCCACAAAAATCTCTTAACATAATCTACAAGTTTCATGTAGATCATTTTATCAAATTTTGCCTCAATCAAAAGTCAACCTTCAAAGGCCAGAAAGTCAATTATTACACAATTTTTCATATTTTCATACTTTCTCTCTTTATTTCATGATCTTCAACTCAATTTCAATCAACTCATCCACTTGATCATAGTCAAATTGTCACTCAAGGTTCGGGGTCCAACATTTCTCCCCCTCTTAAAAGAATTTCGTCCTCGAAATTCACACTTACTTAAACTCCAAGTAACTCATTCTTGCATAAATTTCTTTCTAAACAAAGATCCTCAAGCACTTTCATACTAATTTCTTTCCAAAACTCATAATCAATTACTTTTTCATCAAATTTACTCATCATACATATTCTCAATCTCTTCAAAATTTTCACTTCCTTAAACCATATACCACCCATATCATATCAAAACACTATATCTATAACACATTATTTCTTCATATATGGGCACAAATTAATGGTCCATTTCTTAAGGAACCCTAATATGGTTCAATCATCATTATGCCATCATTCTTTCATCTATATCAATTCATCACAATTTATCAAGAAATTCTAATCTTAATTTCCTCAACACATTCAAAATCAAACATATTCTTAACACTCAAATCAAACCAATCACTTGAATTCATCAAATAGTCATACATATCAATTTCACATTCCTAAAGACAATCATACTTCTTTCATCAAAATCAAATGATCACTTAGCACATTCTCACAAATTCACTCGATCTTTACAAACTCGATCAATTCCTTATTCATACTCATACGCCCAAGTAAGATCATATTCTTGGGCTCGATATTATAAATGTTGGGACCCGATTCGAACCGGATCCCAACCGAACCAACTTAACACTTTCACTCTATGCTCGATACCATAAATGTTGGTACCGATCCGGACCCGGATCCCAACCAAAAAAAAAAAAACTTAACCAAAAGAACGAATGACTAATCAATGGAAACAAGCGAAGGAGATGAAATTTCGGATCTAAATTGCGAAATGCGAAGCGAACAAATCCGAAAGTAGCGAAGCGGAAGCAAATGCAAGCGAAGCAAGAACTAATCGAATCAAACGAATAGATTCAATCGAATATAACGGTTAAATAATCGAATCCGAATCACAAAGTGAAACGAATAAGCGGCGCGGATCGAATCGAATGCAAATCGAATTCGGATAGAAAACAAAGTAAGCAAACAAATCAATGTAAATCAAACACTTTCCGACATCCGTGAATAAGCAAAGAACAGAAAGCAGAATCGCGTTATGAATTCTAAGACGTTCCAAAATCCGTTATGAATTTTTTTTCTTTCTTATTCTCATTCCTTATTCATTTCTTCTCTTACTCAAACTCATTTAAAACATAACCAATGCATCCAATTTCCAAAATTACACTTTTATCCCAAATCTTATCGAAAATTCAAAGATAACTACGCTTTATCCTAACCCAAAATTCTCGCAAAGCGTAATACACTTCTATAATCTCAACAGACCTCGTAATCATCGGACACTCCGTCCTAATCCCAACACCAAAGAAAACACAAACCTAAAACTAATACTTCCATAATTCTCAAATCAATAAATACCAAACTCATAATTCAACTCATTTCCAAATTCATACATATAGATTCCCAAACTATTCATAATTTCATATACAAATTTCTCATTCATTCACAATACTCAACTTTATACACAAATACATTTTTCCAAACTTATCTAAAGCCATAAACATATTCATACACAAGATCCAAATTTCTCAAAACCAACGTATTCAAATGTCGAACGACGCCTTGACATACGTTTCACATTCTTTCATCCGATCTCCGCCGAAACCCGGAGATGGGGATGAAAGGGGGTGAGCTCAAAGCTCGTGGATAACACATTTATAAACCGATAAATAAACCAAATCATTTTAATAATCTTTTGCCAAAAGGCTAATTTTTTTTCAAACTTTATAATTTTTCAAACAATTTCCTCAAACCCATTTTTTTCATATTTTCAAACTTTTCATAATAATCTCACTTTTTCTCATTTTCAAAACTTCTTGAATTTTTCATAAATATGAATGCGAACACATAAACAAATCAAAACATATTACACATCGAATGGTCCAGCTAGTCCAACAGAGCGTCTTGCATAGCCGCATAGATACGGTCCTGCAGGCGATCGTGAATGAAACGTCTTATACTTTCGCATTGCATGGTCCAATTAGAAGCCGTGAAGGAGTCCGAACGGAGTCCGTACCCTTAATGGCAACTGGAGAAGGCTATACACATAGAGACAATACCGACTCACCAAGGGACCTACCAAACCCACATAACACATTCATGGCGAAAATCAAATTGCCAAGGCACAAATTTCAAATCTTGATATTTTTCACACACGTGTCCTCACGTACATATTTTCATTCATAAATTCACAATCTTCAAGCAATACAATACACATAACACATTCTCAAAAAGTCAATAATGCACAACCATAGCAATTATTAAAACTTCATATATAATGATGCAAATTTTATTCAAAACTCATTTGGGACTCGTAATGCCAAACGATAACAAACTTTTATTGTCAAATATTTACAAAAACCTTAATTCATCAAAATCCAAATTTTACTTTCTTTAATTTTTCAAAGTTGCATATTGCTCACAAATCAAAATATAAATATGCTACCCACCTCAATTATTGCTTAAACTTGATTTCAAGCTCCAATTGATCCTTGCTTTTCTCTCTTCCAAATTACCAAAACCTAAACCATAATCATCCAAATTTCACATCGAAAATACTTAATTTTCACAATCAACTTAGGAATTCACCAATTCCATTTACATTCAAGCTATTTCAATCTCCAATTTTGAAAATTCCCAATTTTCAAAATTGGCCTAAACCAATACACCCAAATTCAATCTCATAAAACATAATTTCTTCAAAATTAATCTCACAATTCATCAATTCACATTAATTCCAAACTATTTAAATCCTCAATTTCAAAATCCCCAAATCTTAAAATTGGCCTAAACCAATTTATCCAAATTCAATACCATAAAATACCAATTCTTAAAATTGATTTCATATATCATCAATTCATCATATTTCCTATAATTCTACACCAAAATATCTAAAAATTCTCAATCATAAAATTTAGCCTAAACCTTAATCAATTTTCCATCCAAAATTAAACCCAACCTAAAGCATATACATCAAAATTAATTCCACAATCCATAAACCCATCTTATATGCCATAATTCTAAACCGAAAATTAATCAAAATCTCAAAGTAGAAAAATTTCTCTTACCTCTTTCTCTTCCAAATTCGAGTTTTCTTGGCTCATGAAGAAGCTCTCTTCATTCTCCACTCTTTTCCTTCTTGAAAAAATCCCAAAAGCTTGAAGAATTAAGTAGAACAAAATCAAACTTCTCCCTCTTCTTTCTCCATACGAACTCTTCTCCATTCTTCTTCTTTCTTCTTATTTCTCTTCTCCTTCTTCTCTGGAAATTTCCAGCCACTTTCGTGGCTTTTAAATAAGCCAAACGACACTCCTCAAGTGTGTTTCATTAATTGATGGTCAAATGACCAAATTGCCTCCATTCAAAACTTAAAGTGACACTTACTTGCGGTTTGATTCAAGACTATCGATTTGAAGGAATTTGTCCAAACTTCCTTCTCGAGAAATGTTCCTCTCACTCATACGAATCCAACGTCACTGACCGCGCTCAATTCCGAGCACTACATCAAAAGTTATGTGCAAAACAATTCGGGAAAATCCATATTCTAACACATTTCCTATGTACGATTATTTCCGTCCAAAATTTCACATTCTTAATCCCGGAATTGAAACTCGATGTCTTCATAACAATTGTAGCCTTATGTCTCTAGTTTAATTCAAAACAAGAATCGTCTCATTTCGATTCCCAGATC
The DNA here is from genome assembly GCA_029891385.1 of Erythroxylum novogranatense. NCBI lineage: Eukaryota > Viridiplantae > Streptophyta > Magnoliopsida > Malpighiales > Erythroxylaceae > Erythroxylum > Erythroxylum novogranatense. The sequence continues at coordinate 22,086,941 of CM057229.1, forward strand.
AAAAGCTATACTCAAATTACTCACAGGTGTTCTCAATCCAAAAATTAAACCCTAATCCGAACTTAAATTCAAAAATTAAAAGTCCTAAGGGCAAACTTGACATTTCATGTCTTCATATGATTTGTAGCCCCTTGTCTTATCTTTATTTCCCCTCAAGAATCGCTTCAATCGGATCTCTACAGATCCCGAATTTCACAAAACACTGAATCATGCTCGGAAAATTTCCCGACTCACTTTGATTAAATTAATCACCATTAATTTAATCTCAAAAGTTCACAAATTTCTTATAAAATGAAATTCAATGTCTTAGGAATCCAACGCAAAAAGAATCAACTCAATCGGATGTCGGACGAAAAAGATATAGGCAAAATAGTGAGCAAAGGTCGGATTAAAAACAAAGAAATCAAAAATTTAAGAAGCAAAACGGCGTCGGAGACGCCCGACTCGCGAGGGCGAGACGCCGCTCGCGAGGGCGAGACGCCCGCTCGCTAGGGCGAGGCGTCGCCCTGGCGAGGCGAAGGCAGCCTCGCTAGGGCGAGGCGTCGCCTCAGCGAGGCGCACACATGAGAGGCGAGCCTTGCCTCATGAGGGCGAAGACACCCCCGCTAGGCTAGGCGGCGTCGCCTAGCAGGCGCATATCGGGCGCCCGCTAGGGCGAGCCGTCGCCCTAGCGAGGGCGCTAAAACTTTTCTCTTTCTTTTTTTTTTTTCCTCTAAACTTCCAAAATTCATAACTTTTAATCCCGAAATCCGATTTTGACAAACTTAGTCTCTATAGAAAGTTTGAGAGAAGCTCTAAATCTTCCGAGAAGAACATAAAACTCAATTCAACTCCTACGGGAGTCCATTTTCCGGTCAAAGATACTATCCTCTATACAAACTTGTAAAAATCATAACTTAATATTCCGAGATCGAAAAATTGCATACATTATATCGAATTAAAGATCAAAACAAATCCTTCAATTCTTATGAAGAACATCAAAGCTCAATTAACCTCTAACTAGGTTAATTTCTCAGTCAAAGCTTCAACCATAATAAAAGTCAAACCCGATCAAACATAAACTTTGACCGATCATAACTTTCACTCCCGATATCGAAAAATTACAAACTTTATGTCCACAAAAATCTCTTAACATAATCTACAAGTTTCATGTAGATCATTTTATCAAATTTTGCCTCAATCAAAAGTCAACCTTCAAAGGCCAGAAAGTCAACTATTACACAATTTTTCATATTTTCATACTTTCTCTCTTTATTTCATGATCTTCAACTCAATTTCAATCAACTCATCCACTTGATCATAGTTAAATTGTCACTCAAGGTTCGGGGTCCAACATTCTAAATACTGGTTCTATTTTAAAAATGTCAAACAATGGCAAATTGCCATTTCCTTTTAAAACACCAAATTTCAAGGGAACAACTTCATGCTACTATGGCACATGATAATAGATAAATAATTGAAATCAATGTTCCTTTGAAAAGAATTTCACTAGATGATCATCTTTCTTACCTTTTTGTAATATATTCCCCTTCTTTGTAAAATGTAAGAACATGACACGAGTAGATATAAGTGTTCAGCTTCAAGTTTCAACATCACTCATGCAACCATGCAACATTCAAATAGACTTCTATTCTCAAGAATATGAAGTTTAGTAAATCTTTTAACATCATATAAAGAAAGGTTTAAGAATATTACAATGTTTCTTGAATCAATATATGGCATGGGTTAAATAATTATGCCATTATGTTCTAGCTAGTAACTAACTCGTATACAACAAAGAGGATTATCATAATATACTCTAAACATTGATGAATGAAAGTTATAGAACCAAATATAGATATTGGCTATTTTAACATTTTAGAAAGACACCAAACATGAGAAACCCATTAAGATATCGTAAAACAATAAACTGATAATACAATACTAGGTAACTCCTTATGATGTATAATCTTAATAAAGCCACCTAGTGATGGACATAAACAATCCATTTGTTCTTGGACTATACCATATCAAACTTTGAACAGGCAGTGTAGAATGTAATTATAAAAATTATAGGACTTTGAAAATGAATGTTCTATGTCATCTTATACTTTCTATTCTCAAACTTTGGTGGCAAGTTCATTTATCTGCTTAGTGTTATCATTTATAATTATTGTTTATCTTAATATTGAATAGATTTTCTCGTCCTGTTAAAGACAAAAAGGTATAGAATATGGAGATAATTTAGTGTCAAATGTAAACTTGTTAAATGTTCAGTGTTAATTCAATGTTAAACGGAGAAATTTGGAATTGATATTATGTATTTGTTTTGTATTGTTTTGATTTGCATAACCCCTTACGATGTACAATCTCAATAAAGTCACCTAGTGTTGGACATAAATATTCCATTTGTTCTTGGAATATACCATATCAACCTTTGAACAAACAATGTAAACTGTAGTAACAGAAATTGTAGGACTTTGAAAGTGAATGTTTTATATTATCTTGTAATTTTTATCCTCAAACTTTGGTGGCAAGTTCATTTGTCCCCTTAGTGGTAGCATTTATAGTTATCGTTTATCAGTATCGAATAGATTTACTTATCCTATTAAACACAATAGGGACTAGAATATAGGGTAATTTATTATTAAATGTAAAGATGTTAAATGTAAAGTGTTAAATGTTTGGTGTTAATTGGAGATATTTGGAATTGATAGATTGTGATTTACTCGTGTCATCTAGTTCAAATGGAACATATTAGACCTATCCATTGTCTTCAAGTACTCGAGTCTCAAACTTCTCATTCACATTGAACACCAAGCTTTATATGTTAATAAAAAAGAGACTGTAAAAAGAAATGTTTACTTTTGAATAGTTCTTTATCAATTTATTAAACTACCAAAAAGATATTTTCAATTCAAAATTTTAATAAAATTACTTAATGAAGTACATAAATACAAACGAACAATTAATTGATTCAAATTCCAACACAATTTTTCAAAAAAAAGAGAGAAAGAACAATGGCATAATCATTGCTCTGAGAGAGATCAAAAAGTACTAAAGGAGCTTTGAGTTAATGATACATGAGCTTCTCGTAAAGGACATCACTTAAGACTCAAGATGAATATGAGGTTCAAGAGTAACACTGTTACGACTCTTCAAAAAGGGTGATGAGGCTTACCTTGTTAGACTTTTTGATGATACCAATATGTCTATCGAAAATAAGGTGGATAATATAAAAACTGTTTACAAATGAGGTGTTCTGCATATGATTCCTTAGCGAATCGATAATTAAACGACTCAAATGGAAGATTATTACTAAGAAATAGGTTTTAGGTGGGGAGAGAGAGAGAGATAGCTTTTGGAGCTTTTTTTTTTCTTTTTTATAGTAAAGAAAGTAAACCCAAGTCATTAAGCATATCAAACAATAAAACCCTAAAAAAATGGACATATGAATATGAAGTAAAGAAAGCCTTAGAAATCTCCAACAATCTTCATGAAAATTTTTGGGACCTATAAGAAGTTAAAAGGAAATGTCGAAGGCACTACAAAGACAACAAAAAGGAGGGGGGGGGGAGAGAGAGAGAGAGGGAGGGACGGAGAGAGAAAGTAAAAGTGAGAGAGAGACCAGAGAAGTACCTCAAAATTAAGGAAGAGGACTATTGTTAAACTCCTAAGTCCTAACAGCGGAATCATGCAAGCATTAGCGAGCCTTGAACAATGTTTGACACTTGGGGTGATAAAACAAAGTAAAGACTTGTGAGTAGGCAAGGAAAAGGGACAATGCTAGGCGTTGACATGCACTAGTGTATATTGGCAGAATTCATCGACGAAATGCAAGATTCGGATGTGAGACCAAAAGAAGGCTTGAGATGGATTGAAGGTTAGCTAGATTGCATGCTTGATGGTGGCATATGAGAGTTTCAAGGTGACGTAGCAAGTTAGAACAAGGTTGGTGAGAGTTTTGATAGAGTTTCAGACCTTGTACGAGTTGATTTCGCTAAGGTTGATTTCTTGATAAACTAAGGACTTAATGTATGTTCAAATGAACGAACCATGACTAATGGACATGACATGGGAAAGCATTGGATTAAACCACTGTGCTATGATAGGCTTTGGGTTTGGATGACTCACCATCAACAAATAGAGATCATGAGAAGATATTGGATGACGTGACAAATAAGATCACAACAGATAGACATCAACTCTAAAGGATGAAGACCATATGGGAGAATCATCTGAAGATAATAGAGGTCTTTGTTGGATGGATCATTCCTAGATAAATGTTATCTTTTATTTTGTTAGTTGTGATGTAGATAGATCCTGTCAGATAGAGTCTTATTTAGATGTGGATGTCGTCTAATTGGATAAGGTGATGTAATATGATAAGATAAGATATGATCTAGGTAGTAGAGTTCTGTTAAGATTTTAACTTGGCTATCAAGTCAAAGATGTCTTTAACTAACTCACTTGAGTCTTGCTCCTCTCAGTGTAAAATAAAGAGATTGAGAAAGTATTCCTTTGTATACTTTGAGGGAAGTAATAAAGGTTAACATTTTGCTGTATCTCTTTTGTGCTTATTGTTGGTTTTCTTGCAAGAATGTGAGAGTTAAACACAGTGAGGGTCGTAAGTCATTTGAAACCAAGATTGTTAGTCAACGATCACGTGGTTACTTAATGTACCTAAGTGAGATTACCCTACAAAGGAGTAGGCGCAAGTTACAGTATAAGTTCGGTGCTTAAGAGACCTTTGACAATAAGAAAGAGAGAGAAAGAGAGAGGAAGAGACAGATAGAGAGAAAGTGAGAGAGAGACTATAGAAGTACCTCAAAACTAGGAAAAAGGACTATCATAGATTGGAATTAGAACAGGGGTACAAAATAGACTCAGAAGAAACAATCAGAGAAGAAGAAGAATCAGAGGAGACGATAAGAGGAAACAAAGTGTTCAATTAGGTTATCAACTAAAAGAAAATGAAGCCATTTAAGTGATTTTTGAGACATTTTTTCACTTAGTTACAAAAATTATTTTGTAGTTTAAAAAGTAAGTGAAAGGTATAATTTGGGGCAAATTTGTGTTTTAGCTAAAGCGTTTTTTACTACGAAATTTTATTCATAGTTTAATAACATTGCTATAAGTTGTTTGTTATAAAAATTAAATCTAACCTATTTACAAAATACCTTTCACTACAAAACCAAGGTCGTAGTAAAAATAAACATAACTAATAGTCTTAAAAATTGCGAAATATTTATTTGTATAGTAATACTTCAGTATGTTATGATTTAGAAAACTTGTAACCAAATACTTATTATTAGCTATGAATTTCAAATCACGGCAAAAAAAAAAAGAAAAGAAAGAAGAAACTAATAGTCATCGGTATTGCATTGATAGTTGCATAATAGTATGAAGTATGTTACGTTTCAAGTTTATAAATAAATGCTCTAATTTATTATAAGTATACTACAATCTTACTCCAATTTTCAATAACAAAATAATCTTTAATTGTTTTGTTTTTCCTTTTCACATTTTTTTATTTCTTTTGTGTTTTGTTACATTGTTCACTTTTCTGATCACTATCTTCACTTAATACTAAAACATTGAGTGCAAGATTTACTTAATTAATCTTACAATTAAGTGCGTGATTATGGTGAGACAATCTTAATAAATAGGCCCTAATACAAAGTGGCATGCAGAGAGATTTGACAATAATATAGTTCCATTTCAAAATTTACTCAATTTAACCTCCTTTTGATAAACATGTAGTTAGTTAATGATTCAACCATGATTAGTGATAAAGGATGTGTAATTGAAGTAATTTTTAATTGATTAAACTTTTCATCTTATGATGTCCTTGATGTACATCAAGCTAAATAATGAATGGCGAATGAAATAATGGGAATAATGAAGACAATGCATTATAAAAGGGACAGTGGTCCTAACCGATTCTGTCCCATATTATGTACATATTCCTTATCCTTTCTCTGATTTAAAACAAAATCACTTCTAGTGATCGCAGGTGCTCCTCTACCTAATAGTAAAGGTTCTAGTTAACTCTTTAAAACATGACGAATCATCGCATGAAGCTCAGGTTTTGGCAGAGGATACCGGATTGAAGGAGAAAAGGTACGTACTACACAAAAAATGGGATGGTTAAATATTCTTGAAAATATAAAAGCATGTAAAGTCGGGAAATCATATCATTTTCCATTGTACTTGTAAAGAAAACCACATACGGATACTTCTACTTACAGGAAGATTTTCACTTCATCTTTTCTTTACAAATATAGGACGATCACCTTCGTCAAAATTTGGGTACAAGCTAATACTTTAGAGCTCACCTGATCAGGCTTCATTTCAAATATTCCTACCAAGTACATATATACATATCCTTGACCAACTTTCACAAACTTGCATGAACATTCGTGGGAGCTCTGAATCAACAGTTGACAGATTTCTGAGGAGTGAGCACTGCGATTGCAACCCCGACAGAAGCGCGAATCAGCCCTCATCGGGAATCGGGAACTCTGACTGAAGGAGACATGTATTTTCTTATACTCTCATTCCGCCATAGATGGCCTAGACCACCCATATCAGCGAGTGCCCCTACAGAGATAGACATTAAGAATAAAAGTGAAGGACGGATATCAAGGATATCCAAGGATATCTTCTCTCTTTCTTGTGCGCACAAGTGGACTCCCAATACACTCCCATGAAACGCATGCTTGTTCATAAATATACAAATGCCAACTTGTGATATTATTAATGTATATTCCGAGTCACTCACAGTTCATGATTCGGTGACAGGAGGAAAAAGGTTGATGGACTATATAATTGCACGCCTTAATGAGTAAGCTAATCTCAATGGTTGCTTTCTCGGGCTCTTAGGCCTTTGTTTATAGGGTTTTGATAAGCTCATTTATAGTTGTTTAATCCATTATCTGTAATGGCCGGTTTCTGACTGATTTAGAAGCTTATAAATAAGTGACGATATTGACAAAATCCTGTATCATTTGTTTTCTTTCATCTACTCTATCGGATTCACCGTATGACATTGACAAATTAACAACTAAAACTTTAAAGAAATTCCTTTCTTTCTTGTACTCAACCTAGAAACTAATAGACTGTTCCATTGAAGACAGCACAGCTAGCTCGTTAGTTACCTTTTCATTTCCTCCAAAGATATAGCGAATGTCATCGTGTGCTGTCAATAAAATATATTACCAGGAGAAAGTAGTAGGCCACTTTAATAATGAGTTGTCGACACTAGATTATAAATCATAGGGCAATCTTATACCAATTATAGAGGTGGGATGGTCCAAAAGTTAAATTTGTGCTACTGATCTAATTAACATATAAAAATATCATCAAAAAGATTTTAGCCTAACAATATAGTGCGCGCATGAGTGAGATAAGAGTTATCCAGGATTTTGTGGAGCTACCACTCAAGTCTGAAAGCTGAAGATTCTGAGTAATTATAAGTTTGTGGGTATGTCCATATATATATATATATATATATAGTGGCCACTATTGCCACTTTTGTGAGGAGATAACAGTCCCACTCTCAAAGTCTCAAGGTGGTAATGGTTTCCTTTGTTTAATCTCTACTTTTATATCTTTTATTGTTAAAACTAATTTTAAAAATTAGACTAAAATTTGAATTGATTACGTAAAAATTTTAAAGTTTAACGATTTAATTAGTATTAAATCGTCTTAAAGAATAAATTAATCAATTTTAATAATATAAATTATTAAAATAAATAAATTAAAGAATTAATTGAACTAATCCATAACCTAGACAGGCCAATTGGATCATGCGACCGAGTCTATTCTTTACTTATCTGGGCCTAAGATATGGGCTTAATATAAATTGGTATAAACGCTGAGCACAACTACGCGAAACCCTAGCTGTCTCCACTTTCCCCTTTCTATAGCGCACCAGAAGCGGATGTATCTAAACGCATTTTCTTTCTGCTTCTTTATGTCTTTTGTCAATTTTGTTTAATCTGATGAATGTGTATTGAGTATTTCGTGTTTAGGCCTATGATGCACACACATTTAAGAGTAGTGAACGGTTGCTAATGGTTGAAGCGTTAAGTCTTCACTGATCACCATATCCGCCGCCGCCGCCGTCATCTTCATCACCATCATCATCTCCTCACTGCTACCCTCTCTCTCTCTCTCTCTCTCTCTCATTCTTGGTAGTGGTGGTTGGCGTATGAGGGCTTTCAGTGGATGCCATTAGCATTGTAGCCGTGTATGATTCGTTTAAAGCTATGAGATCTGAGGCCTCATTTTTATTAATTCAATTTCGTTTTCTTAAATATGCGTGGTTGATACTGGAACCGCCTTTGGTTTACATTCCATCTTAACCATGGCTTATTTTGGGTTTTGAATTCGTCTTTTTTAAGTTGAATAAAGTGAAAGTGAATGATGATACATGCACTGGGCTCTGAGCGACTTTGAGTCTGCTATATTGATGCACGTTGCAGCCTAGAAAGCTATATCTGACCCTCCTAAATTGTTTCCAGTTCTTGGATCTTTTATTTGTCTACTTGAATCACAAGTTTACTTGAGAGCTCGGAAATCCAACTAATTCACTTTTGCTTGCGTCATTGCCTCCAAACACATGTTTCTGAATTAGAAAGAGCTTCGAAGTGGTCGATATGGTCGTTTTTGTTTCCGCGGCTATGTGATTAGGATATTAGATCATCAATAGTTTGCCCAAATGCTCTCAAGTCATAGACATTTGACTATTTGAAGAAAACCCTATACTTCTATTGGCAATGATTAAGGCCATGAGTAAAATCTTGATTTAAATTAATTGTGTTTTATCTATTCTGCGCCCAATGATGCACAAATCAACCGTATTGAGTGGTCGCTTGGTATTTATTTGTCGGAGCCTTTCCTCATCACTCTCTCTCTTTCTCTATCTATCTATCTATCTATCTGTGTGTGTGTGTGTGTGTGTGTGCCTGAAGGTGTTTTGGAAAGGCTTTGACGAAAACTACTGGCGCTATACCATGTATGATGCGTTCTAGCTATGAGATCTGAGGGCCTTTTGATTTTCTTACCTGTTTGTTTTTCTTTTCTGATGAACACTTTCTAGACCTCGTATTGGGTTCATCTTCCTTCTTTATCTGACTGGAACTGGAAGTGTTCTTTTTGTTATGAGCTCACATTTGATGTTACTGCAATTTCTTGGCTGCTATCTAATTAAAGTATTGAAAGTGCTTATGCCCTTATTCCCAGCATATATTATACTCACACGTCATGCCAACTCTTCTGATGAAATTTGTTTACAATTTCCTTATATATACACATATAGAAAATGAAAATGTTCGGTCGTTGAAACTGTTGAACTTTACCAAAGCTCCAGAAATTTGGAAGAATCAAGAGAAACCCTTGACAGAATTCTGAGATGCTGAAAAAACCAATTTCAAGAGTCTTAAAAAAAGGTTTGGAATATGAATCGAAAAGCAAATTCTTCTAGTAACCAAGCTTGTTAACTATTTGAATATCAAAGTAAAAAGATGCGATGAGAACATTTTGTCATAAATAATTTAAAGGATATTTAATCTTAAAAAGTTAATATAATTATCTTTTAATACTATTTATTTCTGTCGTTGACCTTGAAAAAAGAAGGACAAGAGAATAGGAGTAAACTACAGGTGAAACGACCTCGCATCAAGAAAAATAAATGATAAAACTGGTAAACGAAAAGCAGTCCCTTAAACCCTTGTTCAGTTCTTACTATAGATTGTTTTTGACCTTAACCACCCGTGTCGTAGACTCGCAGGCTTTTTCTTCCTCACGCAGCTATTTCCATGGATGTCTAACGGTTCCACGATAATTAGAGATACGTCTGTACAACGCAACTCTCTCAACCAGCCCTTTCCTAAAGACTCGAAGCGTTCTGCGCCACCCTTTTACAGAGAATCACCGTCGGCGGAAGCAAGAAGTATTATATAGTGTGTGACACTGAGACTGAGATAGAGAGACATAATTATGTTGGAAGCAAAGAGTTTGAGAAAGGCATTAGTGCCACCTACGCTTCTTCAACGTCCTTCACCTGGGACCATCCAATCCAGTCGTCTCGCTCTTCATGTATGTCATTCCTCCATATCTTAATTTCCCCTTCTTTTATGTGTATCAACTTTCAAGATGTTTGTGTGTTCGTTGTTTCCTAAATGTGTTTTGCTTTTGTTGTTTAAGGTTAATGATGAGGGTTCCTCTTGTTGGGTCTACGTCGCTTCTGGGTGCCATGTCTACAAAGTGGAGGTACTGGTCACTTCCTGCATTTGACTCTAGGTTTCTGGCGCTTTTCATGTTTACTAAATTCTCGAAAAGTGACAAAACCTTGTTATTATGATCTGTTTAGTATAGTTGAAGATTTAGCCAATTTGGTCGTCATAAATAGTAATTTCAAATTGTCTAACGAGTCGTTTCTGAGGACAACAGAAAGCTATATATTAGCTCTGGATACGATGGATTATCACCTTCTGTTTTCGTAGATATCAATGGAAGATTCTTCTCTCACAAAAGGGAAAGAAAGCCTCCTTGTCCCTGTGCAGACTCAGGTAGGTTTGATGATATATTGAAGCTCGCTATTTAAAACATCTAGATGAAGGTTACATTCTTTCTTGAAATGTGAGATACAAGGAGTAGTATCAGCTTGGCTTATGGTGATATTGTATCTAAATAATAAATTGTTTGGATTGTTAAAGGTTGTGGAGTCTTCTTTACTCAACCGTTGTCCCCATCGATCTGAAATTCAAAGTATTTTACTTCATGAAACTGAAGGTATTCACGGTATATGATAAAACATAGATAATATCTATTCGGCATTGCTTATCATAAGACCCAAATTTGCTGCTTTTTCAGGATATGCTTTAGTGATAATATTACATAATATTACTGTTACTATAAATCATCTGCAGGCGCCGGTTACTTGGTGTTGGGAAGTGTGGATAGTTATGGCCACCTCATCATCTCCAAGCTAAATGCTAATGGTAAAGGTAGAGTCTCTGTAAATGATATTTTCTTCGTCCATATAATTCTTCATTTAGCAAAGTTGGCAGCAAGTCAAAACACGTCTCTTTTGCCTTTCATTTTATACAAAAATTCACCAAGCAAACGTTTCCATCTAAATATGTGTTTATAGTTGATAATCTACTTCTTTAAAGTACATAATCCAAAATGATGATTGTATTTGCAGTTTCACGTGCATTCTTAGCAACTCTTTATTGTTTACATTGCTTGGAACTTTCCTTTTCCCATGATTGAATTCCCTTATCCGTATGCACTTCTGAAATCTTCAGATATCGACAGACTCACATACTCGGTATTGCCTCGAGATTCTGGTGTTGGTGAAGGTAGCTGGGCAGGGCTCTGTTTCAGTCCTAGTCATTGGTCCATGGTACCCAACTCTTTAAGTGGCTAATTGAAATTGTATATCTTTTGTTTTGCTAATGCAACCATCTTTCAGATATTTCTCAACTCATCTACAAGAATCCAAATTCACTGGACTTACATGGGCAAATGTTGGTCTAATGCACTCACTATCATTGTCATGTAGTTGCCCTTTTTGCCTATCCTATCACATAAATTGAATGTTTTCTTAGTGTTACTTTTGGCATTTCACAATGGTTACTTGATTTAGAAATGTAATGGAATGGATTTTATACATAAAAACCATAATAACTCTTTAGAAAGAAACAAAGTACTCAACTTAAAAGTTAAGACTTAAGAAATTGAGCTGCATCGCCCCTCCTCAAGTTCAAGGGCTCATTATAGGACTAAAAAGAAGGCTTTCCAGAAAGAACTAGGAATAAGCAAGTTGGAAAGCGCAAAGCGGATTATTTGTTCTAGCCTCTAGATATAACGTTAGAGGGGAATTAGATAGAGGGAGGGTTATATAACCATATAACCATAGGATCACCTTTTTGAAAAATCGCTTTTAAATATGAAGAAATGAAAAAAAATCATTTCGAAACGACACCTTTGACATATGAGAGAGTCCCTTCCCTTATTTGAAAAGTGGGTTGTGCTTTCAGATAATGTTTTATAAAAGTAGAGGTAGAAGAACGGGTTCCTCTTGCTAGTGTTGCTAAGAAAATTAAGTAATGTTTTATAAAAGTAGAGGTACAAGAATGGGGTCCTCTTGCTAGTGTTGCTAAGAAAATTAAGTATAACCATTCTTTCATCTAAAGAGACACTGCTCTTTTGGGGGTTGAGGAGGCATTAGGCGTAGAGTACTATTCAATTATTAAAATCTCCCTTGTTAGACTAACTAAGGTGGAGCAGGCTCTTGGAAGAACACAGGTTCTAGGGTTTATTTGATCGAATGCTCCTTGACGCTTAGCATCTCAAGCCCAAAATCTATTCTTTTTCAATAAATTGATGAATCTTCGATAGTAGTTGACAAAGCCAAGAAACGAACGTAATTCAAACACCTTCCTTGGTGGTTCCCAATCATGAATGACTTGCGCCTTGGACTTGTCCATCCTTAGCTTGCCTCCTCCCACAATGTGCCTCAAGAACATTACTTCATGTTGTGCAAAAGCACAATTCTCTTTCTTCACATAAAGCTCGTTCTCCTTTAGTGTTTGGAAAATTTGTCGTAGGTGCTTGACGTGTTCCTCTAATGTTTTGCTATATACAACAATATCATTCAAGTATACTACGACAAATTTGTCGAAGAAAGGTTGAAATACCCAATTCACGAGGGTACAAAATGTGGCAGGTACATTCGTGAGTCCAAAGGCCTTGAAACTCAAAGGAACCATACCTTGTCTTCAGCTCATCTCCCTCTGCAATCCGCACTTGATAGTAACCTGACCTCAAATCAAGCTTGGAGAACCATCATACATCTCCAAGTTGATCAAACAAATTAGCAATGAGGGGAATGGGATACTTGTTCTTCACGGTGATCTTGTTGAGCGCCCTATAGTCGATGCACAATCGGAGTGAGCTATCGTGCTTCTTTTGGAAAAGCACGGCTGCACTATGTGGAGCCTTTGATAGTTAGATATATCTCGCATCCAACAACTCCTTAAGTTGCCATCTCAATTCTTTAAGCTCGGGAGGTGCCATTCGGTAGGATACCACTACAGGTGGACTTGCACCTTGCATTAATTCAATCTTGTGATCAACCCCTTGGTTTGGTGGGAGCTTCTTAAGCAACTCTACGGGCATCACATACTTATACTCCTCAAGGACATAGGCAATCTCCTTGGGTAGCCCACTTGACGAAGCTAGCTCTTCCTCCCTAAGTGCCACTAAGAATGTGAGTTGTGCCTTTTTCACAGCTTTGGCAAGTTGCATAGCTGAAAGTTGCTTGGCTTGTAGACTTGCCTCACGTGACAAGGGCACTATGCACGCATTACTCTCCTCCAAGATGCACATAGTGTTGGTGAAGGGAATCGACATGGCCTTGACACTATCCATAAACTCCATGCCAAGCACAATTGGATAATCATCCATAGGTACAATTGAAAAATCAATAAGGATACACCACACACATAGCATACCTTAACGTCACGAGCAACTCCAATGGTCAACTTAGGCTCGGAATTCACCGCCTTATGCCATCCTTGCTCCTTGTTGCAAATGTATGCTGCAAATGAACTCTCTTTGGGTATTTACAGTCCTCCTCCTCGTCAACGAATTGCTATGATTCATTTGATCCAAGGGCTCACATTCAACATTTAGAATTATCTGCATCTATCTACATGTTCAATTATTATCTACAAGATTCTAGAGTCTTCTACCCGTCTCTAGACTTGTCTTGAATGTGGAAGAATAGTGTGAAATCTTCTAGAGACTTTCGACTTAACCAACTTGTCTTGAACATGGAAGAATTGTGAGGAAGACTGTAGAGTCTTGTAGATAATACTTGAACATGTAGATATGTAAAGAATTATAGATGATGAATGTGAGCCCTTGGATCAAATGAATCTTAGCCATACATTGAGGAGGTGGAGGATTATAAACACCCAAGGAGAGTTCATTTGTAGCATATATAGAAATTCATAGTAATGGCCTTGAAAAGCTTTCTTGAGTAATGCAAGAATTCTCCAAGTTTTTTCATTCTTGTTCGTGTGCAATCTTTCATCTTTACTGACTTGTACTAGGTTTGCTTCTAACGTTCGAGGGAGAGGCTGACTTAGATGTGAGACATACAACTAAGTGTCGCATGGTTTGTTAGTGAAGAGACCAAGCCTGTAACAATTGGTATCAGAGATAGGTCGTGTTCATTGTTGCCTAGTAATGATGTCGAAAACAAGTGAGACTACTAACGTTGTAGAAGAGAAGAAAGCAAGTAGGGAGAGATCAAGGTTGAAAGATGTCTTGGTGGACATTAATGGAAGGCTCGCAAAAGTGGAGCTTGCGATAGCCAAAGGGCAAGAGAAGTTCAGGAACTTGAGAAGGGGAAATAGGCTTTTGAAAAAGATAGGGGGATAGGTTTTTGAAAAGGGTTGGGCGGTTGTCAACCTCCTTCAAGCTAAAGGATGGCTGGTTGGTAAGGTTTTAATTTAAAGAAATATGTCAATATAGCTTTAGTGGATCTAGTGGGAATGGGATTTATGCGTACAAGTTAGTCTCTTAAACATAAGACTTGCCTAATCGCAGAATTAATAAAAAGGACTAAGAGCCTGGAGGTTGGGAAATTAAGATTAGGCATCCTACTTTGTTGTAAGAACACCGGTTTAGAATAAAGATTGACCACCTTCTTACAAGATATTCTTTGGGTTGATAGCTCAAGATCCCGTTTTGTGGGAATCCTATAATACCTCCTTAGCGTTACATTTAACAACTCCTCGAAAGTGTTTAGTTGAACAACAACCATCATGTCAATAAGGCTCTCTCTTGAAGAGCCTATCTCCCTAGCTTTGGAGAAAAGGAAGGGATCGGTTAAACAACTTCCCCCAGGAGCATTCTTTTGGACCTTGATGCATTAACCAGATTATCTAGATATTTCATATCCTTCAATAGTTAAGTTAAAAAATGAACGCTTCTGTTGAACAAATTAGCATAAGAAAAGAGGGCTTGATTATTCACCAAGGCCCTAATTTGATTTATATAGCAATAGAGAACTAATTACATAAGGAAAAGAAATCCTAGGAGATCACTAGAATCATGGACACATTAGGATTCCTAAGACTTTCCTATTCCTAATGGTCCCCCTCAAGCTGGAGCGTACATATCATAGGCTCCAAGCTTGTTACATATAGATTTCACTTGAGATCCCCTAAGAGCTTTGGTAAATAAATCAGCAAGTTGATCTTCTGACTTGACATAGGGAGTTTTGATTATTCTTGCTTCAAGCTTCTCTCGAAAAAAGTGATAATTAATTTCGATATGTTTAGTCCTTTCATTAAAGACCGGATTAGAGGCAATATGAATGGTTGCTTAATTATCACACATTAACTCTATTGGAGATGGATGCTCAAAACTGAGTTCCTTAAGAAGATGCTTCAACCAAATCAACTCACATGTAGTGTATGCCATAGACCTGTACTCAGATTCAGCACTAGAGCGAGCAACAACTGTTTGCTTCTTGCTTTTCCATGACACCATGTTTCCTCCCATAAAAACACAATAACCTGAAGTAGACCTCCGGTCGTGAGAACCTGCCCAATCGGCATCTGTATACCCTCGTACCTGAGTGTGTCCTGGATTTCGGTACAGAAGACCTTACTTTAGGGATCCTTTCAAGTATCTCAAGATTCTGATAATTGCATCCCAATGACTAGTCCGTGGATAACCCATAAACTAACTGACCACACTTGTGACCCATGCAATATTTGGACAAGTGACAGTCAAATAGTTAAGTTTACCAACCAACCTTTTGTACTTGCCTGGGTCTTCGAAAGATTCACCTTTTTCCTCATCAAGTTTGACATTCGACTCCTTAGGACTATCGACTACTTTAGTGCCTGATAAACTGATTTCTTCCAAAAGATTAAGAACATATTTCCTTTGGGATAACACCCATTTTAGAGCTTGTGACTTTAATACTCAGAAAATATTATAGGGCACCTAGGTCCTTTGTCTGGAACTTGATATGCAGAAATGATTTTAAGGATTGGATCCTTGCTCTATCATCACCTGTGATAACAACGTCATCAACATAAACAATCAAAAGAATTCTGCCAGCTGCGAAGTGATGACAAAATACAGAATGATCTACACCACACCACTGCAGATCAAATTCCATAACGACTGTATTGAATCTACCAAACCAAGCTCTCGGTGATTGTTTTAGACCATAAAGGGACTTGTTAAGACGGCACACAAGTCTAGTCTTCCCTTAAGCAACAAACCCCGGTGGTTACTCCATGAGATAGTCTATCAATGGCACCGTGAAGGAAAGCATTTTTCACATCAAGCAGATGGAGTGGCCAATTATGTGTCGCGGCTAATGCAATGAAAACACAAATAGGGGTCAACTTAGCAACCAGAGAGAGTTTTAGTGTAGTCCATACCGTACACCTGTGTGTATCCCATAGCCAACAACCGAGTTTTTAGTCGATCAACAAATCCATGAGGAGTGACCTTAACAGTGAACACCCAACGACAACCAACAATCGTGTGACCATGTGGAAGAGGTACTATGTCCCATGTGTGATTAGCCTGCAACGCTGACATCTCTTCTTTCATGGCATATGTCCATCTAGGATGAGCCAAAGCCTCATGAAACACTCTTGGGTATGGGTATGGAAGATAAGGTGGACACAAAAGCTGAGTACGATGATGATAATGAATCATAAGAGAGAAAATTGAGATAGCGTGCGATGTACAAGACCTTTTTTCCTTTACGAAGAGCAATCAGAAGATGAGATCGTCATCCGTCGGAGATGGAGAGGAAGCCAGTGGAGATTGACATGAATCAATTGGTTGCGCTTCTTGATGAGTGCGTTGAGTATAAACCTGCAAATTAGCATTAGATAAACATTCTAAAGGGGTAGGCTAAGTGTCAGGTGTAAACTCCGAAAGACTAGTGTCAGGAACAATTGGACTAAGGATTGGTTGAGAAGGCACAAAGGAAATAGGCAAACACTCGTTTGTGTCATCAGAGCCATGTGGAGTTTTAGAAAAATATGGTGTGTCTTCAAAGAATGTAACGTCGGCAGAGACAAAACATATATTCAAAGAAGGATTGAAACATTTGTACCCTTTTTGTAAACGAGCATACCCAAGAAAGACACAATTTATAGCTTTTGGTTCTAATTTATCTGTGTTAGGTTGAAGCTGATGAACAAAGCAGACACAACCAAAGATATGAGGATTAAGAGGAAAAAGATCTTGACAGGGAAAGAGAGTAGAGAAAGGAATTTTACCCGCCAATACAGAGGATGGCATTCAATTGACAACAAAGCATGCTGTGAGAACAACATCCCCACAGAATCTTTTGGGAACATTCATGTGAATTAATAGAGTACCCGCCAATGCAGAGGATGGTCTGCAATTGACAAGAAAACATGATCGAAATTGGTTATGGTACCTGATATGTGATCAGTGGCACCAAAATTTAATAACCATAACTTTGTCCTGGGAATAGATGAATAACAAGTAGTTGGGTTACCTCGATGAGCCACAGATGCCATAGAAGAAGACGAGGCATGCTGAGCTGACCGATACTGCATATACTTAGCATACTCATCCTGAGATAGAGTGACACATGATTTTGAATCTAAAACTGGAGGAGGATGTTCTTCTAATGATGCATAATGGGCTGCTCGTAATTCAGGATGCTTATCCCAATAGGTCTCCTCTTCATGCCCATAATTATCACAATATTTGCAATAGGGACGTGTGCCTCTACCGCCACATCCTCTACCATTACATCTAGTACGTCCTCTACCACTACGACCACCACGTCCTCCTCTAGCTTGCGAACTAGAATTTGTTGCAGGCACTGACCTCTCAAAAGTGTTCTCAAACGGACCTTCTTTAGCCATGGAATGAGAAAGCCTAGAAAATACTTCAGCCAAAGATGGGATTTCTGCACCTCCAAGGATCTGTGCTCGAATAGGCTCAAACTCAAGTTTCAATCCCGATAGGAATGTTGTTATAGCAATGAGCTGTCTTTGCCTTTGCATCTCCTTTACATCAATCGTGATTGGCTGTAAAGAATTCAACTCTTCATATGCTCGTTTCAACTTCCCAAAGTATTCAAACAAACTTCCTTCCTGCCTGGACTTAAACAACTCAATATAGGTATCATATGCATGAAGCATACTCATCCTGATTGGAGGATCCCATTGTCGCAACTATTCTTGAGACACTGGACACTGACTTTTCATCGGGTTTGACATTCTTGCAATCTACTCACCGAAACTATTGACGGAAGATGCTGGACTGTGGCTGCCGATAACTTGGATCGTATGACGGACGACGAGGACAACAAAATACTTAGGCTCTGGTGATATTTGACACAAAACGAGACCAAAACCTTGTTTAGACTGAGGAGGCGAGCTGACCCATGAACTTGTCGTCGCCGGATAGCGGTGCATGTCACTCACGCGCTGACGCATGGGAGATTTCTGGCAACCGGCAGCAGTGCTGTTCTGGTCGTTGGTGGTTGCTATGAGGTCGGTTTTGGTGTTTTGTTTTAAGGCAGAGAAGAAGAAAGATGATGCAGAGGAGAAGATGATGCAGTCTAGGGCAGAGAAGAAAGGTGATGCATAGACGAAGGGGATGGTCTAGGGTTTAAAGTGGCTTTGATACCATGTTGAACAAATTAGTAGAAGAATAGAGGGCTTGATTATTCGCCAAGACCTTAATCTGATTTATATAGCAACAGAGAACTAATTACATAAGGGAGAGAAATCCTAGGAGTTCACTAGAATCATGGATACATTAGGATTCCTAAGACTTCCCTATTCCTAATAGCTTCAATATTGGATCCCTAGTCTTGATAGAAGTTGCTCTGATATGAAAATGGATGGAAATAAGGTATTTTATTTATATTTAGCTATAGCCTCGTAGTATCGTCTACGAGAACCAAGCTAACCAGCCACTAATGGCCCTTTAACTATCAGCCGAAACAATGCAAAATATTCCGATATCCCCAGCTTTGCACTACCCCATCCCTTACATAGTCCTTTGCTCTCTCTCCTCTAACTAACTTCTCTAACCGTTTGGTGACTCACCCCTCTCTACCTTAGTGAATCTCCTAGCATATGTCAATATGGGTTTAGGACCCATATTGCTATCAATTCCACCCCCTACAGAATCTGCCTTGTCCTCAAGGCAGAAGGAAGGAAATTGTCATCAGATTTGAGCAATTTCACGTCCATGAGGCTTCCTCAATTGGTTTCCTTTCCACAACACAAGCCATTCGACAATCTGCTCTTGATTCTTACGGGCGACGTTCAAAGAAGGATAGCAGGATCTTCCTGTAGTCCTTGAGAACAATATTCTTGATCAGTCGAACTCTTGGCATTGGAAGAGAAACCTCCACAGAACCTTCTTAAATTTGCCAAGGCCTTTTGTCTTAAAATTAACTCCAAATCTCCACCATCTGCAGCATCATCAACACTTGAATCCTCATTCTTTTTGATAGCATCTTTTGTACCAACCCTTTCCATGTTGCTTCCTGAAATTTTGGAGATTTTAGTATCAAAAGTAGTGATATCCTCTCTGATTTCTGACCTATCCCTTTGTCTCTTGCACTCATTCTCAGCGCTGCTACTGTTCAAACCACAAGTTGGGCAGCTCTTTAACCCACTACTCATAGGAGGAAGACCCTTCGGTTTTTGGAACACCTCCTGCTGTTCATTCTGAACCTTCATTGCGATGGGCTGAAGCATTCCTTGCAAGGCCGAAGTTGGTTGGGACTGCTTACAACCTTGCCCTCTCAAGGTGACTACTTCTTTCCCATGGTCAAATCCCCAGCTCACGGTTC
Source organism: Erythroxylum novogranatense (assembly GCA_029891385.1). Lineage (NCBI taxonomy): Eukaryota > Viridiplantae > Streptophyta > Magnoliopsida > Malpighiales > Erythroxylaceae > Erythroxylum > Erythroxylum novogranatense. The sequence continues at coordinate 22,106,832 of CM057229.1, forward strand.
TCTGCTTGAAATCTGCTCTCACTTCTCCCAAAGTCTCCAACCATTCTGTACCTAAGACTAGATCGATTTCCCCCAATGGAAGAATGCATGCATCAATCAGTATTTCCACATTCCCTACTAGCACCACGAGTCCCTTACATCTCCCTTGTGAGAAACACTTTGTTCCATTACCCAACTTAACACCATATGATGTGGTTGGAGTTACAGTCAGACCTAAGGTAGCCACCAAGTCTGCTGAAAGATAATTATGGCTTGCTCCACTATCAATGAGGAGCAAGATGGGGACTCCCGACAACTTGCCCTCAATTTTAAGGGTTTTAGTCTGTGCAATCTCTCCATACTCAGCCACTTGACACACCATTTCCCAAACCTCTCCCAACTTGGCTTCTGCTCCTTCCCCATTTCCAGGCGGTGATCCCTCTCCTTCTTCATTTTCCTCCAGAATCAGCAGGCGTAGATGTTTATCGGGGCATATGTGCCTGGGTCCGAAGTGCTGACCACACTTGAAGCATAGGCCTTTAGCCCTACGGTCTAGCAACTCTTAGTAAGAGAGGTTTCGGGTTCCCCTCGAGCGTCCTTCAGCAACTCTTTCCTCACCGTGTCGCCGATCACCGTCTCCTCTTGTGTTGGCCCCCTGATAAACGTCCCTTCCGGCTTGCGCATGGGGTCGATCCTGTTCGGGTCGTGCACCGACCCAGGGGCGACCTCCTACAGTCGGGTTGGGAGGCCCGAATCGTGGGCCGCCCATGGGTCTCCAGCCCATGTTCGGCTTGAAGTGTGACGATGGAGTAAGCTTCCTCTCCACCGCACGAGCTGCTGCTATCAGTCGATAGCGAGAAGAAGGATCCAGCGCTACCACCTCCAGCCGTATGTCCTCTCGCAGCCCTCCAAGGAAGAGACCCATGTACTGGTCTTCGGGGAGAGGTGGAACCTGAGCCATCAACATCTCGAAGGTTTCCACGTATTCATCCACGGTCCCTTGTTGTGTTAGCGCCTTCAGCTGGGAAAATGGATTCCCAATATACTGATCTCCATACCGATCGAATAAGGCCCTCTTGAAGGTCTCCCAGTCTAACTCCGGCCTCGACGCTAAAAGAACCTTAAACCAGTGCCAAGTCATGTCGTCCATGCAGATTTGAGCCAGCTGTAACCGAAGCTCGGGTGGTGTTCCTTGAACCGCAAAATACATTTCCACCCGTGAGACCCATCCTACTGGGTCGTCGCCTTGGAATGGAGGGAGCTCTATTCGTTTGGCTCGGAGGTGATATTCCTCCGACACCGTGGAAGTCACACCGTTGATCCCTTCCGTTGTCTGTACCGATTTCCCACGATCAACAGAGTTGGACCCAGCCTCTGGTGAGTGGTGTACATTCTGGCGTTGGAACCCTTCTCGCATCTCGGCGTGCATCGCCGCTAACGTCCTGGAGAGTTCATCGACCCCCTTATGCAAGCTTCCCAGTTGAGCCGAATGATCCAACAGTTTCGTCTCTACAGCTGTCAGTCGAGCATCCATCGCTTCCCACTTTTGTGACGCCATTCTCGTTTGCATACACCGGGCTCTCAATGAAAGCACCAATGATACGAAAATGGATGGAAATAAGGTATTTTATTTATATTTAACTATAGCCTCGTAGTATCGTCTACGAGAACCAAGCTAACCAGCCACTAATGGCCCTTCAGCTATCAGCCGAAACAATGCAAAATATTCCAATATCCCCAGCCTTGCACTACCCCATCCCTTACATAGTCCTTTGCTCTCTCTCCTCTAACTAACTTCTCTAACCGTTTGGTGACTCACCCCTCTTTACCTTAGTGAATCTCCTAGCATATGTCAATATGGGTTTAGGACCCATATTGCTATCATGCTCCATATGGGGTGACTGCTTGAGTACTAGTGATGGACTTACCTCCTATTCAAATCTAAGTACCACTAATTTGAAAATATTTAACAACTCTATCATTTCACTCCTTGAGGCTTGCCCTTGCTTATTTGACATGAATAGTGATGATTTATCTTCTACACAAACTTTTTTTGACTTTTGCATTATTTTGATTCCAGGCAGCTGTAGCACGTAGCTTCTGCAGAAGTGTAGATGTTTATGATCAAGATATTCCCTTGCGAACTTTACATACGTGAGTATGATATTCTTAGTTGAAATGTTTAGATTTGTATAAAGCAATTTAAAAAATTGAAAATGCATGCTTACTCACACACTTACAAGCACACAAGTGCATGCCTGTTTAGATGGGCCAGTAGGTTTGATGACACTACTATAGTTGAAGAAGTGTTAAATGTCTACAAGTACTTACTCGATTATGTGATATCATTTGATGTAGGCACAAACTTCATGCTTATATCTGTTCTGGTGTTTTAGCGTATGCTTGAATCTAGTGAGTGATGGCATTAGTGTATCTAGAGGTTTGTCTCCATTTTTGCACATTCCCATGTGTCTTCTTGTGGATATGAGGTCGTGATATCCTGTATCTATAGATTTCTAGTAATAGCTATTTGAGGTGGTAGCACACTCCTAGGTATTTGGAAAATTTTTAAAAGAGTGAACTGGTGATTAGTTGTTTGCTATTTGGGAAATTCGCAAGTCATATCTACAATGTGGGTAAAAGACATAAACCTCCCATGTAGTTTAAGAAATCATGAGATTAGTGTTCAACGCTGCATATCAAGGCATCACTCGACTATTGATGCAAGCAATGTCATTTGAGATCATGTTAGCTTTGTTGAATATGTTGCAAATGAATGTGCAATTTTATGGGTTAGCCAATGAAGATCTCTAATGCCTATTTGGTGAATTTTTTAGAAATATGTGAAACCCAATTTATTGACTCTAAACTGGACAAAATCTTGGACAAGCTTATAAGCATGGATGACGCTCATAAGAGATTGGAAGGGAAGTTCAAACAAGTAATCAAAAATCATGTCTCTTCCATCCATAACTTAAAAGTTCAAATGAGCCAATTGACAAATGCATTGTCTACAAGAAATGTGAGGAGCCTCCCAAGCAATACTGAAGCAAATCCAAAAGGGCAACTAAAGACAATCACATTTCGAAGTAGGAAAGAACTTGAGCAACCAATAATTACACCCCACCTAGTAGAGAAAGACCAAGAAAAGAAGAAGGATGTTGACATGAGCGAATACCCGCCTTATGTTATCCCTCTGCCATATGCACTCAAGATTTCATATCCTCAACGATTACAAAAGAGCAAATTGGACGCACAATTTACAAAGTTCGTGGAGAAATTGAAGACTTTGCAAATAATCTTTCCTTTGTGGAGACATTGGAACATATGTTCAAGTATGCTAAATTTCTAAAGGACATTATCAAAGAAGCGCACCTGGGAAGAAAACCAAACGGTAGCATTAATTAGTGACTGTAGTTCCATAATCACCAGTCATATGCCCTCAATGCTGAAAAATTCGAGGATTTTCACAATCCCTTGTGTAGTTGGTGAATTTGAATTCACAAAGTGCTTGTGTGATTTAGAAGCAAGTATAAATCTTATACCTTTGTTGATATTCAAGAAATTGGGGCTCTGTGAGGTAAAGCCAACTTCAATGCTAATTCGGTTGGTTGATCAATCAATTAAGAAACTGTTTGGAGTGGTGGAAGACGTCTTAATGCAAGTGAACAAGTTTATTATCCTTGTGGACTTCGTCGTTCTAGATTTCAAAAATTATAAGAACTGTCCATTGATTCTTGGATGACCTTTTATGAACATAAGAAGAGCATTGATAGACATTCATGAATGAAAATTAACACTTTGGGTTGGTGAAAATCAAGTAGAGTTCAATATGAACAAGGCCTTGAAAAATCTGAAAGAAAGTAGCACTTGTATGAAGATTGATGTTATGGATGAAAGTATTCAAGAACAAGAAGAGAGCTACGTTGAAGAAACTAAATCTGTGTAAGTTGAGATAGACAATGAAGTTGAGAGGTCGAACGAAGCAGAGTTTGAGGCAAACACGGAGACGGAGGAGTCGGATGTTTAGAGACATCAAGAAATATTAGTAAGAACTGAAGCACCCATATCACCCTCCATGGAGAAACCACCAACTCTAGCGCTCAACCTTTTACCCGCACACCTTAGATATATCTTTCTAAGTGAAGGTCAAACTCTACCCTTCATCATTTCTAATCAGTTGGGTAGGAAACAAGGGGATGAGGTGGTAGCAATTATTAAAAAGAGGATGAAGGCCATGGATGACAAATATTCGACATTCGAGGTATAAACCCAAATGTTTTTATGCATAGGATAAACCTCAAAGAAGGGAGTAGAGCAGTGAGGGAATGTCAACGCAGGTTGAACCCTCACACGAAGGAAGTGGTCAAAAAGAAAGTAGTGAAGCTCTTAGACTTGGGTATCATGTACCCAATATCAGATAGCAAATGGGTCAGCCCGGTACGATGCGTACCGAAGAAGGGCGGTATGACTGTCATGGAGAGTGAAAGCGGAGAGTTGATCTCCACAAGAACCATTACAGGGTAGAGAGTTTGCATTGCCTATTGCAAACTCAACAAAGTCACTAAAAAGGATCACATTCCTCTCCCATTTGTAGATCAAATGATGGAAAAGGTGGGTGGTCATTCTTTCTCCTACTTCCCGGATGGTTACTCGGGATGTAACCAAATTTTTATTTATCCCAAAGAGCAAGAAAAGACCACCTTTACGTGTCCTTATGGTACATTTGCGTATAGATGGATGTCCTTCGGGTTATGCAATAATCCAGCTGTATTTCAAATTTGCATGATGTCTATTTTTGCGGAGATGATCGAGGACATAATGGAAGATATAGCAAAATTTGTCCTGACGATAAGCTCCCTTCTGAGTTATCGTATCAATAGAGGGAGCGATTCTTGTCCGAGTGTACTCATTACTTATTGGAGAATGGAAAATACCTATTCACCAACTTGAGTGGAAGTGTGGAAAAACTATATAGTTAGGAGACTATTTTAGGAAAATATGTTGTAATAGATTGTATCCTTAGGATATTATTGGTCAAGATTCTGATAGGATTGGCTAAGATTTTGATAAGATGCTCCATGATTTATGGGTATCTACCAGATTTGGATACTAGGTTTTTGTATATATATTTAGCTAGTAGTGATGTAACAAAAACACATGAGGAAATACATTTTCTGCTTAATTTCTGACAATCTCTTGATTAACAAAAACAGCCTAATGTTTTCAACTAATTCTTAAGCAATCTATTGGATAATCAAGTTCTCACGCAAAATCTCTCTTTGTATAATTATCAATTTGATATTTGCGTGACTTATTAGGTTGTTAACTCTCATTACCCAACCTAATCAGATTACTTTCGACTCACTTTCTTGATTTATTTTCAAAGGATAAGCAAACACAAATATCACATCCTCCAAAACATTGTATTGAAATCAAAAGTGTTCAAGCGATAGAATAAGTCTAAGAACAAATCCTAATATGAAATTAAAACATAATAAACGTGTAGAGCATCCTCAAACTCAATTCATACATCAAGATTAAAGAAAATAAACAAAGGATGAAGGAAGAATTTGAGATGGGCTGGCCTAGAAGTTGCTGGAACAGCTGGAAATCCAAATGCTCCCTTCTTGATCTTCCTTGCTTTTTCCCCAATTCGGTAAGATGGTGGCTGATGTTTTTGGATCTCTTAATGTTCATTTGTAGTAAATGAGTGACTTAGGGTTAAGTTTAGGGCTTCCCCAGGTTACATTGTTCCAAATATGCCTTCCAAACATCAAAACAAATTGAAAACCCCGTGTCTAGCAGGTGTTTGTCAAGTTCGTGACACAACATAAAAACCTTCTGTATGCACGATCGTGACCCAGGGTAAAACCCTTTTGCAACGATGGTGCACACGATCGTGACGCTTCATTTTACACCAAGAATGCTCCAACTTCCCTCAATCTTCATTTATCTAGGTTCATTCACTAACAAACACATCTTAAAAACACAAGATTAAGGTCCAACATCATGACTTAAACCACATAGCACGTCAAAACATAAACAAACAATCACATGAACATAATTCTAAGCCTAAAAATGTAATAATCAACTAATCAACACTTATAAACACACTAAAACACCTACCTAAACATAATATAAACTACAACTATCAATCTCTTAAACTCTAACCGAAATAATTAATTATGACACAAATGAATAATTTATTATAATTATTTTAATTACTTAATCAAATTTAATTTTTCGTGGTTGGATTTATAAGTGGAGTTGAATTATCATATTAGTGACATTTGATTAGTTAATGTTTGAACTCCATACTATGTGTGGTTCGTTGTTTTTTTAATTGAAGTTTAAGAGAGAATTTTCTTTAGAAAACTGAAAATTAGGACTTTTTCAAAAATTTTAAAGATAGGGAGATTTTTCAAAAAAAATTTAAACCAAATGGGAGGTCTCTGTCTTTTACCCTAAATTAAAAAAATATATAGGAAACTACTATTCTTTCAGAATCAATTTGAATCGAATGAAATGCATCTCAAGGAGTAAAAGAAGAAATAACTATCAACCAACAAAGATGAAGAGGAACAACTTTCTAGTCATCACCTTTGTTTATCTTTAGATACTTCAATGGGTAAATAAAGAAGGATGCTTACATACATATATACAATGCAGCCTCTGGTATCCATCGTCGTTGAACTTTTTACAGAATTTGAATCATGGAGAAGAGAATTCTCTGTTAGCTGTCACTGAAGGATGCCAAGTAAAATTTTGTGTGTTTTTGTATTTCTCTTATTTCTGATTTATTATGTACATTTTTTACTCTTTTCAATTAATGCAGTTAACGATTTGGGACTTGAGAATGAAAGAAAGTGGTGGTTGCGTACGTCGCATATGTGGTTCTGTTGGCAATATTTTGTATGCTGTCTGCAGTTCATCAACGGGCAATATTGCAGTTGGTGGAGCTGATCGAACTGTGACCATATATGATCCTCGCAGGTTTATACTGTTCTGAGCAGTGATTTATGGATAATAGATTGCATAGTCATTGGAATATCTGTTCTCATAATTAGGATGCATCAGAAAATAGTGATTATTCTAGAAGGATCACCTACTTGAAGTTCCCTTATGGTTTCTTCGCATTCTTCTTGCATACATACATAAAGCGTGAAATGGATGAGATTTTTCAGAATAATGAGACAACTAGTTTTTGTTCTTGAATGTAGATGGGCAGCAGTTTCAAGATGGATAAATTGTTCAAAGTATGAGGTTAGTTAATCTGCAGCCTGACTCATCACACCATCTCCTTTCTACCCAATACGCACTTTATGAACGGAAAGAAAAATGGGAATACAATCTCAAGGTGGTTGATAAAAATGCATCTCTTTTCAGTTGAGACTGTTGTAAGCATCCACTAGTTCTTATCTTTTTGGCTAAAACTGTTAATAATATTCCCATAGGCATTTGAACATGGCGATTTGGTTTCACCATTGTATTATACGATTGTATGATATGACCTGTAGCTGGAAAGTGTCTCTAGTGAGTGTAAACAAAGGTAAAAGGAAAGCAGGAAATGCATTTAGAAAAATGTACATGCATTTGAAGCTGGAAAACTGAAATAGTTCTGGACTTTATTTATCAATCATGTACTACTAACAAATTTTGGTAAATTTAAAGAATGTAGGTTGTAATGATAAGTGGGATACTTCTAATGGTGATCAGTACCACCTGATGTGGATACTTTTGACAACTTGGTGTAAAACATATTCATTGGAGCAAGCTAAGGTTATGACTGGTAATGCATATGTTCTTGGGTGCATTTAAGTAGCTTTTGCGTTAAATGTATTGGGAAGCCTAAATATGATTTTGGAAAAGTTGCAAAATGTAAAGTTTGTAATTTCTGTGTGACCTTTTGATGAGATCCTGTAAAGCCTATTTTCCGGTAACACTTCACCAAAATTCCATGCATGCTATTTGGGTTTTCATGTTACATCTTTATTTTTCTTTCATTGGCCTGCAGATTACTGGGCTTGCATTCTCATCTCTTTGTCCCGATTACATCTATGTGCAAGGGGTTGATTATGAGGTGATTGGTCTACAAGCTCATAACTTAATTTTTTGTTCTTGAAGTTTTGTCAATTGCAGAATTAATTAGGTTAATACTCTATTATAATAATTTTGCTATCCTATTACAATGTATGAAGTAATATAGCGACAGTCCTATATAGGATAAATAACATAATAATGTTTTATTTCAATTTGTTACAAACAATATTTACTCTAAGCCCAAATAATTCTTGCCAATCCATGTGAAGGTAAAACTTTCATATGACTCTTCACATCCTTCCAAGAGTTTTATGAACACCATACAAGCTTGTATCATTAGTGAAATGATCTTAGGATAGACACTTCCATAAAAGTAAATAACACTATACCACTCCTTTCAATTGGAAGATTTTTTTTTAGATAAGCAATTGTTGTTTAATTCTTCAACATGAACTAGTGTAAGTCAATATCTAAGGTAACATTATCACTTTATCAATTTAATATGAAAGTCTTTCAAACTAACCAACCAAAATCTTGATGACAAATTGGAACCAAAAAAAAAGAACATAACAAAATCAAGATGAAACAAGATGGTGATATTGTTTACCATGCAATGAAACTGTACATCAATACTCCAGGGTTTTCTTTTCTCTCTAGGGTTTTGTTGGGAGAGAAAGTAGAAAGACTTATTATTAATGGTAGGGCAATACATACTCCCACTAATATTTTGAAATATGTTGAATAATTATATTAGATAAGTTTAATTAGCTTAGGAGATTATCTTCTAGGAGATAAGTTTATCTTCTAGTAGATAAGATAAGATACACTATAGATAGGATAAGTTATTATATACGAAAAATGCTGTAGTTTAGTAGTATTAGAATGGATTATACTCATGTATAAATTACATATAATCAGAGAAATAAAGTGGGTTTACTTCTGATATTTTCTATACCCTCTTGTTTCATGATATCAGAGCTACCGATTTTGGTAGCCTAATTTTTCCAGCCACATCATGGTTGGAGTTCAACCAACCTTCAATTCCTCTGATGAGTCCCAAACCTCATCCCAAACAGCTAGTTACGTAATACCTTCAGCCCAAACTCCATCTCCTTTTATTGATAATCTTTCGTTGCAAATCACGCAACATAGATTAAATGGAATGAATTTTCGAGAATGGTCCCATTCAATCATGCTCGTAATCAAAGGAAGAGGCAAGGTTGGATATCTAACAGGGGCAATTCCTCAACCACACGAAACAGTAGTCACTTACGGTGCTTAAGAAGCTGAGAATTCTATTGTCATGGCTTGGCTTATAAATTCAATGGAGCCAAAAATAAGAAGAACCTACCTATTCTGCAAAACTGCAAGAGAAATCTGGAAGGCTGTGCAAGAAATATATTTTGATTTGGAAAACACTTCTCAGTGCTTTGAAATCAAATCAAAAATCAGAAATACTCAACAAGGTAATATGTCGGTTACCGAGTATTATAACTTACTCACTGAATTATGACAGGAGATGGATCTATTTTATGCAGTAAATTGGGAGCGTTGTGCTGATGCCCAGAAGTATGAAAAATTATTAGAGAAGGAAAGAGTTTTTGATTTCTTGCAGGAACTTAATGTTGGACTTGATGAAGTACGAAGAAGGTTACTCGGTTTAAAACCATTGCCATTAATCCGAGAAATGTTTGCTGAGTTTCGTAGGGAAGAGAGTAGGAAAAAGGTCATGCTTACCTCACACACTTCTGAACAAACCTCTCAAAGCTCAGCTTTAGTGGCAAACTCTCGAAAGAAATCTACTTACCAAACCCGAGAGCAAGAAACTAAGAACAAGCAGTGCTGTGGCCACTGTGATAAGCCCTAGTGAGACTTGTTGGAAATTACATGAGAAACTACTAGATTGGAAACCTAAAAGCCAAAGAGTTCAACAAAAACGTGGAGCAGCACATGTAGCATTGATTGAACTACTCCTTCAACTCTTGAACCAGATAAAAATCACAACTAAGAAAGACTCACATGACCAACAAACCTCTACTGCAACACTAGTGCATAAAAGTAACCTGTGTCAATCATTATTATCAAAGTCCCTAGGTCAAAATCTCTAGTTATGGACACAGGTGCATCAGACCACATGACCGGGTCTTTGAATGTCTTTGAAAAATATGAGCTATGTAACCAGAAAATTAATGTCTGGATCGCGGACGGAAAAGGGTCACCAGCTATTGGTTAAGGAAAAGTTTGTTTGCCAAAACTGACATTAAATGCTATTCTCTATGTGCCTAAGTTAACTTATAATCTACTATCTGTCAGTCAATTAGCCAAGGACATGGATTGTATTATGATGTTCTTTCCATCTCATTGTGAATTTCAGGACTGATGTTTGGAGAAGATGATTGGTAGTGCTGATGAGAAAGATGGACTTCACTACTTCTTAGGAAAGAGTACTCCTATTGAATCCAAATCACCACATAGGATTTCCCTTTCAGTTATGTCAAATTCTGATGTTATGTTATGGCATCAGCGCCTTGGTCATCCCAATTTCCCATATTTGAAAATTTTATATCCAAACCTTTTCATCAATAAAGATCATATTTCTTTATATTGTGAGCAATGTGTCCTTGCAAAACAAAGCAAAAATACTTATCCCATACACTCATACATACCCTTAAAACCTTTCCAATTAATTCAGAGTGATATTTGGGGTCCTGTTAGAGTTACATGTCTAACTGTTACTCGTTGGTTTATCAGTTTCATTAATGATCATACAAGGGTATGTTGGGTATATCTAATCAAAGACAAATCTGAAGCCTATCATATCTTTAAACAATTCCACAAGCTCATCCAAAATGTATTCTAGACCTCTATTCAAGTAGTGCATACAGACAATGGGAGAGAATATTTTTCAACTGATTTTATTCAATATCTCAATGGGAATGGGATTATTCACCATAGCTCTGGTGCTTATACCCCACAACAAAATGGGATAGCGGAGAGAAAGAGTCGTCATCTTTTAAAGGTAGCCCACTCTATGATGTTTACCAACTTTGTTCCAAATTCCTATTAGGGAGAAGCCATTCTAACTGCCTCATACTTGATAAATCGTCTTCCTTCAAAAACTCTTAAATTCCAAACCCCATTAGGTGTTCTTCTAGAACAATTTCCTCACATTAAGCTCTTTAATTCTCTTCCTCCTAAAGTCTTTGGGTGTACTGTTTTTGTACACAACAATCAACCCAATAGAAGCAAACTTGACCCATGAGCTATTAAATGTGTGTTTGTTGGGTGCTTTTCCACTCAAAAGGGTTATAAGTGTTTCTCACTTTCTACAAACAAATTCTTTGTTTCATATGATGTCACTTTTTTTTTCAAAAAATAACCATAGTTCACCAATACCTTTCTTCAGAGGGAGACATCCAATGAAGAGATTTATTGGGACCCAAGCATATCACTTCTTATCTCACAAACCTTCCTACAACACCCGTAAGCACCGCGAACACCTACCATTGAACCTAAAACTGTCTAGTCCAATTCAGTGGGAGAACCAATTCCCGAAAAACCAACCTTAGTGTATTCTCGAAGGCCTAAAACTCCTCAACAAGGTCAATCATTGGACTTGGAACTGGCTCCTAAGAGACTATGGTAAGTGACTTAGATGTGCCAATTGCACTACGAAAGGGGGTAAGGCCATGTACTAAATATCCTGTTTCAGATTATTTGACTTACTCAAAGTTATCTTCAAAGTTTGAAGCTTTCACTACTAAGCTTGACAGTATAAGAATTCCAAGAAATGTACATGATGCATTCCAAGAACCTAAGTGGAAGGAAGTTGTACTTGAAGAAATAAAAGCTTTACTTGATAATAAAACATGGGAGACTGTGGATCTACCCGAAAGGAAAAAGGTGGTTGGTAGCAAGTGGGTGTTCACCGTGAAATGTAGGGCAAATGGAGAGATTGAAAGATATAAAGCTAGATTAGTGGCTCAAGGTTTTACACAAACGTATGGAATAGATTATGAGGAGACATTTGCTCCAGTTGCGTAGTTGAACACAATTAGAGTCCTTCTATCATTGACTGCAAATAGATTGGGAACTCCATTAGCTCGACATTAAAAATGCCTTCTTAAATGGTATATTAGATGAGGAAATATATATGAGGATACCACCAAGTTTTGAAACCGAAGAAGGAAGGGGAAGAGTTTGCAAACTGAAAAAATCCTTATACAGCCTTAAACAGTCTCCACGAGCATGGTTTAAGAGGTTCAATGAAACTCTTTGTAGGTTTGGATACAAATAGGGACAAGCTGATCACACAATGTTTGTGAAGTGTGGAAAAAATGAAAAGAAATCCATCTTGATTGTGTATGTGGATGATATTATAATCACAGGTTATGACACTAGTGAGATCAATGATCTTAAACAAAAATTAAGGCTAGAATTTAGGGTAAAAGACCTCGTAGCATTAAGACACTTTCTTGGAATGGAGATTGCTGGAAGTAAGGAAGGTATTTTCATATCTCAGCGAAAATACATTCTTGATTTACCAGAGGAAACAGGAAAGATGGGTTGCAAACCTATGGGAACTCCACTGGAAAGAAACTGGAAATTCAAGAAAAATGAAGAAGATCCTCCTATTGACCAAGGAAGATACCAAAGGTTATTAGGAAAACTTATCTATTTGTTACTAACCAGACCAAATATTGCTTATTCTGGGTATTGTTAGCTAATTTATGCACTCTCCAACTTAAAGACATTTAGAGGCAGTCATCCATATTTTGAGATATCTTAAAGGCAGTCCAGGTAGAGGATTAATGTTTCGGAAAAATGAGAAAAGAAGCATAGAAGGGTTCACGGATGCAAATTGGGATGGTTGTATTGAAGATAGTAGGTCAATACCTAGTTATTGTACTAAACTAAGGGGGAATCTTGTCACATGAAGAAGCAAGAAGCAGTCTTTAGTAGCATCAAGCAGTGCAGAAGTAGAGTTTAGGGCAATTGCACAAGGAATTTGTGAAGTTATTTGGTTAGAGAGGTTGATGCAGGACCTATAGATCACCACTTTCTCTCTCACCAAAGTTTTCAGTGGTAGTAAATCAGCCATCAGTATAGTGAAGAATCCAGTTCAACATGATCGAACAAAAGGCGTTAGAATTGACAGGAGCTTTATCAAATGTGAAATAGAAGAAGGGGGCATTGATGTATGCTATGTCCTTACTAAAGTAAGCTGATATCTTCACAAAGATAATGCCTACGCCTAGATTCGAGACAATTCTAAGCAAGTTGGGAATGATAAATATATATTCCTCAACTTGAGATGGAGTGTTGGATAATTATCTTATATAAGTTTAGTTAGCTTAGGAGATTATCTTCTAGGATAGAAGTTTATCTTCTAGTAGATAAGATAAGATATACTATAGATAGGATAAGTTAGTATATACAAAGTATCCAGTAGTTTAGTAGTATTAGAATAGATTATACTCATGTATAAATTACATATAATCAGAGAAATAAAGTCGGTTTTTTTCCTGATATTTTCTATACCCTCTTGTTTCAAAATATGACACCTAACCTATTCTGTAGAGAAAGTAAAATCATAGTGTTCCTATATATAATAACAACATAAAACTCTTAATCTCAGGATTCTCTCTTATATTTTTATTTGAACAGATGGCATGTGGATGAAAATTGATTTACCATGTAACAATTCCTTAAAACCTTGTAATGACGTGATGAACGAGAATCACGATTATACTCGCAGATATTTTGCGGGCAGTGGAAAGAGAAGAATAAGGGTTTCTCATTTAGAGGAGATTCAAACTGGCTTGGGTTCAGCAAGGTATAATGTACTGAAATTTCATATATGCTATCATGCGGGCATTTGCCCATTTCTATTGGTTATACTTGTAGTGTGTTTTGTAGGTCAAAAAGTATGATGAGGTTCAATGGGCTAATGTAGATAGTTTAATCAAAAAGTCGGATAAAAGCTGGCTCTGAACTAGAATCCTTCTGACCAAAAAAAAAAAAAAAACTAGAATCCATGTGTTAAACACTAGCTCTGTCCCTTTCTCTCTCTTGATTGTTGACTTTTAATTTCTGTTGCATGTGAATTTGTAATAATATTATCTTTTTATGGTTATTCTTTTGGAAACGTAAAACAATTCCAATAATATGATCATCATATGCTGCTTATATTTATTGATGATTACTTGCTTTTGTATAGAATTTATAAGTGGGAATTCTCAGTTTGGAACACTGTAGCCTGTTGGTTCTGAATATAGTCTCAGATTGAAATAAGCTAAAGTTTCTGATTAATTTAAGAAATTGATTATGTGAAAGTAGGTGATCCCTTAAATCTCACAGGTCTGCATGTTGATCCTTTCTGCAGAGCTCCAGTAAGGATGTCTTGGGTGGGTGGTGTGATTCAGGCAGCATATTTGTGGCGGATGTTGAATCAAAGATGGTTTGATGAATATTCTGAGGGCTTCATGAATGAAGGATACCGTTGTGGTAACTTTCCTCTCACTCATCTGTCATAATATTTTTGTGCATCAGAAGATTTTGAAATTTGCAGTCTATCATTCCTATGGGAAGCAGTTATTTCAAGCAGCCGCCAACAAGCGGAAGTCAAACTTGCCAGCAGTAAGCTTGGTTACGAGTCAAAGGTCACAAATCTTGAATGATTCCGGGAAGAAAGTCAATGTAGGATTCACGCACGCATTAGTTTCTGGGAAAAAAGAAAAGAGCATCTATTTCATTTCTGGTCCTGAACATCGAAGTTGAGGTCTGCACATGGGTTGTTCTGTTTTGTTTAATAAGTTTTACAGCTGATCTTACAGGATGTGGATGTTTCTAAATATTTAATGTTGTCAACTCTCCTGCCCTTTGTCCTTTTGTCAAATAATAGTGGGTATGTAGTTTGAACCACCTTAAACATTTCGTTTCCTTTGCCCTGTATCCGCCTGGAAAATGAAGTAAGTTGAGAGCTAAGTCAATCCAACTTTATGGTGTTGAGCTGCATGCTTGTAAGATTCCCTAGTATTTTCAACCTTCTCCTCCATGGTTATCTTGTGAAACATACCAATCCAATTTGTAAAGTTGAAGTAAATGATGATGCAAATTCAGATAAAGGGAAGTAATTGTGCATGTAAAATACATATTAACTCCTTATGGTAATCTTGTATGTCAAGTTTAGTTTCGAAAGGGTACTTTTGATTAAAAGTTTAGTTTCAGAAGGGTAATTTTGAGTAAAAGTTCCGATTTAAGACTGGTGCAAAGGCGGACGATGAAAGATCCAGACTGCTCCTTTATCATGTTAGGTTGGTGATGTTTGAAGACCAGAAAAACGGGTTCCCATCTTCTGAGATCAAAAGTCCAATCAACAACTCAGTCAGCTACCACTTACAGATGCAAATCTTACGATATCCTCATTAACTAATGATCACCCATCTCATTTATGCACCTCATATCACATCCTGTGATCAATCTCTTCAAATAATACCCACTTTCCAAATTTCTGCATGCATCAGCACACCAGACTGTGGAGAGGGGAGCTCGTTGATCTGAAATTTCAGCTTGTATGGTTCAGTTGCAATTGACGCAGATAGTTATCAACTTTCTTGGTAGAAATAGACGAGATAGGAAGTTAGGTTGATGAGCCGGGACGCATAGTGAGCATTAAATGCAGAGGTTCCCACAGGCCACAGCATCCCTTCCAATAACAATGTGACCTGATTGAGGCATACACGTCGTCCTCCAAACACAGTGACCAAATAATAATGCAAAGAATAATTCTCAAATGATTCGACGGTGTGGCCTTAGCCATACTCTTCACATCCGATTTTACATATATAATCTATGTCAATGAGTCGATGGTTGTTTTTAATTCTTTATAATTTTTAATTTTAAATATATATTAAATAAACCATCAAATAACGAATCATGGTTACTTGCTTCTTGGATTGACACGTCCCTGTCTTAAACTTGAATGCAATTTTAAAGAAGTGTCCCAAAAAATGTGTCATTCGACGTGGGTGGGGTCCGTTTCTTTCAGGACCACTACTTAATTGCTTATTTTTCACCAAAGAATAGGTAAGCAAATGATTCCTATAAGTTACATTTGTGATTAATTTTCTTGAAATAAAGCTAAACTTGGTAAGAACTTGAGATTTACCTTTCTTCTTTCTTAGAGGAGAAGGAAAAGCCCCACTGCGATCTTCAACAAATTTGTATTTGGAATTCCAAAGGACATCCAACAAAGCAAGTCTGCAGCTTTTTCACTTCAAGAATCCCAATGTAACGCAAGAATGCGATAGGATTATGATGTGCAATTAATTAATAATATCAAACGGATTGATTGAACTGTGGAGATTGTACTTGTCGGGGAACATGCGTGAAAAGTAAATCTTCTCGAAACCACCAAAACCCACACGTGAAATCGCAATTTCCCTATATTAAGAGACCATATTTTCTGTCTAATTTTATATTGTCTTATTGTGTTCAGTAAAAATTTCAGTCATTTATTTATACAAGATCTATAATTATTTATGCAAAATTTATACGAGACTCACATAAATAAATGATTAAGATTTACTGAACACAATAAAATATCGTAAAATTAAACAAAGATCTGGATTCCTAGATTAGGTTAACCGCCCTATCCCCTTAATTGAAGGGCCGTCTCAGTCTGCGGCGTCCGGAAAAGCTCAAACCAAAAAAAAAAAAGGGTCACCAACAACAGCATCTCTTGTTAGAATCACGCCTTTGGTTTGACCCACAATTCTGGTGCTGTAATTCACACGCAAACCACCACTTGCAGAGCATAATAAAAAATGCCACATTTCAATGGCTCTATTCAACACGTTCCCTATGGCTTTGTTGTTCAATCACATCTGCGTTTATTAAACTAATACTATATTTGAAGATAGAATAATATAAAAGATGTACTTAGCGAGTATACTACATTTATAGTAAACACTAGACTGAGTCTACCTGCAGTTTTACGCGCCAACGAAGACCCATCTGTTTAGACTCTCCACCACGCCCCAACGGTGACATGCAATATCACCGTTTACGTTCACATCACGACCCTCCATCGTACGCTGCTAACGATTCTAATTCGACGGCGCTGATCCATTCCTAACGAAAAGGTGGACGGAACGGACCTCGCCTCGGTTTGTCTTCGATTCTCAACTGCTCACTTGGCTTTCCTTTCCATAAAAGTCCTCCAACTACATACGGCGCGTCCAACGTGTGTGCGTATAAGACATGTAAGCGTTTTCTTTTTAAGTGAAAAATTGAAGAAGGGTAACGGTAAAATTTAGGACTTAATTTATCCCCGCTTTATCAGTTTCTTTATAGATATAATCCCCTCTCCCTCTAGGGTTTCCCAACAATCAATGTCTCTTATGCTCTCTCTTTCCCTCCCCATATTTGTTCCGATTATTGTCTGATAATGCCAGCAACGGCAGATTACCAAGGGTCTGCGGCCGCGGCGTTCGGTCGATCACTCCTCAGCCTCAGGCGTGAGCAGGTACATGCCATGGGCGAGACCCACGAGCCCTCGAGCCTCGACTTGGAGCTCGAAGCCTTCCAGAAACAGGTCTCCGACAGATTCACCGACCTGTCGGTCGTGGGCTTGCAGGAGCTGCTCTCGCTCCCTTGGATCAGGAAGCTTCTTGATGCTTTCCTCTGTTGCCAGGAGGAGTTCAGGCTTATCATACTGAATAACAGGTCTCTCGTTTATCGCCAGCCCTTGGATCGTATGGTTCACGACTTCTTCGAACGCAGCGTCAAGGCTCTGGATGTGTGCAATGCGATTCGCGACGGTATTGAGCAGATCAGAGAGTGGATGAAGCTTCTTGATATTGTCCTCTGCGCGTTGGATAATCAGAGGTTTCTTGGCGAAGGCCAGTTCCGTCGCGCCAAGAAAGCGTTGGTTGATTTGTCCATTTCGATGCTGGACGAGAGGGAGTCCACTACAGGTATGGCGCACAGGAATCGTTCCTTTGGACGGCAAAACCCGTCTTCAAGAGACCAGCACCAGCGAAGCCTGGGGCATTTTAGGTCGTTTTCATGGAGCGTCTCGCGGTCGTGGTCTGCGGCCAAACAGCTTCAAGCAATTGGCAACAATTTGGTGGCTCCTAGAGCTAGTGACATCGTTGCGTCTAATGGGATAGCGGCGGCAGTTTATACCATGAGCTCGATACTGTTATTCGTAATGTGGGCTCTCGTGGCGGCGATTCCTTGCCAGGACAGGGGTTTACATGTCCACTTTTCAATTCCCAGAAACTTTCCGTGGGCTGCTCCCATATTGTCTTTGCACGATAAGATTTTGGAAGAATCGAGAAAGAGGGATCGGAGGAACGCGAGTGGGTTGTTGAGGGAGATTCATCTGATGGATAAATCGACGAGGTTGATGGGTGAATTGACTGATACAACTCATTTTCCATTGACAGAAGAGAAGGAGAGAGAGGTGCGGCAAAGCGCGCAGGAGCTCAGACTGATCTGTGAGGGAATAAAGGAGGGTTTGGACCCGTTGGAGAGGCAAGTGAGAGAGGCGTTTCATAGAATTGTTCATAGCCGAACTGAAGGCCTGGTTTCTCTTGGTCGAGCCAATCATAATGATTGAGATTATTAAAGAGTTGTCGTCTCGGTTTGAATTTGGGACTTTGAAGATATGGGTGATGGTTCAAGAATAAAAGGGTAAGGAAGCACAAGTTTTCATGTATTTATCAGCAATATATATTGTATAAAGAAACGTAGGTTCTTTGGAAACTGGGGACTTTCCAGAGTCCGGGATGCTGTTCTTCAGCTGGTGTTGCTCTTTTGTATAATTGAAAATTCCGAGTAAATTACATCTTGCTGTTTTAGCTGATTTTTGTGTTCTTGCTT
Source organism: Erythroxylum novogranatense (assembly GCA_029891385.1). Taxonomy (NCBI): domain Eukaryota; kingdom Viridiplantae; phylum Streptophyta; class Magnoliopsida; order Malpighiales; family Erythroxylaceae; genus Erythroxylum; species Erythroxylum novogranatense. The sequence continues at coordinate 22,125,744 of CM057229.1, forward strand.
TGGATTCTTGTTTTGTTTCTTGTGTACCTCTGCAGTTGCAAATGTTTCAATTTTTTTGGTCAGCATATATTTTGGTTTCCATTGCAACTGCAATTCGAGGAATAGAATGTAAATGCTGCTCCTTATATTGGTCTGTTTGGAATTTCTGATAGATGATGGCTGTGAATGCGAAATCAGAAACACTCATTTTTGTCTCGTCTTCTGTTCATCTTCTGAACATTTATCCCGTGTGCGCTCATTTTTATCCTGTTCTTGGGACAGAGTTGGCAACTTCTCGTAACACAAAGATTTAAAGTTAATTCTCATCTCGATTGATATTGAATTTCTGTATCCACCTGATCTGGAATTTTGCATCTTTTGATTGGTCTAGTTAGTACCTGAGTTGTCAGCTTTCACTGTCTACATGGGATGGGACAGAGATGGGTTCTTGCTTATCCGCAGATTTTCTGTATTTTCTTTTATTAACCAGACAATTAGTCAAAGAATTTCATGGCTAAGCTAACTTCGATCTTTATTACTGATATCTGATGAATTCCTGCTGGAGGATAAGAGATTCTGCTTACGTAAATTGTTAATCTCCATTTTACTTTTGATGTACAGGTTCAACACCCCTTTTTTACTTGCCCCATTGCGAATTTCTTCTCAGGCATACCAGATCCTTTTTTTTTTATTCTTCGGGTTCTCAACTTGTCACTTATGTGCCTTCATGTTGTTGCTGACGTTGATTTGGTCTGAGTTGAAGCCCTTGGAAAAATTTGACGATTCTCAGTTGAATGGTTGAAATTTTGGTTTCTTGATTAGTATTTTATTATGTATGTCATCGTGTAGATGGTCTAATCTCTCCTAACCTTGACCTCTAGAAACCTTGAATTCAACCATTTGCTTTTCGGTATCTGCTTTACGATGGAAAATAGAAATGCCCATGAGAATCGGCTTGCTGCATTGTGACTCTTCACAATTAAATTAGGATAACTGTGCTGTGCATTTTTTCAGGTGGGGAATAAGTATAATAACCCGGTGTATATTTTGGGTTGGGATGCGAATATGCTAGATGCGTTTGTTCTTATCTTGTTGACAGGTAATCATTACAACAAATTTACTAGTTTGAATTTCCAGTTGGTGACTCTTTGGATCTCAACTCCTGCTATTTTCTCATATTTATTTCTTTGTCAAAACCTTTTGTTCATATTATCATAAACAACCTTTCTATTATGTAGAGATAAGGCTGCGTATTATCAAACTTTCCTAAATTTTGCTTGAGGCTGCGTATTATCAAACTTTCCTAAATTTTGTTTTATTGCGAAATTTCAGACTAGGTGTGATCAATGATATGAGTTCGTTCGCTTCCGTACGAGACTTGCCGAACGTTCGTCTCGACCGGAAAACTGCATGCGAACGGACATAAAGGTACCGGGATGAATTCGGTTTAGATCGCCCAATTCGGCAAGACTTAATTCGGTGCTGCCCAGTATTCAAAATACCGGTCAAATACCGGCCAGTATCGGAAATTTTAAAAAATTAGGGGTTTTTTTGCAAAATTTTTCAAACTTTTTAAATTTTCCTCCTCTCTCCTACCTTTCCTTCCCCTTTTTTAGTTTTAAAATAATAATAAATATTTTATTACTAATAATAATTATAAATTAAATAAAACTTTAAAGTAAATTATTTTTAGTTTTATTACCAATAAATTATTTTATTTTATTACTAATAAATTATTTTTTTAAATTTATTTTAACATTTTATATAATATTTATTAATAAATACTAATAAATTAGTTTATAAATAATAATTTTAAAATTATTACTTATAAACTAATATTTATTTTATATATTTTCAATTATTAAATTAAAATTTATATATTTTGAAATTAATTATATTTATTAATAATTATTAAATAATCTACAATATGACAATAGACTATTTTATAATTTAAAAAAATAGAGACAATTTTATAAATTTAAAAATATTTTGTATTATTGTAATATTTTAAATACTTTGTATTATTCTTAATTTTATAATTGTATGATGATAATTGTTTTATTTATATTAATTGTGGTTATTATTTATATGTAAAATATTTAAAATTATTGTTATTTCATAATAATTGTCATTATTATTTATTATTAAGATTTTTAAAGCATGATTGATGTAAATAATGAACTAGTAAAATATACAAGATCTGTTGTATAATATAACAATATAATTATTTTGCAATTCTTAAAATTTTAGGACTATTTCATAAATTTAAAAATTTCTCGAATCGGTGTCCGAGTCAACCTAGAATCTAGATGCCTGATTCAGTTAGGAAATTCAATCCGATCAAGGCAGATGCAGTATTCATAACATTGGGTGTGATGATTGATGATGATAATTTGTGACCCGCTTGTCATTCTCGCCCACCAACATGAAACATGAAATTACCCTCTTTCCAGCAGACATTACCATAAGAACGATGTCTGACAACAATCCAATCTTTTTCATGGCCTATAGTGTCTTTTTTTTCCCCCCTAATTAATACATTCAAGCTGTTGTATTGCTGCAATCAATGATGGGAATTCATATTAGGCAGACACAAAAAACATTACAGGAGGCCTTTGCCCATAACAAGGCAACGTTCCTCCGATGTGAACAGCTGGCCCAGAAGAATTTAAATATTTAATAGTCGTCCTTTTTAAAATAAAAAAAAAAACGTATTACCCATTTTCCTTAACCATCAACATTTTGCAGAGCAGACGACTGTTGAAACATAGCATCAGGAGTGTCGTATGCCGAGCACATTATTAGTGGCTTGCAGGTTGCATGCATACAAGCAGCTGGCCAAATTAGTGGGCCTCCTAACCGCCAACTGGTTAGCTGTCGTTACTACTAGGCCTTAATTTCAAAAAGCTATTTCGTGTCTGTTTGAGTTATAAGCGTTTGTAGCGGAAAGCGACTAGGAAAAGGACCTCTCTACAACCATAAAGATTCTTCAACCTCTTGATGCATCGCCACTGATAAAGGACCAAGTTTGAAAGGATTAGCATTCAATTTAATGGTGGTCAATGAGTAGTGGCTAAAGTTTTAAAGCCGATGCTTTCCTTAGTGCTCACAATTCCCACCAACTTGGAAGCTCGTTATAAATTGCAGAACCAGAACATGGTACCTTTAAGCAAAGGATTCCGTCTTAAACCAGGCGTTTCGTGCAGGCGACGTTTCTCCCCAAGTCATTTGTCTCTTTTACAAGAACAAGCAAGCGTCTTCCTTTCTCTCACCGAAATTAGATACGAGAGAAACCTTTACATGTGTGATATAACTAGGAGATCATATAGCATCCATTTTCTGAGTGTTTGTATAGTTCTCTGTTCGATATTTGGTTCACACTAAAACTATTAATGATAGTTTGGCTTGTAGAAGTAACGTATGCGCTTAATTGAGATACGAGGGTATACTTGTTTGGGGGTAATAGAGAAAAATGTATGGAAATGAAATGAAATCTTGTGTTTGGCATCAAACTATCATTGAAGGCGTGATATTTTCGTTACCCAATTCTTGACAATCCTCCATTCTCCTACTATTTCAGAGGAATGCGTTTGGCATCAAACTATCATTGAAGGGGTAATATTTTCATTACCTAATTCTTGACAATCCTCCATTCCCCTACTATTTCAGAAGAATGAGAATCATTGATTTATTCTCCCGATACAAGAGCTTATGTATGTCTTTAATTGGACCATTCATTGAGGGTGAATGAATTTAAGAGTACGTGATTATTATTATTAAATTTACAGTTTCTCGTAGTAATTTAAATAATCATAATAAATTACTGACTTACCAAATAATATTAATTTAAGGGTAATAAATAGAAATATAATTTTAAAAAATCTACAAATTTTGAAATTGTGGAAAAAATACCACAATATACTTGATTTTGAGCATTTTTCATTATAAAATGAGTGTATAAAATATAATTAATTAAATTATATTTAAAATTTAATATATAACAAAATTTTATTTCTCAAAATTTTAACAAACCAATCCCATCAAAGGTAATGGTAATCATTCCTTTATCTTAACCAACTATTATAATTATAATGATTATATTCATTCACATTCCTCTTTATATTCATTCTCATTCTCATTCTCATTCTCATTCTCGTTCTCATTATTTCCTCTAAACCAAGCTCCCTCCCAATGCAACTGGAATGACGCAGTTATCCAATTACGTCGACCTAAAAGGTGCTTAAGCGGTTGGGACAAAGTCTTTGGTTAAGCGCAGGAGACACGGTACAAGAACTGTTTCGCTTTTAATTAATTAACAAGTAAGTCATGTACGAACAAAGAATTTTACTTGTGGCATTTTGTTTGTTTGTTTGTTTGTTTTTTTCCCCCTCCATGGTTAATAGTTATCTATTAATGATCTGCTTTTATAGCGCCACTTGAATCATGTAAACTGTATAGAGGAATGGATTTCTTTTTATCCGAGTAGTTTCTAGCATCTTGTATGAAACTGAAAACTTTTGCAATCTACCCATCAGCTTTAGAGCATTGCATCAATCTTCGCTTCCATCTCTAACTTTTCTTTACCCTGGATCTAATTTTCAAAAATTGCCAGATTGATCTACCAGAAAACTTAATATCAAATCCAATATCCTTCTTCTTGTTGACTTATATCAATGAATGAATGTAGTTAATTAATTCGGCAGTGACAGCACTTCTATTAGAGTTAAATTGGAAGCTAGCTTTTAAACATGGTAAAATAATCAGAATTTGTTCGAGAGTTGTGAAAATTTCACATTGTTTTGATCAAATGCAACATTCTTGAGCAAAGCATCATGCTTATAGGATTGCATTCCCTCCAAGTGTAGCAGTTGCAGGCTGCCATGGCAGTAGTCTTTATTGTTGTGAAAGCTAACTTGGAAATGAAGCTCGTGAAGTCAGCAGTCTATTTTCTCTTGACTCTGATGATATTGATGATCACCACTACAAAGGAAAGTAGAACGGCTGAGCCTGCACAAAAAAGAGGAGGACACAGCTTTTTTCTTTTCGAAACACTACGATCTTTATGCTTCCCCTCTGTAGATGCATTCTCGTCAACTCTTTCTTTTGCTCTGTCCGTGGTTGCCTCTTTAATTTCATTCTCAGTTTCCTGCTCTTGGTTGTCATCTGCTTTTGGTAGATAAGGAGGACGTGGAGCTTCATCTTGCTCTTTTTCCTTAACGGATTCAAGGCTTTTTGGTTCGTCAATGTGTTCTTCAGGTTTTTCTTCTTGGGAACTTCCTCTCTGTGGTAATTTCTGTTGCTTTGGATGTCCTTCAAAATGAGGACGTTTCTCGCCCTGATTTTCTTCAGCTGGTCTTGGCTCAAATTTCTCTGGCTGTTCAATTTCTTTCTCAGCTTCCATAATACTAGTTTCTCGAAATGTAGCTGATGTAGCAGGATATTCTGCATTTCCAGGAGTAGCTTTTCCTAACTCTCTACTATTCTCAACTGCAGGTTTTTCAGGTATTGTCGAACCTGGCCCTCTTTCTGGCATGACTTGTGCTTCAGCTTCCATTTTGTCTGATATTTCATTGATTTTTGCTTCCAATAGCTTTTCTTTTTCTTCTTTATTTCTTGCCCTCTTGCCCTCGAGTTTTTCCTCTTGAACCCTTTTATCTTTGTCACTTTCAGGAAATGGTCGAGACACTTCTGTCATTGCCTCGGGACCAACTTCCTGCTTCACAATTTGGTCAATTTCTTCACTCTTAATGCTGGTCCCTATGCTTTCTGCTTCTTTCTCTATGGCCTTGCCTTCCCAGTTGCTAGGAAATTTGTTTGCTACAACTTCTGTTGCATCAGGTTTCCCCCCGGCAATTTCCTTTTGAGAAACTTCTCCATTTTTTTGCACTTCTTCAGTCTTCGGTTCTGCTTGCTCCCCACGAGCCCTGTCAGCTACAGCTTCAGTACCTTCAGCTTTCCCTCTATTAAACTCCTCTTCCTTCACCTCCTCAATCTCGGCCCCGCATATTCCTTTGGCCAATTTTGGCATGATAATTGTCAATACTGATTCTTCAACATCAAACTTGGCACTGATTCGATCCAAAATTACACCGTCAGGAATTTGAAAAACCTTCTTGAATGTCCTCAACTTTACATCTTTTTTGTGCATAATCCACCCTACCAACGACAGCTCCTCAACTGGTTTTTGACCGTTAATTGCAATCTGACTTCCGTCTTCATTAATCTTTATATCAATATTCTCCTTTCTAAAACCTGCATTTGCATACATTTAATCTAATAACAAACACAAGATAAATAATATTAGAGACTTTAAAAAAACAACCTTTAAGATGTATAATAAGGATGAACATGGTGTCAGTTTCTCTAGAGAAGAAGACAGGACCACTTTGGTCCTTGGTCACCCGAAGATCAGAGGAGGTGGTGACATCATCTCTGGTACGGGTGATCTTGAGTCCCAATTCCAGCTCCATAACCCTTAAAGACTCCTGTCTTTGCTGTTTTGTGTTTTCTTCTTCTTTACTTGAATGTCGTAATCAGACACGCCAGAAACAGTCGAGGTGTTAGATCAAAAGAGCATCTTGACAATCCTAAAGAAGAAGCCAAGTGATGGATGGGTACATGATAAAAGCACATATTCTTTGCTTCTTAACGAGTCATTGCTAGGTTGGCTAGAACAATTAATGGAATGTTTCACGGGTTTTCTTCCTTGGCGGAACATAACGGATCTTTAAAGACAACTACAAGTTGAAAAATAACAAGAAGTTGGAATTCCATCCCCACTGCAAAGCACTAGTCGTATGTATAGGTAAAGGTGATTACACTCACTCTTTATCCCACTTCAACCCATGACATGGTGGTCTCAGATACTTTTGTATGCCCATTGGGAGCAGAAAGCATCTCTTTCTACGGCTACTCTCTGGGATCGCTGTCAGGGATACTGAATAAAAGAGAGTGCACCGCCCCTACCTTCTTGGTGTCAAGATTGACACGTAAAGGGAGGATTCTGTTTCTGCAACTCCGTACCAGCGTGCATTGAACATCTGTTCTGGCTCTAAGATTTAAATTTGAGAAATTAGAAAAAAGTCTCAAATGATTTATGTCAGCCTGTAACATATTATAATCTCCTCTTCTTCTAAATTGATGTGCTATTCGTGTTTCAATGAAAATTACATACTGAAGTATTAAGTTAAGAAATTATAAAACTAATTAAAATAAAAACATTTGATAAAATTTGCAAAATACTATAAAGAGTCTTAATGTCTTACAAATCTGAATGTATCTTACCAACGATAAGAAAAGCAACAGAGGCCGTATATACATTATTACATTAAAAAAAAGGCATTTTACGTAGATAAGTGGACTTGCAGACACCAGGTTTGGTGATCTCTGTTTTCTGCACAGCATGCTTACAGTCTCATTAAGATTAAGGTCTAGCTTTACCCAAAAGCTGGACTGCTTGATCTTGGGACTTCGTATCCTTCCCTCGGTAAAAAGAGAAAGAGGTAACAATTGATAAAGAGGAAAAAAAGAAAAAGTAGCAATTGATTGCAAGGGCAAAACATTAACAAACAACAAGTGGCAATGATTACAAAGTACTGGGAAAAGGAGCACTAAGCCAAGCTACGTCCTTTAAAGCGACTTTAGACTCATTAACCACTATGCTTTTGGCCCATACTTACCCTAATTTTCTAAATTAAAGGGACACTCAGATGCCCATTGTTTGACTCTGACTCCTTTTTACAACAGCAACGAAACCACACAAAGCAGAGTCATGCAAATTCCAAGTAACCCCACTGCCACCTGCATTGCCACCCAATCACAATCTATGAACAGCTCCTCAAAGATAGATAAAAACATGCCAACTTCTATAATTACATGAAAAATGAGCTTTAATGGTATGTTAAGAAGAGCGGCATTGTATTAATACCTGCTGATGGCAGCTAGAGGCAGGCAACGGTCGTATAGTAGCTGAGTCGATTTCATCGGTGGGCAAAGGAACAGCTGGGTTACTATTTATAAATGGCATCCCTCCTCCTCCTCCTATATCTGCCACCACCTTTGTTGGAACCGGAGCCGGCGATGAAGCCGTTGCTCCTCGTGGACGGAAGGGCCATGGGTATGCAGGAGAAGACGGCGAGGCGCCTCCAGGTAGTGGGGCTGGAGAAGCCACTGGTGGGAGTGAGAGTTCTGGTGCTGGAGAGACCTTAACGGCGAGCTTTAGAGAGTGTTGGTTGTTGCAGGAGTTCAGAGAACCCTTGTGGAACGTGAAGTAGAAAGTACCAGTGCGTGATGGATGCCACTAAATTTGATATACATCGCATGTTTCAGAAAAGAAAATGATTATTAGTTTAAACAAAGTTGGAAGACATACGTAGGAAACAGAGTACCTCTCTAGTCATGCTTGTTACTATCTAGAACGAAAAGCTCCGAGCTTGGAGAGTGGAGACCGAGTAATTAAAGAACTGGCAGACATGTTTAGGAAAAACCAAGAAAAAGAAATCTGGAATTATGACCCATTTCTCAAGTTTTTAGTTAACTTTTTGTCAGGCTTTACAAATTACAAGCTGTTACCTTTTACCTTCGTACGTACATTATACAAATTCAAGCTAAGAATAGGAGAGAAATACCGTGTAAGAGGTGGAGTTGAGCTTGGTAAGAAGTGTTGCTTGGCTGAAGTTGCAGAGATTGAAGGCTCTTTGGTTCTGGAAAATGTAGAGGTTGTAGTGATATTTGTGTTGGAATACTTGGCAAGAGATGATTAGAAAAAGAACAAAGATAAAGAATGTTAGTAGGTAGCCAACTAAGCAAGCAAGTAAACAACTAAACTAAAAGGAAACAAGGACCTGGGCATTTAAGAGCTTACTGATGGAGTCTCCTACATGAACAATGGGGTTTTGCCACTCTGAAACACCGTCAACCAGTATCGTGGTGGATTGAGAAGGTGGTGCGAGTAAGCAGAGGAGAGACAGGAGAAAGAGAAGCATGACTCTGAATCCTTGGTTTTGCTGTTTGTGAAATGTAAATAGGAGAAAGAGAAATCAAACCACAAGAGGGCTGTTAGATTTTGGTGACATCATTGTGTTCCTTGGCCCTCATGGCCATTAACAAGCAACTAAAAAGACAGAGAAGGACGAAGGAGAAGAGTGAGATTCTTGGAGAAAGTGGTATGCATAAGACTGTTAATTGTTAAATGTCAGATGTATTGGGCTTTTGATGAGCAGAGAGTGTGTAGCTTAATACTTTTACACAGTAAAAAGTGGATTGATATATTTTTTTTCCATTCATTAATGAATTCAGGTAATTACCTCAGAACTTTAAGTGGGAAATTCCCAGAGAAAATGATTAGTATTATTATTCTTAAATGATCAGTTCTGTTCGCTAGGTAGGTAGAGCCTACTCCCACTGCACTTGTAGTCATTTTCTTTCTTGGGATATGAGAAATCGAGTTTACTTTCTTTCATTTAAAATTTCTTTTTTTCCCTTTAAAAAGAATGTAGTGTTCAATAATTTGATGCGTACTGTGCAATGAATATGATGCTCATACTTTGATATTCAAGCAATTTGCCAACCTTAATGTAATGGAGTTTGGTAATGCATTGGGTTTAATTGTTTTCCAGAAGTGCAATGGATACCATTTAGACAACGTCTCCCATTTTCCAGTCTTCTAGCTTAGGAAAACCATGACAGGAAGTTAAATTATCTCCCAAAAGCAAAAAGATTCGTCATGCTATAAAATCAATAGATCAAGTTAAGCAAAGAAAATCACCATTAGTTAGAGAGTTTAGAAGTAAAAAACCATGATTTGAGAAGAATGTTGAAGATGGAATGCTTGACTCACTCCTCTCCAATTTTTCTCTCTTTTTTTTTTTTCTTTTCCCTATCATTTCTTTAATTACATCCCTTGATTCTCTTTTAGCCCTCATTGAACACACTTTGCATCCAAAAATCGCACTCAAAGCTACATTTTTAGTTAATATTGTAACTGTTTGATTATGTGCATTAGATGTAGATTTTTCTCCATATTTTTGCTGTTTTGGTTTTACATATCTTTGATACAATCAGTTTGGATTTTTAGTTCTGATTTTTTGTTTAGCTTATTATGTTACAAGTATAAGATTAGGAGATTTTCTTGCTACTATTTCCCAAGTTCAGGTACATTCTTTTTGTATTTAAATTGTTGTTGTTTCAATGAAAAATTGATTCAATTCTAGCAATATATCTATTCCTATTTTTGTTTATTCCTCATCTTTACTTAACTAATCTCCTACAAAGTGGCATTAGAGACCTTTTTTTCAGGGACTTGTGAGCGAATCTTAGTGAACCCTTTTTACAAAAAAACACCTAAACATCTTTCAATCCATCAAAGAAATGGATTATGAAACACCATTTATAGCACTGGCAATACCTGTGTTCAATGGTGAAAATTATCTGAGTAGCAAGAATGGAGGCTCACTTAGCCTATGATGGATTGGGCTTATATCAATAGAACTTTATCAGTAGAGCTTTTTTCTGTAGATCTTTTCTGAGATAAATTTTTTAAGAAGTCAGTTGATTGTTTGTTGTCATTTAAAAAAGAGTTTTTTTTGCAAGAGCTTCATAAAATAAACTGTTTAACAACATAAAAATAAAAAGTAATTTTAATTTTAACTATAATTTATTTTATAATAAAAATTATTTATGAATATAAATATTATTTAAAGTATATTAAACAATATGCAAAACACAATATATTAATTATTATATAATTTTAAACCATATGAAATATAAATGAAAATATATCTATCCAAATCAATGATTTAAAAATCGGACCGGACCGTCCGGTCCGACCAGGAAAGGTCTAAATCGGTCATTGGTCCGGTTCGGTTTTACCTATTGACCTCTCTGTATAAAAATCGGCCGGTTTAACCTTTTTCGGTCGGACTGGACAGTCCGGTTCGGTCCGGTTTTAAATCCTTGAGTAAGCCTAGACTGTATTCCGTTAAGCAACGGCAAGAAACCAAATGCCGAGACCACCACAAGCTTAACTAAGAGCCTCGGAACTAAAACCCTGAGATTCAGATCCCCATCAAGAACTCTAGACTATCCCTCACCGGAAACCACCACTAGCCCCATCCGAGGAGGCTCTAGCGACGTCCTCTTACAATGGGGGCAGAAGAAGCATGCTAGATTCTCGAGGTCGAAGATCCAATCGTCGCACATCGACGAATCAAGGAGGATGGAGATGATGCCACCGCCTCGACGGCAGCAACAGTGTAATGGCGGAGCAGGCTTTCATTGTAACCTCACTCACCGGTAGTTATCCCTTTTCTTCTTGTAGGTTGCTCTGTAATTTTGAGTTTTTGTTTTTGGGGTAATTAGATTTTATTACATGTAATTACATGTCCTGGTATACGGGGATGGTGATCCTCAAGAGTTACATCTTTAAACCCAACTTCCAAACTCTCTACCTCGAAGACTCTTTCCTGTTTCCATTTTCACCGATTCAAAGCTTTAAACTTTGACACGAAGACCCAATCTTTTTCACTTAAAATTTGTGGGTTTTGATTGTTAGTTCTCTCCTTGTGAATCCCTTTTCCAGTTTGTGTTTGTGACTCAGATTTCTACTGAAATGACGTTGTGTAAGAGATGCAGTTCAATAAAGTTAAGTCGTGGAGTAGAAGAAGAAGAACAGCGACGTGGGTTGGAGTTTGTACAATACACGTGGTCTTTTGGAAGGAAAAGGATTTGGATTTTGAAAAATGAAGTGGGTTTGGTGTCTCTTGACTTAGCGACTCCTTCAACTCCATTGAAGACGCTTTGTAGTGGGAAAATGATTGTTGTGGATGATGGTAATGAGACCCAGAAATCCCATCTTGAGAGCCTCCCACAAGACATCTTGGTTAGTGTAGCACATGAATTTCTAGCTTGATTCTTGCACTTTTATGAATGTAAATCGAATGGTTGGTGATAAAGTTTCTATCTCTGTCTTGCAGGTTAGAGTGCTCTGCTGCGTGAGTCATGATGATCTGAAGCAATAAAAAATAAATTTTATTTTTACTTATTCTTATAAGTTTTACTTCTTATTTATTATATACCGGTTTTATAGCGGTTCATTACCGGTTGAACCTCTAAACCTTAAACATTTTCTTCGACCGGTTTAATATCCAGTCCGGTTTTTAAAACATTGATCCAAATCTTTTATATAGATTATAACATAAGAAAAACTAATATAAAAAATAAATATTAAAACATATAAAAAGCCAAATAATATTATATAAATCTTAAGATAAATATTCAATTTGAGTAAATAGTTAAATACATAATAAACGTGAAGATGAGTTTGTGGGTATTGTGAGAATTACGTGTAAATTATAAGGACAAAAGGGACTAAAAAATAGACTCATTAATTGATATGAAAAATCTACCTAAAAAAGCCATTTGAGAGGTTTTTTTAGAAGCTCCAAATTTGTGTTTCTTAAAAAGCTAAAAAAGTCATATCTATTAAAGAAGTGTTTTTTATGATTAATTTGATTAATCATAAAATTAATTGATAATAAAAACATTACAATGTGCATAACTTATGTTTTTAATTGAAAGAAAATGACAAGGACAAGCTAATGTCATGGTGATCGTGGGCCCTCTGAACTGTTAAGCCTCCCTTTTAACTGTTCAAACTGAGTCATCTGCTCTATTTGCGCTCTCATCTTAGTTATCTGCTCCATCTCCGCTCTCATCTTAGCAAGCTGCTCAATCTCCTCTCTCATCTTAGCTGCCTGCTCCATCTGCTCTCGCATTTTGGCCATATGCTCCATCGCCTCTCTGATCTTTGACACCTGCTCTATCTCCTCTCTCATCTTTTCCACGTCCCCCATCTCTTCTCTCATTTTAGCTATCTGCTCCATGTGCTCCATCCGTTGATTAACGTTAGCCTCTATCAAATACCCTATCTGCTCCCTCAACGTGTCCACTGTGGCCCGATGTTGGACCCGGGCCCCGTATGTCCAAATCCCCGAGGGCAGTCCCTCGGGCTACGCCGGCATTCAGCGTCCCAAATACTGCCGGACCCGATCCCAACATTTATACATAACCATAATGGCGAGTCACATAACAGACATACATACACAAAACGATCATTCGCTACACACATACATTGCCATAACATTAGCAGCTACGAATTTAAGACCCCGTAATCATGGGGATTTCATACGTTTGCAAATTTAAAGACATTCATCAAGTATTCTCCATTGTAGCAAAATACAAAATGAAATTCAAATCCAAAATACATAAAATATGTTCCATGAGAGTATGCTCGGAGGGCCCAAACAAAATACGAACTTATAACAAAGCTCCTAATTGACTCGAAGTTTTCGATGCCTCGCAAGATCAACAATGGCTGTTACGCACTTTGAGGAGGAAAGTAATGGGTTGAGCTACACAGCTCAGTGGCTAATATAATTATAGTCATTGGTAAATAGCACAAATCCCAGCATATGAATGTATATATATATTATATATATATAGATAGTAAGTTAAGCATTCACATGGTTCTTAAACAATTTATGCATTCAATACAATTAAGTCATTAGTTCATAATTATGTCACAAAGTATGCTTTATAATGATCAATTCACATATACAATGCACATCACAATGGCTCGAGGGTTCCATGGAAACAAAAGGAAGAAACCGAAGTTTATATCCTGAACGAAATGAGTCCATTCGGATCTCATATGCCATAAGCGGGCAGCCGGGAGAAGGCTCTTGTCTACGTGCACGTGACGAACGAAATGGTTCCACTCTCGCCCAAACAAAAGCACATAAGCATGCTCATAATCGTTTCTTCATACAATATTCTTTCATGTCTTACATTTAATCAAAATGCCGTGACCGTAGTCTAGGCATAACATATTCACAAGCACAATGTCATGCTATCCATTTCCATGATTCTTTCACAATATGTGCAAACAAAGTCATTCAATTAATCACATTTAAACATGCATCATCTATAACATATATTCATACATAGGCAAGAACCTGCCTAATCACACAATAACTATAAGTATATTACCCACCTAAGATCGCTCGAGAATTCGATTCACTGATGTCCTTCTTCTTGCGATGAAATCGGGTCAGCTTGGTTTCCTAAAATAACCAAGTTCCATTTAATCAATATTCATAGTAAATATTCAAAGCTTGGAATCCAAAATAAGGCATTAAAATCTATATCCGATCTTCTCCTAAAATCCCGAATCCTTCAAGGCTAATTCTGAACTTCCCAACTTCATAGAACGTGTAGTCTTTTATTTCTAGTTCATAACGAATCTGAAATCACCTCAATCGGACATCTATACCAAAAGATATCCTAAAAAATGAACAATTCTCGTTTTCGGAAAAAAGGGGCTCACTGCATGGCGGAAGCCGCCATGCGAACGCTTCGTCGTGGCGTGCACCAAAGCGTGCGTCGCGGCGTGCGAAATCTCTCGCACACCGCGACGTGCACACCTGTGCGCCGCGGCGTGCACGCCGCGACGTGCACCTGATGCACGCGGCGTGCAAATTTTTCTCCGCACGCCGCGGCGTGTTCTTCAAGACGTCATGACGCGTGGGGTCGAGCTGCGACTTCGAAACCCTTTTTCCTGCATTTTCCGACATCGATCCTTACCCAAACTCAAATGCAACATACACAAGCCTTAGATCAAGACTTATTCTACATTTCTAACCCATCCACAACTCAAAATCAAACACAAACGAATCAACCCAAAGATTTATCCATATTTTTCACCCAAAACCCTAAACCATCGATTCTGTGATATAACCAACAAATCTAAGTTTAAATCTAACCCTAACAAGTTTAAAGGAAGCAAACTTACCAGAAATCGCTTCAAACCAGTTGAAAACTCAAAACCCGCAAAAATCTCTCTTCTCTTCTCCTCTTCTCACCGACGACACTCTTCTTTCTTTCCTTCTCCTTTCTTCCTTCTTTCCTTTCTCTTTTCTATTTCTATTCTAATTCTCCTTTTTAAACCCTAAGGGCATGGGCCCTTCCTACTAAGCCCAAGCCCAAAACAACTTAATTTCATTTCTTCAAAAGCCCTTACACACTTTAAAACCTCTAATGTTCATTTAAACGACAATTAAACTATAATTATCCATAATATTCCCAATTTAATCAAACTAAGACAAAGTACCACAATTATCACAATTCATGCTTAATCATATCATAAAAAGAAATTCGGGGTCTAACATTTCTCCCCCTCTTAAAAGAATTTTTGTCCTCGAAATTTACCTGAATCATTGAAGAGATGCGGATACTTCTCCCGCATAGCTTCCAATGGCTCCCAAGTAGCCTCCTCTACCGAATGGTTCCTCCAAAGGACTTTGACCAACTGAACCGTCTTGTTCCTGAGAACCTTATCCTTGGTATCCAAAATCTGCACTGGAAGCTCCTCATAGCTCAAATCATCTCGCAACTGAACCTCACTAGTCTGAATAACATGAGAAGGATCCGACCTATACCTCCTCAACATAGACACATGGAACACATCATGAATCTGCGACAATTCCGGAGGTAACGCCAACCTGTAGGCGAGTGGTCCAATCCTCTCTAGGATCTCATAAGGACCCACATACCTCGGACTCAACTTACCCTTCCTGCCGAATCTCAATACTCCTTTCCAAGGAGATGTCTTAAGAAACACTTTCTCACCGACCTCATACTCCATCTCCTTTCGGTAAGCATCAACATAACTCTTCATCCTATCTTGTCCGCTTTAAGTCACCGCTAATCAGATTGACTTTTCAACTGTCATCCGAATCAAATCGTCCTCTAATTGCCTCTCTCCTTCTTCGTCCCAACAGATCAGAGTCCTACACCTCCGCCCATACAAAGCCTCATACGGAGCCATCTGAATGCTCGAATGGTACGAATTATTATAAGCAAATTCGACCAACGACAAATGCTCATCCCATGCTCCTCGAAAATCCATAACACAAGCTCGAAGCATCCCCTCAAGTGTCCGAATAGTCCTCTCCGACTGACCATCCGTCTGAGGGTGAAAAGCCGTACTGAAATTCAACTTGGTCCCCAAAGCTTCCTGCAAACTGCCCCAAAACCTCGAAATAAACCGAGGATCTCTATCCGACACAATGGAATCCGGAATCCCATGCAGCCTCACTATCTCATCAATATACTTCTTTGCTAACACATGCAAAGAATCAGTATGTCGAATCGCCAAAAAGTGGGCTGACTTGGTCAACCTATCCACAATCACCCAAATGGCATCATGCCTCCTGCTGGTCCTGGGCAAACCCATCAAAAAGTCCATCGTCACTCACTGCCACTTCCACTCCGGAATAGGCAACGGTCTCAATTTGCCCGAAGGTGCCTGGTGTTCAGCCTTGACTTGCTAACACACTAGACACTTACTGACGAACTCTGCTATATCCCTCTTCATACCTTTCCACCAAAAGTGCTCTCTCAAATCCCGATACATCCTGGTGCTACCTGGATGTATGGCATAAGGCGTATTGTGTGTCTCATCCATAATCTCATCCTTGATCTCCCGCACATCCGGAATACACAACCTACTCCCAACTGTCATCAGTCCATCGTCCCTCACCTCTATATCAGAAATCTTACCATTCTGAATCTCATCCCGAAGCTTGCTCAAGTCCACATCCTGAGCCTGCAAATCCCTAACCTTTTCCTTCAGCATCGGTCTAACTCGAAAATTAGCCAGAAGACAATCCGACTCTTCCTGCGTCAAGCTTATCCTAAGCTTAGCCATCTCTTCCAATAAAGGAAGATAAACCGATCGAACATGAGCAATCGGCGACTTCTCGCTCAAGGCATCCGCCACAACATTGGCCTTACCGGATGATACTCAATCAAGAAATCATAATCCTTTAGTAGCTCCAACCACCTCCGCGCCTCAAATTCAATTCCTTCGACTCATTGAAATACTTGGACTCTTATGATCGGTAAAGATCCGAGTCCGAACTCCATACAAATAATGCCTCCAAATCTTCAAGGCAAATATCACGGCGCTAACTCCAAATCATCGTCGGATAATTCAGCTCATAAGGCTTCAAGCGCCTCAAGCATATGCAATTACCGATCTCCTCAGATCAAAACACATCCGAGACCCTTCCTCGAAGCATCATCAGATACCGAATAACCGTCATCACCCGATGGCAAAACTAAATCGGGCATTCGTCAATCGAGCTTGAGCTCCTCGAAGCTCCTCCGACAATCCTCACTCCAATCAAACTTCGATTCTTCCTCGGAAACTTCGTCATCGGATGGCTATCATGGAGAATCCTCCACGAATCTCCTAATAACTGCTAAACCCAAAAGCTCCTCACTTCTTCCACATTCTTGGCGCCCCCAATTCACAATCGCTTCTATCTTCTTTAGATCCACATGAACTCCTTGCTCGAGATCACGTGTCCAAGAAATGACACCTCCCTCAGCCAAAATTCACATTTTTCGAATTTGGCATACAGCTCATTGCTCCTCAAAGTCTCCAAAGAAATCCTCAAATGCTCCTCATGCTCCCGATCACTCTTGGAATACACCAAAATATCATCAATAAAGACAATGATAAATTGGTCCAAGAATGGCTTGAATACCCGATTCATCAAATCCATAAACGCTGCAGGAGCATTCGTCAATCCGAAGGGCATCACCAAGAACTCAAAGTGCCCATACCGAGTCCTGAAAGCAGACTTCGGTACATCCGACTCCTTAATCCTCAACTGATGATATCCCGATCTCAAATCAATCTTTGAAAAGACTTTCGCTCCTTGCAACTGATCAAACAGGTCATCAATGCGAGGAAGCGGATACTTGTTCTTCACCGTGACCTGATTCAACTTCCTGTAGTCCACACACATCCTTAAGGATCCATCTTTCTTTTTGTTCACAAAAGAACTGAACTCAATGAAGAACTCGGTCGAATATACCCCTTCTCCAATAACTCCTCTAACTGCTCCTTAAGCTCTTTCAATTCCGCCGGAGCCATCCGATAAGGCGGAATTGAAATCGGTCTTGTACCTGACAAAAGCCCAATGGGAAACTCAATCTCCCGAGCTGGCGGTAGTCCTGGCAATTCCTCGGGAAAGACATCCGAGAAATCCCTGACTACTGGAATATCCTCCAGCTTCCCTCTATCAGCTCTGGAGTCTATCACATAAGCCAGAAACGCCTCACAACCCTTACTCATCATCCTCTCTGCTGTCAATGCTGAAACAATCCTGGGCGGACTCGCTTTCCTGTCCCCAGTAAACACTACTCTTCTGTCATCATCCAATTCAAACTCCACTGTCTTCTGTTTACAATCCAATCGGGCATTGTACCTCTCCAAAGTATTCATACCCAAAATCACATCCAATCCACGCATCTTCAGCGGCATCAGATCTACCACTAGAAGTTCTCCACCAATACTAAGCTCACATCCTCTAAACACCTGACTAATCACAATGTGCTGACCAATCGGAGTACTCACCATCAGCGGAGTATCCAACGGACTCGCAACCATATCACACACAGGTCTACTCGACAACACAAACGAGTGAGTAGAACCTGGATCAATCAACACAAGAACATCATCAGCAAATAAGTGAGCCATACCAGTCACAACATTTGGCGCGGCCTCTGCATCCTCCCGCGTCATAGCAAACACCCTGGCTGGTGCCTGCCCTCTCGGTCTTCCCGGAAGACTCGCCCTCTTGGCGATCATCGCCACTACCTCATCACGATCCTCGACCCATGGTCTCTGTCCTCCTAGGAGCTCAGATTCGAGATCCCTCTCTCTGGGACCAGGTGAGGACACTCTCTAGCCCTGTGTCCTTTCTGTCCACAGTTGAAACATGCACCCGTCAATCGGTAACACTCTCCACCATGAAACTGACCACAGTGCTCACACTTAGGAACTGATGACCTGTCCCCATCTCCCCTCCTACTGCCGCCCACCGTAGAAGCTTGGTGAGAAACAGTAGAAGTCCTCATCGGCCTCGGCCGACTGGCACCACTGCTCCTCTCCTCAGACTGAGTTGGGAAGCTCCTAGTACTCCTGTCTGGCATAGGAGTACTAGTGCTACCTCCTCTCCGGAACTGCTCTCTGCCCTTCCTCTTCTTATTCACAGCACTCTTGATATTCTCTATGTTCTCCACCCGAAGAGCTGCCTCAACTAACTGCTGGAAGTCACTGAAATTCTGCACAATCACCTTCTCTCTGATGGCCAAATGTAGTCCCGACTCAAATCGACGACATCTGGCAGCCTCGCTCAACATCAAATCTGAAGCATACCGGGACAGCTGCGTGAACCGGCGCTCATACTCAGCAACTGTCATATCCCTCTGAGTGAGACTCAAAAACTCCCTCTGCTTCTGCTGGACATAAACCTCTGACAGATATTTCTTCTTGAACGCAGCCACAAAATCCTGCCATGCCAACCCTACTGGCCTCATCTGACTGCCCGGCACGGTCTCCCACCAATGAGCATCTCCCTGCAACAAGCTGGCAGCATATACAACTCTCTCGTCCTCCTCACAATCCATCTGATCCATCACCCGTTCTGTCCTCCGCAACCATGTCTCAGCTTCCTCAGGATCAGCTGTCCCAAAGAAGTCCACTGCTCCATACTTTCTCAGCTTGTCGAATTGTTTTCCCCTCTTAACTGGGGCTGGAGCAGAAGGCTGTGGCATCTGGCCCATAGCCTGAACAAACGCCTGAGTAAAGGCCTGAAACATCCTCGGATCAAACTGGGGCACTTGCCCTGGCGGAATCGGCGATTCCTGAGTCGGCGAACGCATGGGCTCACTCTCTAGCCCTACAGAAGCCTCAACATGCATTGGGGCTACAGACTCATCGGTCCTCTCCTCTCTCGACGGAGAGTCAGGTGCAGCAGACCCTTGCACAACTCCTCGTGTCCTCCTACGAGGTGGCATCATACTCCTTCAAGGAAACACTAAGGATTAGCTATACGACAATCTATATGTATGCATAATATGCATGTCACTTAATCAATGCAACAAGAAATCATATATCACACAATCCTATATGCATTCTAAGCCGAGGACACCTAAACCTAGGCGCTCTGATACCAAACATGTTGGACCCGGGCCCCGTATGTCCAAATCCCGAGGGACCCTCGGTGGCCAAGATTCGCCTTCCCAAATCTTGCGGACCCGATCCCAACATTTATACATAACCATAATGGCGAGTCACATAACAGACATACATACACAAACGATCATTCGCTACACATACATTGCCATAACATTAGCATTCTACGAATTTAAGACCCAGTAATCATGGGGATTTCATACGTTTGCAAATTTAAAGACATTCATCAAGTATTCTCCATTGTAGCAAAATACAAAATGAAATTCAAATCCAAAATACATGAAATATGTTCCATGAGAGTATGCTCGGAGGGCCCAAACAAAATACGAACTTATAACAAAGCTCCTAATTGACTCGAAGTTTTCGATGCCTCGCAAGATCAACAGTCGGCCTGTTCTGCACCTGAGGAGGGAAAGTAATGGGTTGAGCTACACAACTCAGTGGCTAATATAATTATAGTCATTGGCAAATAACACAAATCCCAGCATATGAATGTATATATATTATATATATATATAGATAGTAAGTTAAGCATTCACATGGTTCTCAAACAATTTATGCATTCAATACAATTAAGTCATTAGTTCATAATTATGTCACAAAGTATGCTTTATAATGATCAATTCACATATACAATGCACATCACAATGGCTCGAGGGTTCCATGGAAACAAAAGGAAGAAACCGAAGTTTACATCCTGAACGAAATGATTCCATTCGGATCTCATATGCCACAAGCGGGCAGCCGGGAGAAGGCTCTTGTCTACGTGCACGTGACGAACGAAATGGTTCCACTCTCGTCCAAACAAAAGCACATAAGCATGCTCATAATCGTTTCTTCATACAATATTCTTTCATGTCTTACATTTAATCAAAATGCCGTGACCGTAGTCTAGGCATAACATATTCACAAGCACAATGTCATGCTATCCATTTCCATGATTCTTTCACAATATGTGCAAACAAAGTCATTCAATTAATCACATTTAAACATGCATCATCTATAACATATATTCATACATAGGCAAGAACCTGCCTAATCACACAATAACTATAAGTATATTACCCACCTAAGATCGCTCGAGAATTCGATTCACTGATGTCCTTCTTCTTGCGATGAAATCGGGTCAGCTTGGTTTCCTAAAACAACCAAGTTCCATTTAATCAATATTCATAGTAAATATTCAAAGCTTGGAATCCAAAATAAGGCATTAAAATCTATATCCGATCTTCTCCTAAAATCCGAATCCTTCAAGGATAATTCGAACTTCCCAACTTCATAGAGCGTGTAGTCTTTTATTTCTAGTTCATAACGAATCTGAAATCACCTCAATCGGACATCTATACCAAAGATATCCTAAAAATGAACAATTCTTTTTTTGAAAAAGGGGGCTCATCATGGCGAAGGAACGCCACAAGCGCGTGGCTCGTCGTCGTGGCGTGCACCAAAGCGTGCGTCATGCGGCGTCGAAATCTCGACGCCGCGACGCGTGCACACTGCAGCATCATGGCGTGCGCCATGACGCACACTGGTGCCTGCAAGCGTGCAAATTTTTCTCCGCCGCCATGGCAGTGTTCTTCTTCTTGACGTCATGACGTGCGGGTCGAGTGCGACTTTGAAACCCTTTTTTCTGCATTTTCCGACATCGATCCTTACCCAAACTCAAATGCAACATACACAAGCCTTAGATCAAGACTTATTCTACATTTCTAACCCATCCACAACTCAAAATCAAGCACAAACGAATCAACCCAAAGATTTATCCATATTTTCACCCAAAACCCTAAACCATCGATTCGTGATATAACCAACAAATCTAAGTTTAAATCTAACCTAACAAGTTTAAAGGAAGCAAACTTATCAGAATCGCTTCAAACCAGTTTGAAAACTCAAAACCCATAAAATCTCTCTTCTCTTCTCCTCTTCTCACCGACGGCACTCCTCTTTCTTTCCTTCTCCTTTCTTCCTTCTTTCCTTTCTCTTTTCTATTTCTATTCTAATTCTCCTTTTTAAACCCTAAGGGCATGGGCCCTTCCTACTAAGCCCAAGCCCAAAACAACTTAATTCCATTTCTTCAAAAGCCCTTACACACTTTAAAGCCTCTAATGTTCATTTAAATGACAATTAAACTATAATTATCTATAATATTCCCAATTTAATCAAACTAAGACAAAGTACCACAATTATCACAATTCATGCTTAATCATATCATAAAAAGAAATTCAGGGTCTAACACCCGAAGCTCGGTTACTTCATTGCTTTGTGTTGCCTTAGAAGATGCTGCTATACTGGATAGGAAAGAACGTGAATAACATGTGTTCGCATATGAACCTAGGCTGAATATTCTTTCACGACGGTCCCTAACACCCATAACATCAAGATACGTCTGAGCCTCATCTACAAGTTGTTCCTCCTGAGACTGTCGCTGAATATTTTGTTGTATTTGGTCATATTAGGAAGCAATGTTTACATTAGTAAGGTATTATTGTTAATAAATTATAAAAATGTATTAATTTCACTTACATTCAGCTCTCTACATTGGGTGTTGATGAATGTCACATTATCATATTTCTTCGTGTGGGTGTACAAAAATAGCTGGATAGGTGTAGACTTGATGCCCAATGACTTTTCCTACATGTATCACCTAAATTGTCATATGTGAACTAGAATTTATAAAAATTTCGGCACAGTTTGCTTTATATTTATGTTATTTGCCTCCTGTTCAACAAAGAAAATAACTTAACACAATCATATATGGCACCAGACATTTATATCATAATCAATATGTACAATAAAACAAAGCAAAATATATACAAAATAGGTATGAAGTTTAGATACTTACTAGTCTATGTGCATTCTCGTAGTGGATAATTGATCTTCCCGTATGTACTGGAAGACTGTCACCCCCTGGGCCTCCACGTCTGTTGGTGGAGTTACGCTCTGAGATGGACATTGCCGCAGGTGATGTTCAATACTCGGTCCAACGACTTCAAATTTCCTTCGAAATATAACGCGGTCGTGCACCAGCCTTGCGTATCGCATTAATTAAGTCGCGATAACGTGTTCGAGCTTACTTTTTCTAGACTTTATACATGTTGGCATCGAAACAAGAATCTTAGTAAAATTCTTTCTGAAATAAGAAGGGAAAATTATATAATGTTAAAATATTTATGTAAATTGTGTATATAAATCAATATAACAAGAAAATAACTATTATTTATACCTCAAACTCCTGAAAGTAAAATTGCTTTGTAGAGTCAAATATATTCTTCCACACATAACCCTCAGGTTCAATTCTTTGCTTAAATGAGGAAGTCGTATTTCTGAAACTCGATCCAGACGGAACCAGCCTAACATAACAAATTATGTTATACTATGTAAAAATTGATAAACCTAAGACTTAATAATAAGCAAATTGTGAGTGATGTGATTTCACTTACTGTTCATTGACAATTGTTATAAACTTTCTTCCATCAGGTCCCTCAGCTCCAAGCTGGCGGACATCTCCTCTATCCGATAAACAGGTATTGGATGATATATGCGTTGGGGAAGGGGATGGTGTAGGATGAGGAGCAGCAGGTGATGTCTCATTTGCAACTGTCGGCGCTAGAGGCAGAGGAAGTGAGTCAGTGGGAGTTGTAGATTGTGATGAACCACCTTCACAGTAAGTTGCTTCGAGCATGGCTCTAAACCTCGGCCACATAACCCCACGATGTTTCTTTGGTCCTATTTGTTTACCTGAAATTCAATTTTTTCCAATTCTCTACAAGTATAATTAATACTTTGAAATCAATATTTTACACAATATTTCCCATTCTTAATCAATGGAGACTTTAGTAGTACTTTAAATAACTTTGAGGATAATGTGAGTAATAGCTTAAGGAATTTTAATGAAGACATTAAGTAATGTGTGAAGGAACTAGATGTCATGGACCTCAAATCAGATGGTTTCTTTACAATTAAAGCAACAATCAAAGTAAAAGTTGGCATGTTAAAAAGAAATTAGATAGAGTGCTAGTGATTGAAGTTTGGATGCTGAAATTTCTAAAGAATAAAGTCACATTTTCAAAACTCAAACAAGTTATACTATAGAAAAAGGAAAAGTAAATTTTTTTAATTATTAAAAACTAATACAAGTTAACTATCGTGTATGACTCCTATACATGGAAAGATTTTTTTAGGGTATACTTGGAGGTTGGTGGTAATAAGCTAGGTTGGGCTAGGCCAAACTTGGGTTGCTTATAACCTAAGCCTAGCTTAAGGGGCCTAATATTAAGCTCGATTAGGCTTCAGTATGTTTAAAGCATGATAGGCTCAAAGTTTGTAGCCTGAGCTCAGACTTGGCTAGGCTCAAACCTTGATTGGGTTAGGCTAGGCCTATAAATTGTAAAATGCGCTCAATTTTGTCCAAAATAACCTAAACATGTAAAAGTTTCTTCCTTTGACTAAAGGAACTTCTTCAAAACAATTAAGAATGGAATAATAAATCATATCCACATCAAAAGCATTATAGATATAATACAAACAAGTATTTTCATAAAGTAATTCAAACTATCTAAAATAGATGTTAGACAAGAAGTAATGATAAAAGCAACCATAGGCTATCAAATAAGTAACTATCTAAAGAAGATATGGTAAAGCAACCATAGGCTATCAAACAAGTAACTATTTAAAGAAGCTATGGTAGAACATGAGTTTATTTAAACACATCATGCTATTGGGAAATGACATGGAGTTTTCTTTGTTAATATATAAAATACCACATAAGTATATGAAAGTTTAACTATGTAAGTTTTGTTGTTTTGCAAGATTTAGTGGTAATCCAAATAAGTTGCATATAAAGAAAAAGTAAATCTAATAGCAAAGCTTAAAGAAAACAAACCAACTATAGAAGAAAATGGGCTAGATAATCATTATAATCAAGATTTCCAATACTTTACACTACTTCATCTACATATAAAATTATAATGTAAATCATCCTCAATCATATAACAATTTTATTAAATGATCGCATCATATACCTTCATTATCAAATATTTATTTGAAAAAACTATTTGTTGAATGAATGGTCTCTATTGTATTCATATTCTTTTACTTGTGACATTATAAAAAATTAAACATAATATAAAATGATGAATGGTCATTAAACTTATAAGAAATAATTAACTAACATATTATAAAATATAGGTTCACCTTTAATATTTTTAACACTTAACCAACTTAAAGCATATATTACGGCTTCCACAATTTTAGGATGAAGTCGATTATGGTGAAAACTCACTATGCGATTATTAGTACTAAAAGCATACTCAAAGTAATTATAAATACTAGAATTGCTAATAAGTTGCTTGCAACTACTTACATAATTAAACAATAAACTCCATATATGATCAAATATGTACTTAAAGAAAGTGAGACTTTAAAAACTAATAAGTAATTTTAAAGTGTTAAAGATGACAGAAATTGAGTCAATTTTGGCTATTGTACAAGAGTGAAGCAATTTCATATGCAATTTATCTTTTAAATCATAGTCTTGTAAAGAGCTTGAAAGATGTTACTCTATAAAAGGCAAACTAAGGTTAATACTATGACATGCCCAAAGGGCCTAATTAACCCAGTAAGTATCAATACAAACACCAATACACATTCATACATATCACATTATCTATAACATTCATACTCCACAAAGATCCAATCATAATCATCAAAGTCGATGCAATGTTGTATTCCATGAAATTCCCATAGAACATATTCAGTAAACTCTAACTATAAACATTTGCCAACCAATCATAACTATAATTAGAGTTAAAATGATAACTCAATCTAATGTAGCATATAAAAATTGAGTCGATAAATATAAAGGTATGAACATTTTATCATTTATTAGGTTGTATATTAACGAAGTAACATAATGTCTGAAATGACATTCAAAATTATTGAAGGAGATTGAACTCCCGATCCCTTTAGAACTTAACATTGAAATTTTAAACAACAATGTTTGATTTTAATTTTATTAAATAATTACGATTCTTGTATTATGCATCAAGATATAATATTTGTGATAAAAGTCATTATACTAAAAACTCAATACAAATTATCAATTACTATACAATCAATCGTAAATATTGTACCAAAGTTAAAATTCAAAATTTAAGACATAATCAATATTCTAGTTCCAAACAATATGATATAGAATGTTAGTAATTATTTAAAGCTAAAAATATGATAATATTAGTATTTTAATTAATTAGTTTCAGAAATTATGTTTTAATTAGTTTCAGAAATTAATTAGTTTCAGAAAGCCCTTATATTGATTTCTTATTTTGTAAGAGTAAACAATTAATAAAAAACAATTAGAAAAAAGAAAAAAATCAACTCAACATTGTGCAGATCATCGGAGAAAGGAAGGGTGGAGAACAAGACGCTACCTTCTCTTTGGAGCATCAGAGAAGACAATGCCAGCAACGCACCAGGTCGACGGTGACAACTCACTCCAGACAACGATAATGGCAGGCGACAGGCGACGAATGGAGGAGGAAGAAGACGAGGAAGTCGTGGGCACAGGCGTTGGGTGGGAGGGAAAAGAAAGGGTATGGGGTTGGTTTTAATAATAACCAAAACGACGGATGGAGGAGGAAGAATACGAGGAAGCCGCGGGGGAAGGCGTTGGGTGGGAGGGAAAAGAAAGGGTCTAGGGTTGGTTTTAATAATAACCAAAACGATGTCGTTTTGGTTATCATTTAAACATTAAATGATGACTAAAACGACGTCGTTTTATTTTAACCCAAAACGACGTCGTTCTGGTAATCAGTTAAACATTTGAATGATAACCAAAACGACGTCGTTTTGATCTATCACCAAACGACCTCGTTTTAGTAATTATTTAAACGTCTAACTGATTATCCATATGACATCGTTTCGTTGATAAACAAAACGACAACGAAACGACGTCATATGGTTCAGCCTCAAACGTTAAAAACATCAGCAAAACGATGTCGTATGGTTGAAGAATTATACGACGTCGTTTTGTTTATAAATTCAACATTTATAACTTTCACAAAATGACGTTGTATAGTTCCAAACCTATACAACGTCGTTTTGGTTATTTCAATCCTACAACCTAACCACTTCGTTTTATTAGGGTTAGAATCCGACGACTTAGACAAAATTTTATCGACATATTTATCGATGAAAATATCTGTCGGTAAAACTTCTCGCTTGATTTTCACGACAGAATCTATTACCGTCGCCGAAGTTATATTTCCCAAACAATATTACCAACGTCCATAGTTGATCCGTCGGTAATTGTCCACGATTTTATTTCCATCGGTAAATACTCGTCGCCAATTTACATTTTTCTTGTAGTGATCATTCATTTACTTTTTCTTTTTATAAATCGGTTAGCTCTACCACTAACACAAGCTTCCCACCGATTTATTTCAAAGTATTATGTTGATCCAACTTGAACGAGTGCAATGAGGAAGAAAGGAAAGGGAGAAGCATTATGCATTTTCAAAAAAACAAATGATGAATTTGCAAAACATAAAATTATAGCATTTGCAGGTGAGACAATTCAATCTTCTTTCTGACTTCCAGTGTTTTGAATTTCTTGCTTATTCAGAAAAGTTTCTGCACACAGACCAACAAACCTTACTGTACAAAGACTCCTCTGACTTTACTTGCTAATTCGTATATCTCCAATCTTCTATGTTAGAGGTGGTCATAATCTCTTTAGTGACCAATACTCTTGTTCGGTTAATGGTAAGAAGGCACAGGTAGACATGCTCTTCAAGTTCTTCTACATGCTTTCTGAATCCAACACCACTCTTCTTAAGCTCTTTCACCACCTCCAATGAAAGCTTACTGTTATCCTCTCTTCTTTCCAAGCAGAATCGTATCATTTCCCTGCTGTGTTCAACTTCATCGTGAAGCCTAGCAACAAGTCTGCTTACTGTGTCCAAATCCCTATTCAGTATGTAAGTTCCCTTCGCTGCTAAATCAAGTTGTTGACCGATCTTGCCAAGAAATCCACTTCTCAGGAATTTCAAGCTCAAGAGCTTTTTCTTGAAGCGATTGATGGGTAAGCTGAGAATGGCTGGCCCCATCACTAGAGCAGTAAGAGTATGTGCTGCTAGGACTATAGTTGTGATTGCAATTAACCCACAAGCTGCTGTTACGCAAATTCCTGTTGTTTTGTGTATACATGTAATCAACTTTATGCGTCTGGTCACCTTTTTTCTTTTTGATTTTAGGTGTTGTAACATGAAGACGTACTTGTTATGAATTAAGTTGAAGTCACTC
Organism: Erythroxylum novogranatense; assembly: GCA_029891385.1. Classification (NCBI taxonomy): domain Eukaryota; kingdom Viridiplantae; phylum Streptophyta; class Magnoliopsida; order Malpighiales; family Erythroxylaceae; genus Erythroxylum; species Erythroxylum novogranatense. Next base: position 22,154,131 of record CM057229.1, read on the forward strand.
TTATTCGGAGTTGAAAAGGGATTGCTTTCTACGATAAATTTGAGATCTGAAACAACGAAATCGGCCTTCTCCCGAGCACAGCTGTCAAGAACTTCCTGAACCAGGCGGTAGCTAGATTGGACTTGGTTTATTTTCTTAATCAGGTGGCTGCAAATTCTTGAAGCCTCAGCACTCAAGTCAAAGTAATTGAACATCAGATCTTTCAGGTCAGGTATTCCTGAAAGAGTAGAAGCCGATTCAAGAATTGCCGGTATAGCATCTTGACCCGGTTCCAAAAGCACTTCGGAGAATTTGTGATAACAATTAGATGGAAAAGATGGTTCATTTACAAGAGACTGAGCTTTTCTGAAGAAATCAGCATAGGATTGTGTTCTTAAAGCGCTAAGATACTCCTCGTTCACGTTCAAGCCTTTACAAGCATCTCTTAGTTCCTTCCCATCTGAAAAAAAAAAAATTACTAACCAATAAAAGTAAGTCTCAGTCATCCATGTATCCAAATTATCGACCGTCTATTATACTGAAGTATATGCATATATCACCAAGATAGAAAATGTTATGAACACGCAGTGGCAGTATCTTTTAATTAATTTGCCTAGGTCAATCTTAGTACAACCACAAAATATGACTTCAAGACATAATTAGCATGAAAAATATCAAAACAGATAATGAAAAATAACTAAAAGTGTTAGAAAAACTGAAAGGAAATTTTCTTTCTTTCCCATTATATCTCAAACATCATTTGTGCTATCTATGCCAATACAGCAGCGTTCACTAAATCTTCTGCACCTGCATAACTATGCAATACTGATGAGAATAAATCTCAGGAATGAAAGAAAGGAAAGTGAATGTATATAAAGTACCTTTTCTGGCCTTTGAAGATCTAAATTTGGCCCACATCTTAAATTCTTATATACAACAGGAGCAAAGACTGGATGAAATGGTCCTGAAGAGGGATATAAGTTTCAATCACTTTCTTGGAGTGGAGAAGTCTAAACAGAAAATCTCGTACGTATGCAACTAAGACTTCAACACAAAACCTTTTAAGGAAAAAGACTTGGTAACAATCCAATACAACTTCCTAAGTTGTCCATAAACTTGATGTATATGTTTGCTTTATAAAGCCTCTAAAAGGCATTTTAAAGTAATATTGTAATTCACGTTATCTTTCTGATAGCTCTCATCTATTATATACAGAGATAAAGAGTGTTTTGCTTCTCCAAATTGTTTGCAACCTTTAAGGCTTAATTTGGTGAAGAACCCCCTGTATTCAGTACCTTTATTGAATCTGGTGGGCTCTTTTTCCTCTATTTGCCTTTTAAAATCCTGGTTTTATACTTCTTATGCAAGTCTTCTCTCTTGTCCTTATACTGTCATTTGGTAATTGGTATTTGTTGGTTTGCCCTCTCTACTTAGAACCTGAGAAAACCTTCCCGAAAAAGCACATACAATTCAGCTATATATACGTTTGCTCGCTTAAAAAGCGAAACATCTTAATTAGCTGAAACTAATAAAGCTTAGGTAACTATTTTGTACCATTTGGAGATGATGCTTATTAGAATCTTCATATCATCGAAACCAATATTATAAAATGGCGGCTGGAATCATTGAAACTTAAGCATCCCAAATCACCACCTTTATACAGCTATATAATATATGTATATTGGTTTTGCCGGATTCTGGCTGAATTGATTGTTGCCATTCTGATCCATGATCCCTATACTCGCTGAAGTGGTTCCAACGTGAAATCACCTGCAAAACAAGGAAGGCTTGTCGGGAGTTGTGTCCCGAGTAGCCCCTCCGACGCTCAAGTAAGTCTTTTGGTGAAGGTGAGATAAAATCTGATCAGAGAAAAACAACTAGGTTATGATTTTGTTACCTTGATTATGAGAGAAAATTACCTTATATATGATTCGTAGCTAGGTTTAGGTAATACGTGTTTGCATGGGATCTTACCTTCTGCTAATGGGCCATGAATATATGGGCTAGACCCTGGTTAAGCCTTAGGTGTAAGACTGATCGATTGGCCCATGAGACTGGATTAGGACCCAATGTTGCCGACCCATCCATAAGCCCCCCTACTCCTCGAGTCTGAACGGAGAGAAGGGTCGGAGGAGTGTGTTGTTGTAGCTCGTCGGTCACTCCATAGCAGCGTAAATGGGACATTTCGTAATGTGGCCGATCGGTTAGTCTTTAGCCTTGTAGCGAGCGCAGATTTGCTCGGTTAGGTCGAATCGGTCGGGTTTTGAGTTATAGTCCGTCAAGAAGATAGCTCGGGGTTGGCCTAGTTGGTAGGATATTGACGGGTAGTGTGTGACCACTCGCGTTGGGGTCAGTCGGTTGATTGTCCCTGACCGGTTGGTGCGGACGGGTTTTGCACGATAGCCCGCGCTCGAACGTGGGAAAGAGTGTGGAGCATTTATTTTTTGACGGCGCGTGCTCTCTGACAGCTGTGCAGAATCTGAAACGTATCGTCCTTGTGACTATTGCTCCGCTGTCCCACACGTCTCTTCGATTTGTCTTACAGGTAACCCCAGCTCCCATGGCTCGGATCGCGCCACATGTTCAAGTGAAACTTGGATTTTATCCACGTGTTGTACTTGATTGGATGGCGGTTGGAGCTTCTCCCTATAAATGACCTTGGCCGACAGACGGTTTGCTTTTCTTCACTCTCGTTTCATTCTCGCTATTTTCTTGCTTCTTACTGCATTTTCTTGCTCTCAGTTTGCGGAAGCTTTCTTTGGCATTGCGCAAACCCTCGATTGCTTTTCACTAAATAGGTACGTCCCCTTCCTCCATTCTCCTTCTTCTAAATTTCCTCTGAGTGAGTTATGTCGTCTACTGGTTCCCGAAGTGGGGTTTCTTCTAGCGATAGTACTGAGGAGAGGTCGCCGGGGGTTATGGTCGGAGCGACCTCGATGTCGAGGTTGGAGGATGTTGAAGAGATCACAACGAACGAGCGGAAAGACGGATGGTGGTGAGGCGCGCCTGGTAGATCGAGGATGTCCGCGGCGGAGTTGAGGCGGTCGGTTCTCGTGAATAATGTTCCTCGGGGTCGGGAGCCCAGATTGGCTTCCGGGATGAAGGATTGACGACAGTGCAGATGGATGGTTCGTCGTCTCAAGCATTTTTTCTCGGTTGGAGGCTTGAGGCTACCATACGCTACGATCGTGGGCGAAGTGTCGTCGGCTCGCTCGAGGCCGCGAGCGATTCCTCCGAACGCAGTGGAGGTTCATCAATGGGCTCATACTGTTATGCCACCAATTTGGTTCTTACCTCGATCAATATATTGCGCTACTTCTTGAGGATGAGCGAGCCCGATCTCGGCGGTGGGATCCCTTTTGATGTATAAGGATTCCGTATCGCCCAATAGGACGTCGGGCAAAATTACCGGTGGCGGACTAAGTATTTCTTTGTGAGGCCACCGGGGGCTTCTTCCGAGCCCCAGCCGTGGAGGTATCCCCAAGCCGAGCGGTGGAACGATTCGTCAAGTCTTTTCCTTTCCAGGGAGGAATCGGTGGTAGTTAACCGTATAAAGGAACTCGGCCAGTATAGCTTTACTCGGCTTATTTCCGGATACGGCGGGGGGGGCTTCGACCAACTCTTTTTTGATTGACCCCCCGCCACAAGTTAGCGGGCTAGGAGAGGAAACTGCCTCACTCGGTTGACCCCTCACAGTCGAATTGCTTTCCTTGTTTGTAGGTTTTTGCTCAATTGCTAACTCGTTTTCTTTGTTTGTGCAGCAATGGTCAAGGTTCATGCTTGCCCCGTCCCCCCCAAGACCGGCAAAGGCAGCGAGGTCGCCAGCCTTCCGAGGTTGTGAAGCGGGCGGATAGAGGAGAGGCTAGTTCACCGGTTGTCCGCCCGTTGCTTCCCACCATGGAATGCTCAGCGGCGATTTCGAAGCTATTCTTTTCTCGCTGTGGTCGTCCCACCCGGTCCGATCATGGTTGTGGACCGGAAGGGAAGAGGTCGAAGGCCTCAAGAGGAGGAGATTGGTCAAGCTTGCCGACCAAGCTCCTCATTCGTCGATGGCGGAAGGATCTGCTCGTCCCTCCCTGCCGCTTGTCCCTCGGTGGCCGTCGTCCTCGGACGGCCGCTCGTCCTTCTAATTTGAACGACCTTCCGCCCTTCCGCCAATCCAAAGGGAAGGGAAAGCGGTGACGCCGGGCGGGGAGTCTTTGATCAAACCGCCCAGAGGCTCCTCGATCGCCGACCTCGATGTGTCTCGTCACATCATGGAAAGATTACTCCCATGGACGGGAGATATTTGACCTAAGAGTAATTGAAATGGCGGCTCTCGCTTTGCGTGGTTTCCTATATGCAGCTTGTTAGATCCGCTTCCTAACCCAACTAATCATACAGATTTCCTCGACGCATACATGATTCCTTATTTAACTCTTATAACCTGTTCTGGGATATCCAATTTCTAATCGGAAAATCCCGATATAATTTTTTTTTCATCTTATTCATCTTAAAATTCATTTTCATTTGAATCATATACAAATAATTTTCACATTGGAAAATCATCCATATTCAAATCTCAAATTTTTCATACTCTTATATACACTCATACATATTGAAAATGAAAACTCAAATGCCAAAGTTGTAAGAGGGAAATGAAAATGACCAAATGAATAGTAAATGACCATTTCAATAGTAAACGGCCAATTTCCGACCCACATAACTTTTTGCTCTTACCTCCGATTCAGACAAATCATACCTCCATGGAAAAATATCAAGACCCTTTACAATTTTCATGAAGGACAGAAATTCCAATTCCCGCCCTAAAGGGGCGAAAAACCCATCCGAAGGTTCAGCCCAAAATTTCCTATGAATAGTAATCCGAGAAACCCTAATTGCATAATGGGCAGTAAACTTAAAACGCTCATATCTAAGTCGAAAACTAACCCATTTTATACCGTTTTAAAGTTCTTAACTTGCTCTACAACTTTCCAGAAGACCTCTTATTCCAATTCAATCGTTTTGAGGTCTAAATTTAAGCGAATTCTTGCCCAAATTTAAGAAAATTGGACAGCACCTCCCTAAAATTGATCTAGCCAAAAAATCCTAATCTATCCATCCAAGCTCCAAACCTGCATAAAACCACTTCTATCTTCCAACTCAATAGCACAGCCCATCTCCAACTCAAAGGGCCACATTGCAATCTTAAGAATTCTAACCATTTCAATCCATACAACAATACCAACTCATCTTTTTTTTTCTCTGCTTTTCCAATCTTACAATCATACATTAACTTATACATTACATTTGAACTTCAAATATTAAAGGATATATAGATATATAAAGTACATTTGGAAACTCAAAACCTTATGATTTACATGACAATAAACAAATACAACTCATCAAAGGGCATTTAGCCCGATTACAACTAATTTAACAAAAACAACGAATAGAGAATAAACTAATGCCTTTCTTTTACAACATGACTTCAAAAGCAAGTTGCATCGAATTTGTTTCAATCTCGATGCGGAACTCGATTTCTTGTTCAAAACCTGAGGAGTGAGATAAGGGAGGTGAGCACGACGGCTCCGTGGGTAACAGTCTAATAATTAAGCATAAGCTAACACATGCATCAATAATAATAATTTCAAGTCGATAACCATCAATTTCATTTTCTAACAAATAAAACAATTACAAAATCACCAAATATCGGATAACAAGACAAAAGCACATATCGATGGTTTGAGTGATCCTAACAGACGTCTACACATGTTCGACAAGCGACCATGTGTAGCCGTGGAATGAGGGGAGTCCGATTTTGAACTCTATGCCACTTAGCGGGCAAAGCGGTGGTGAAGCCTATGACAAGTCTTGCGCACTTGTTAAATGTAGGGATCACTACAAACCCAACAAAATCATACATGATCATATTAGGCATTCTTCCTAAATCTCATATTCACATTCTTTTCCATTATTCATCAAGCTTTGCCACGAATGGCCATTTCAACAAGATACGCCACATAAACATGTAATTCACATATTCGAATTTTGATCACTTAACAAACAATATTACTAATCTTTACACACAATAGTGCATAGAGCGGTGCAAGATGCACTCAAATATCACAAATAATCCTTTGTTCAAAATTCACAAATCATAGGAATATAGCCTAATACTTAATGATTAAAAGTTACCCACCTCTTATCCTTTGGCTTTGCAATTTGTCAAATTGTTCTTTTCCAATCTTCACTTGCCTTAAGAGACCTAATCAAAGCATAACAAGGTCTAATTACCAAAAAATCAAATGCTGAAATTTTTTTTCAAGAATGCGAGAACTTGACTTTAAACTTACTCAACTTTGCTATTCATTACTAAACTATAACCATCATAACCTATCTCAATCTTATCAATTATTTTCAAGAATCTCATGCCTTAAAGCCAACAACTCAAATCTGAAATTTTACGCTTTTGTTTCTAAAATCCTTCTTCTTTCCACTTCACTCTCCAAGAAACCTCTTACACCTTCCTTTCTAAGCAAGAAAGGTCAAAATCTAACAAAACACCATGAATGAATATAGAGACATATGCTGGAAATTTTAAAAGCATGGAACAATTTGACTTTAACTCTCCATAAGCTCATTTTATCAAATTTTGCCTAAATCATAAGTCAACTCTCAAAGTCAAATATTCTCTCTCCAAAAAGTCAAACTTTCTAAATCCTTCAAATTTTCACACTTTTTCTTTCTCATTCTTGCTATTTAGCTTCATTTCAATCAACTCATCCACTTGATCATAGTCAAATTATCACTCAAGGTTCGGGGTCCAACATTTCTCCCCCTCTTAAAAGAATTTCGTCCTCGAAATTCATATTTACTGAACTCCACGTAACTCATTCTTGCATAAATTTCTTTCTAAACAATGATCATCAAGCACTTTCTTACTAATTTCTTTCCAAAACTCATAATCAATGTCTTTTTCATCACATTTACTCTTCATACATATTCTCAATCTCTTCAAAATTTTCACTTCCTTAAATCATATACCACTCATATCATATCAAAACACTATATCTATAACTCATTATTTCTTCAAATAAGGCATGACAAGTCATGCTCATCAATTTCACATTCCTAAAGACCATCATATTTCTTTCATCAAACTCAAATGACCACCTAGCACACTCTCACAAATTCACTTTTATCTTTACAAACTCGTATCAATTCCTTATTCATACTCATACGCCCAAGTAAGATCATATTACTGGGCTCTGATACCACATATGTTGGATCCCGTTTCCGGAACCCAACTAATCATACAGATTTCCTCGTACGCATACATGATTCCTTACGAACTCTTATAACCCGTTACCGGATATCCAATTTCTAATCGGTAAATCCCGATATAATTTTTTTTTCATCTTATTCATCTTAAAATTCATTTTCATTTGAATCATATACAAATAATTTTCACATTGGAAAATCATCCATATTCAAATCTCAAATTTTTCATACTCTTATATACACTCATACATATTGAAAATGAAAACTCAAATGCCAAAGTTGTAAGAGGGAAATGAAAATGACCAAATGAATAGTAAATGACCATTTCAATAGTAAACGGCCAATTTCCCACCCACATAACTTTTGCTCTTACCTCCGATTCAGACAAATCATACCTCCATGGAAAATATCAAGACCCTTTACAATTTTCATGAAGGACAAATTCCAATTCCACTCTAAAGGCGAAAAACCCATCCAAGGTTCAGCCCAAAATTTCCTATGAATAGTAATCCGAGAAACCCTAATTGCATAATGGGCGATAAACTTAAAACGCTCATATCTAAGTGAAAACTAACCCATTTTATACCGTTTTAAAGTTCTTAACTTGCTCTACAACTTTCGAAAGACCTCTTATTCCAATTCAATCGTTTGGAGGTCTAAATTCTAGCGAAATTCTTGCCCAAATTTAAGAAAAATTGGACAGACCTCCCCTAAAATTGATCTAGCCAAAATCCTAATCTATCCATCCAAGCTCCAAACCTGCATAAAACCACTTCTATCTTCCAACTCAATAGCACGACCCATCTCCAACTCAAAGGGCCACATTGCAATCTTAAGAATTCTAACCATTTCAATCCATACAACAATACCAACTCATCTTTTTTTTTTCTCTGCTTTTCCAATCTTACAATCATACATTAACTTATACATTACATTTGAACTTCAAATATTAAAGGATATATAGATATATAAAGTACATTTGGAAACTCAAAACCTTATGATTTACATGACAATAAACAAATACAACTCATCAAAGGGCATTTAGCCCGATTACAACTAATTTAACAAAAACAACGAATAGAGAATAAACTAATGCCTTTCTTTTACAACATGACTTCAAAAGCAAGTTGCATCGAATTTGTTTCAATCTCGATGCGGAACTCGATTTCTTGTTCAAAACCTGAGGAGTGAGATAAGGGAGGTGAGCACGACGGCTCCGTGGGTAAGAGTCTAATAATTAAGCATAAGCTAACACATGCATCAATAATAATAATTTCAAGTCGATAACCATCAATTTCATTTTCTAACAAATAAAAACAATTACAAAATCACCAAATATCAGATAACAGCACAAAAGCACATATCAGATGGTTTGAGTGATCCTAACAGGACGTACTACACATGTTCGATAAGCGACCATGTGTGCAAGTGAAACGAAGGGAGTCCGATTTTGGAACTCCTATGCCACTTTACAGGCGGTAGTGGCGCTTATGACAAGTCTTGCACTTGTTAAGCAGAGGGATCACTACAAACCCAACAAAATCATACATGATCATATTAGGCATTCTTCCTAAATCTCATATTCACATTCTTTCCATTATTCATCAAGCTTTGCCACGAATGGCCATTTCAACAAGATACGCTCACATAAACATGTAATTCACATATTGAATTTTGATCACTTAACAAACAATATTACTAATCTTTACACACATAGTGCATAGAGCAGTTACAAGATGCACTCAAATATCACAAATAATCCTTTGTTCAAAATTCACAAATCATAGGAATATAGCCTAATACTTAATGATTAAAAGTTACCCACCTCTTATCCTTTGGCTTTGCAATTTGTCAAATTGTTCTTTCCAATCTTCACTTGCCTTAAGAGACCTAATCAAAGCATAACAAGGTCTAATTACCAAAAAAATCAAATGCTGAAATTTTTTTTCAAGAATGCGAGAACTTGACTTTAAACTTACTCAACTTTGCTATTCATTACTAAACTATAACCATCATAACCTATCTCAATCTTATCAATTATTTTCAAGAATCTCATGCCTTAAAGCCAACAACTCAAATCTGAAATTTTACGCTTTTGTTTCTAAAATCCTTCTTCTTTCCACTTCACTCTCCAAGAAACCTCTTACACCTTCCTTTCTAAGCAAGAAAGGTCAAAATCTAACAAAACACCATGAATGAATATAGAGACATATGCTGGAAATTTTAAAAGCATGGAACAATTTGACTTTAACTCTCCATAAGCTCATTTTATCAAATTTTGCCTAAATCATAAGTCAACTCTCAAAGTCAAATATTCTCTCTCCAAAAAGTCAAACTTTCTAAATCCTTCAAATTTTCACACTTTTTCTTTCTCATTCTTGCTATTTAGCTTCATTTCAATCAACTCATCCACTTGATCATAGTCAAATTATCACTCAAGGTTCGGGGTCCAACATTTCTCCCCCTCTTAAAAGAATTTCGTCCTCGAAATTCATATTTCTTGAACTCCACGTAACTCATTCTTGCATAAATTTCTTTCTAAACAATGATCATCAAGCACTTTCTTACTAATTTCTTTCCAAAACTCATAATCAATGTCTTTTCATCACATTTACTCTTCATACATATTCTCAATCTCTTCAAAATTTTCACTTCCTTAAATCATATACCACTCATATCATATCAAAACACTATATCTATAACTCATTATTTCTTCAAATAAGGCATGACAAGTCATGCTCATCAATTTCACATTCCTAAAGACCATCATATTTCTTTCATCAAACTCAAATGACCACCTAGCACACTCTCACAAATTCACTTTTATCTTTACAAACTCGTATCAATTCCTTATTCATACTCATACGCCCAAGTAAGATCATATTACTGGGCTCTGATACCACATATGTTGGATCCCGTTTCCGGAACCCAACTAATCATACAGATTTCCTCGTACGCATACATGATTCCTTACGAACTCTTATAACCCGTTACCGGATATCCAATTTCTAATCGGTAAATCCCGATATAATTTTTTTTTCATCTTATTCATCTTAAAATTCATTTTCATTTGAATCATATACAAATAATTTTCACATTGGAAAATCATCCATATTCAAATCTCAAATTTTTCATACTCTTATATACACTCATACATATTGAAAATGAAAACTCAAATGCCAAAGTTGTAAGAGGGAAATGAAAATGACCAAATGAATAGTAAATGACCATTTCAATAGTAAACGGCCAATTTCCGACCCACATAACTTTTTGCTCTTACCTCCGATTCAGACAAATCATACCTCCATGGAAAAATATCAAGACCCTTTACAATTTTCATGAAGGACAGAAATTCCAATTCCCGCCCTAAAGGGGCGAAAAACCCATCCAAGGTTCAGCCCAAAATTTCCTATGAATAGTAATCAGAAACCCTAATTGCATAATGGGCGAGAAACTTAAAACGCTCATATCTAAGTCGAAAACTAACCCATTTTATACCGCTTTAAAGTTCTTAACTTGCTCTACAACTTTCCGAAGACCTCTTATTCCAATTCAATCGTTTGAGGTCTAAATTCTAAGCGAAATTCTTGCCCAAATTTAAGAAAAATTGGACAGCACCTCCCTAAAATTGATCTAGCCAAAATCCTAATCTATCCATCCAAGCTCCAAACCTGCATAAAACCACTTCTATCTTCCAACTCAATAGCACGCCCATCTCCAACTCAAAGGGCCACATTGCAATCTTAAGAATTCTAACCATTTCAATCCATACAACAATACCAACTCATCTTTTTTTTTTCTTTTCCAATCTTACAATCATACATTAACTTATACATTACATTTGAACTTCAAATATTAAAGGATATATAGATATATAAAGTACATTTGGAAACTCAAAACCTTATGATTTACATGACAATAAACAAATACAACTCATCAAAGGGCATTTAGCCCGATTACAACTAATTTAACAAAAACAACGAATAGAGAATAAACTAATGCCTTTCTTTTACAACATGACTTCAAAAGCAAGTTGCATCGAATTTGTTTCAATCTCGATGCGGAACTCGATTTCTTGTTCAAAACCTGAGGAGTGAGATAAGGAGGTGAGCACGACGGCTCCGTGGGTAAGAGTCTAATAATTAAGCATAAGCTAACACATGCATCAATAATAATAATTTCAAGTCGATAACCATCAATTTCATTTTCTAACAAATAAAAACAATTACAAAATCACCAAATATCAGATAACAGCACAAAAGCACATATCAGATGGTTTGAGTGATCCTAACGAGACGTCTTACACATGTTCGATAGCGACCATGTGTGCCGTGAAACGAGAGGGAGTCCGATTTTGGAACTCCTATGCCCTTTAGCGGGCGGTAGTGAAGCCTATGACAAGTCTTGCACTTGTTAAGCAGAGGGATCACTACAAACCCAACAAAATCATACATGATCATATTAGGCATTCTTCCTAAATCTCATATTCACATTCTTTTCCATTATTCATCAAGCTTTGCCACGAATGGCCATTTCAACAAGATACGCTCACATAAACATGTAATTCACATATTCGAATTTTGATCACTTAACAAACAATATTACTAATCTTTACACACAATAGTGCATAGAGCGGTTGCACAAGATGACTCAAATATCACAAATAATCCTTTGTTCAAAATTCACAAATCATAGGAATATAGCCTAATACTTAATGATTAAAAAGTTACCCACCTCTTATCCTTTGGCTTTGCAATTTGTCAAATTGTTCTTTTCCAATCTTCACTTGCCTTAAGAGACCTAATCAAAGCATAACAAGGTCTAATTACCAAAAAAAATCAAATGCTGAAATTTTTTTTTTTCAAGAATGCGAGAACTTGACTTTAAACTTACTCAACTTTGCCTATTCATTACTAAACTATAACCATCATAACCTATCTCAATCTTATCAATTATTTTCAAGAATCTCATGCCTTAAAGCCAACAACTCAAATCTGAAATTTTACGCTTTTGTTTCTAAAATCCTTCTTCTTTCCACTTCACTCTCCAAGAAACCTCTTACACCTTCCTTTCTAAGCAAGAAAGGTCAAAATCTAACAAAACACCATGAATGAATATAGAGACATATGCTGGAAATTTTAAAAGCATGGAACAATTTGACTTTAACTCTCCATAAGCTCATTTTATCAAATTTTGCCTAAATCATAAGTCAACTCTCAAAGTCAAATATTCTCTCTCCAAAAAGTCAAACTTTCTAAATCCTTCAAATTTTCACACTTTTTCTTTCTCATTCTTGCTATTTAGCTTCATTTCAATCAACTCATCCACTTGATCATAGTCAAATTATCACTCAAGGTTCGGGGTCCAACAGCAGTAATGTCGTTCGAGGCGGTGCAGCGCTTGGAGGTTCTGGACCAGGAGGTTGAAGGCCTTCAGGGGCAGGTGGAAACTCTGAAGGACAAGCTGTCGGAGGTGGAGGAGGAGAGGGATGTTCTCAAGGCTCAAAATTCCTCTCTGGAGGAGGAGAAGAAAATTCGGGAGGAAGCGGCCAATGTTTTGAAGGCCCAAGTTGATACTGGGAGGAGGAGATCGCACCTTGAGAGCTCGGCTTACGGGAGGAGCTCGAAGGGTAAAGGCTATGGCGGAGAGGAGCAGACTATCCGAGGAGTATGCAACTTTGAGAGGGCTGTGGGAGTCGGAGGGTGCTTAAGAGAAATCCTCCGGATCACGCCCAGTCGAGGAGATCCTAGGAAGGAGCCAGGCGGATCACGCCCAAACCGAGGAGGCGCCGAGGAGGAGCGGGCCTCGACTAAGGAGCAAAGGATCGGGCGATCGAGATGGCAGAGACGATTCTTGGGGAGGAGTGTTTGGAGTACTCCTGCGACACGCCATTATGATATTAAAGAATGCTATGACGCTGCGTTCCTAAGGGCTCAGACGGTCCCTCGTTTGATGAGTTTGCCGGGCCGTTGATTCCTAACGCTATTGGCCTTTCTCTAGAGGAAGTAAAAGAGAGAGCCGAGGAGGACCGGGGAACTGTCCCTAGGGAGGAGTTGGACCTCAGTTCGGAAGAGGAGGACGAGCTTCCTCAGGACGACACTTGGGCCTCCTTCGAACCTGCCTCGCTTGGCTTTTCCACACCTTCGGGGCTTTCCCTACGTATTCTCCCGGATATTCTCCTTCTCCGTCGGCTGCTTGTAGCTCCCCCTCTCCCCTTTTGTAGAGCTCACCTGGTCGGGCTTGTGACCAGGATCAACTCATAGAAATAAAATTCTTTTCTTTGAACTGACTCTCCATGTTTTCGGCTCTTCTTTTTCGCTCATAGTAGTCTAGCTTCTAGTTTGGTAAAGTCGCTTGTAGCCGAAGAGCTTACCTGGTCGGTCTTGTGGCGGGATAAACTTGATATGAATGTACCTTTGTTTTGTATTTCATCTTCTCGAGCTATTTTTTCAAAGTCGATTCGTGCTTGTCCTTTGCTTGGATCGTATTAGGATTAAGTGTTACAGGCGGTCGATCGGTGTTGAGGTCGGGTCGTAGTCGGGTCCTAGGTCCCGAGGGTCTTGTCTTAGCGACCGGTCGACCTAGTGGGGTCCCAGAGATCCCGTCTGGCGACCCTACCGATCAAGTCGATCTGGAGATCTGAAGCGAGGTCCCGGGATCCCGTCTGGCGACCGACCAATCAAATCGATCTATGGAGTTATCGGCGGGGTCCTGGGATCTTGTCTGGCGACCGACCGATCAAATCGATCTATGGAGTTCTGAGCGAGGTCCCGGGATCTTGTCTGGCGCGACCGACCGACCGAAGTCGATCTATGGAGTTATCGAGCGAGGTCCCAGGGATCTTGTCCTGGCGACCGACCGACCGAAGTCGATCTATGGAGTTACCGAGCGAGGTCCCAGGGATCTTGTCCTGGCGACCGACCGACCGAGGTCGATCTATGGAGTTACCGAGCGAGGTCCTGGGATCTTGTCTGGCGACCGGCCGTAGGAGTCGATCTATGGAGTTCCGGCGAGGTCGAGGATCTTGTCTGGCGACCGACCGGCCGAGGTCGATCTATGGAGTTACCGAGCGAGGTCGAGGATCTTGTCTGGCGGCCGAACCGACCGAGGTCGATCTATGGAGTTACCGAGCCAGGTCCCAGGGATCTTGTCCTGGCGACCGACCGATCGAGGTCGATCTATGGAGTTACCGAGCCAGGTCCCAGGGATCTTGTCCTGGCGACTGACCGACCGAAGTCGATCTATGAAGATTTGCCGAGTGATGGTTGATTGGTCTTTCCATTCTTTGCCAAACGTAACGTAACTTGTTATTGCCAAGAAATCTGGAACCCATTTATTGATGATAACGAGGATGCGGGCCGTTAAAAAACCTGCCTGGCAGGGACAGGAAAAAGGTACCCGCATGTATACAAAAATGATAACAAGGAAAGATTAACTAACATAAACACTTATCTATTGGTAGAAAGTTTTCAGGTTTTGTGAGTTCCATGGTCTTGGTAGAATCTTCCCTTTCTCATCGCTAAGGATGTAAGAACCATGCCCGGCTTGCTTAATCACTCGATAGGGTCCTTCCCACGTCTGTCCGAGCTTTCCGGGATGCTTTCCAGCCGCCTCGGCTTTTCGTAAGACGTATCCTCCGACCTTTACATTGCTCGGCTTAACCCTTCTGTTGTAGAACTTGGTCGCCTTTTGCCTGATGGCTTCCGAGCGAGCGGCGGCTGCCCTTTCTCTGTCCTCACTAAGGAGAACGAGCTCTGCTCTGCGGGCTTCATCATTTTGCTCTTCCTCGTAACCCGACACCCTCTGATTAGGCAATGCCGCCTCAACTGGAACTAGGGCTTCTGCCCCGAAGGTCATCCGAAACGGCGTTTCACCTGTGGCCCCATTCGGTGTGGTTCTATATGCCCACAATACTTCATCTACTTCCTCTACCCAGGTCTTTCTCCCGTCGAGCGCTTCGAGGCGTTCATTATCTTTTGTTGGTGTTCTGCGAGACCGTTACTTTGGGGATGAGCGACCGGTTAACAGTAGCTCGATTTTTAGTGACCGCAAATCTCTAAATTTGTCGTTATCGAGCTCGCCGCCGTTATCTCGTGATCAACACCATAGGCATCCGGCGGCATAGTATGTTTTCTTTATGAATCTTTCCATTTTCCCTCGGTTATTGTAGCGACAGACTCGCTTCTACCCACTTAGTGAAATATTCTATCGCCACTATCGAAATTTCTTTTATGCGGGACCAGGGGAAAGGCCCCATATATCCATTCCCCATTGAGCGAAAGGATAGGATGTCTTCGATCTGCATTCGCCGGCCGGCCGGTGAGACAGTCTTTGTTTCTCTGCAAGCCTCGCCGGTCGACCTTTTTACGGCAATCTCTTCTCATCGTCGCCGATGGTACCCTCTCGTCGATCAACCGGTGAGCCAACATTACGCCCCTATGTGATTTCCAGACATCCTTCATGGACTTCGCCATTGCTCCTTCGGCTTCTTCCTCATTCAGGCATCGAAGCGGCTGACGGTCGTGGGACGCTTATATAGAACCTCGTTGACTCACCGTGTATTCGGCCGCCTTCCTCCTTAGCTTCTTGGCCTCGATGGGTCTTCGGTTGCTTTCCTTCTAAAAGGTATTGCATGATCGGTTCATCCAGCCGGTCGATCGGTATTTACATTGAGAACTTCCCGCCTTCGAATGCTAGGCGGTTTAGTCGTTCGACGAGAATATTGTTTACGACATCACGATCGGAAGCCATTTTGGAGAGCGCGTCCGCTTTAGCATTCGAGCTCGCTCTATTCTGCGATTGAATCTTGTCCAAATTGCTCAATTCACGCTTACTACCTCTCGGATACTTGATCATGTTATTTCCAGGCCTCATACTCCCCGGTGACTTGGCCGACCACCACTTGGTTGTCGCTATATATCTTCGGATGTTTCACCTCCATCTCCGGGCTAGTTGGAGGCCGCCTATCGAGGCCTCGTGCTCTGCCTCATTATTGGAGGCCTTGAATTCTAGCCAAGGCGTATTCCACTTTTCTTCCGTATGCGGGTGATTAGCACTACCGCTCCGCATCCTTCGGAGATTGGATGACCGATCAGCGAACAAGTTCGGTGAGGCGCTCGTCCCTCGAGCTTGGTTGGCTCATCTCTGCAATGAAATCCGCCAACACTTATGCTTTAATGGTCGTGCGGGGCTTGTATTGAATATCGAACTCTCCAGTTCTACCGCCCACTTTACCAAATTTAACACGAGGTTTGGGCTTTGGAGGCCTTGCTGAGGGTTGATCACCCATACCTCAACGGTGTGACTTTGGAAGTAAGGTCTCGATTTTACGGCGCCATTATCAAAGAGAGTGCTAGCTTCTCTATGGTAGCGTATCGCGTTTACGGCGGTCAACACTTTCTTGGCGTAGTAGACGGTGTTGCTCGCTTTCTTCCGAACGGATAAGTACTGTTGATCGACCTTCCGTGACCGCCAAATATAAATCAGGTTTTCCCTCTGCAGGGCTTTGCGAGCAGTGGTCTAGACAAATATCGTTTCAAGTGTTGGAAGCTTTTTCGCACTCATCGGCCATTGAAACCGGGTTACATTCGCTTTCCTCGGGACCTTAAAAATGGAAGGCACTTATCTCCAATCTAGAAATGAACACGCCAAAAACTATCCGCCCGGTCAAGATCTCAACGTCTTTCAAGCATTGTGGCGAAGGCAATCGTATGATGGCCTCAATCTTCTCGGGATTAGCTTCGATTCCCAGCTGAGTGATCATAAACCCCAGGGAATTTTCCGGATGCCACCCCAAACACGCATTTTTCCGGGTTTAGCTTCATCTGGAATTTATTCAAGGTCTGGAAGACTTCTTTGAGATCTTGCACATGCTCCTCGGCCGTCTTACTTTTTACCACCATATCATCCACATAAGCTTCCACCGTCCGGCCTATCAGTTGTTTAAAGACTTCTGTGACGAGCCGTTGATAGGTCGCCTGCGTTTTCAGGCGAAGGCATTACTTAGTAGCAAAAGTGCCTTGATGGGTTATGAAGGCGGTCTTTTCTTCGTCTTCCAGGCTCATTTGGATCTGATGATAACCCGAGAAGGCATCCAGGAAGCTGAGCAACTCATGGCCTGAAGTGGAGTCCACTAATTGATCGATCTTAGGCAGCGGAAAGCTGTCCTTTGGACACGCTTTGTTTAGGTCAGTGAAGTCTATACACATCCTCCATTTCCGTTCTTCTTTTTACTAACACCACGTTGGCGAGCCACTCGTGGTACTTGACTTCTCGGATGAAGCCGGCCTCCAGCGACCGCCACTTCCTTCTCGATCACCCCGTCGTTCTTTCTTTGTGGCATCGCTTCTTTTGTCGATCGGCTTATAGTCATGCGAATGCGAGGGAATGAGATGTGACCGATCGAGAGATTCGGGCATATCGCTCGGTACCCAGCGAAGACCGATTTGTTTTCCACCAGACGGTTTGTGATTTCTTTAACCAGTCCCCTGCATTTCGGAGCCTAGGTTTGTAAACTTAGAGAGTCGGCTTTGTCCAAAGACGACTTTTGCGTTTCTTCCACGGGTTTATTCTTTCCACCTCTTCGTCGACTCTCACATCTAGAGAGCTCACAAGATCTCTGCCCCATCTAATGTCTTCGTCTGCCAAGTAGCATTCCCTAGCAATTTTCATTGACCCTGACAACTCCAACTCCGTGGGGTGTCGAAAACTTAATAACACGGTAGTAAGTGGAGCGACCGATCTGAGGGCATTTTGTGTAGCCGGTCGATTATCGCGTTATGCGCCCGTGGAATTTAACAACTAGGAACTCAACGTCCCTTTCTATTTGGCAAGGCTTCACTGAACTTCACTTTCAAATTTATCCGAAGCGAGCGGGTAGGTGGCGCCGGTCACTCCTCGATGGGGCCGTCTGTAGGTAATAGGCGCTCTTGGTACCTTCATTTGTTTGAAGGCTTCATAGTACAACAAGTCGACCGAGCTCCCGTGTCAATCATTACCCGCTTCACCTCGTCCGTCCATATTCGGGTTTACCACGAGGGCATCGTCATGAGGACAACTTATTCCTTTGAGGTCGACTCATCGAATGATATCATTCGTCCTCTCCTCGACTTTTTGGTGGATGGGTCCCGGTCTACTGTTTGACATACCTTTTCTCCCCTACTTGGTGGAGCCCATTTGCATTTCCACCGAATATCATATTGATGACCCCAAATTGGTCGTTCGTCTTGTTGCCCGGTGTTACCATCATTTCTTTCCCTTGATTGCCCCCTTTCTTCTCGTTGATTATCGGTATTAGTGTTCTGCCTCCCCCCGTCATTCCCGTCATTTCGCCTCCAAGGCGGTCGTCTATTGTTTGGCCGACACATTCTGTTGATGGTCCCGATCGGCATTTTGCCCTACTTCACAAATCGGCCTAATCTTCCCTTTTGTATGAGGAATTCAATCTCTTTCTTCAATTGCCAGCAATCTTCAGTGTCATGGCCGACCTCTTTGTGGAAACGGCAATACACACTAGTGTTTCTGTCCTTGTAGGGGGTTTTCATTTTTTCAGGCTCTCGGATAGTTTCCCCGTTTGCTATGATAGCCGTCAAGACTTCCGTGTCGTTTATTAAGCGGAGTGAAGTCTTGTTGATTCCAATGTCGGCCTTCGGCTTTCTCGGTCGATTGGTCTCTCTGTCTTTGTGAGACTCATCCGTCCTACCACTCGGTCCACGATCATCGCTTTCGGCGTTTGTATTCTTTAACACCTCCTCGAAATGAATGTATTTGTCTGCCCGACATCGATCTCTGAATAGATCGGGCTGATCGAGGCTAGTGACTTCTTGAACTCTTCGTCCCTCGTATTACTCATAAGGCGGCCAAAGTAGACGGCGGGGTGAGGTCGGGTACCTCGACCGCTTCATTGTTAAACCGAGTGATGAACTCCGCATGAACTCTCATTCCTTTCTTGGGTGAGTTGCATCACCTCAAAGCCGCCTTCTGCGATTAAACTTACTAGTGGCGAATTGATTCAGGAAGAGCGACTTGAAATCCTCGAAGCATGTGATACAACCCGGGGGTAAGCTGTTGAACCATCGCCGAGCTCCCTCTTGGAAGGCCGTGCAGAAAGCCTTACATTGGATAGCGTCCGGAACACAATGTAGGCTCATCATGGATTGGAAGTGTTGCATGTAGTCGAAAGGTCGGTCTTTCCGGTATATTTCTCGAGGTCGGTATCTTTGTGCTTGGCGCCGGAGGTATCCCAAGATGTCCGGAGTGAAGGAGAGTCATCTTGCACGTCGGGCGATCCGGACGAAAGCTCAGTAGCTACATGAGTCCTATCATCGGCGATTTTTCTAGGGCTTCATAGGCGATGATCGATTCGTGGCTTGGTTTGTCGAGCGGCCGGTCGCATACGACGGCGGCTTCTTTCTGCGCTTCTGATCGATGATCTGGCGAATCACCACTCGGTAGCCTCTTATTTGTTTCAGGCTTCGAGTGGCGTGTACAGACGGAGGAGGTCTGCATCTAATCGGTCTTTGGTGATTCGGGGTTGTATGGTGCGTAACGTTATCCTCCACGGCCACGCTCATTCTTCTTGCTCCAATGCTTGAGGCCGTAGTTGATCGTTAGATTGGAAGACTCCGTGCGGGAGGCGTGTGGTGCGGCGGCGAATCATTGGTAATCGCAAACCGATCGTTGCATCGCCAGAGCCGCAAATGCATATATCGGGGTTCATCATTGCCGACTTATCTGCGTGTTTCTAGGCGTGGTGCGGAAGTCGGGCCCCACGGTGGCGCCAATTGGTTCTGGGATTACGTGAATCGATTGTTACCATTCGATCCATGATCCTATACTCATTGAAGTGGTTCCAACGTGAAATCACCGCAAAACAAGGAAGGCTTGTCGGGGTTGTGTCTCGAGTAGCCCCTCCGACGCTCAAGTAAGTCTTTTGGTGAAGGTGAGATAAAATCTGATCAGAGAAAAACAACTAGGTTATGATTTTGTTATCTTGATTATGAGAGAAAATTACCTTATATATGATTCGTAGCTAGGTTTAGGTAATACGTGTTTGCATGGGATCTTACCTTCTGCTAATGGGCCATGAATATATGGGCTAGACCCTGGTTAAGCTTTAGGTGTAAGACTGATCGATTGGCCCATGAGACTGGATTAAGACCCAATATTACCGACCCATCCATATATGTATATGTATACGTATATATGTATATATATATATATATAAGAAGCGTGCGTGTTTTGAAAACATGTTATTAGTTTGGTTTGGTGATATATCTTTCATTGTCATAATTCTCTCTAATGGCTTAAACCATCTTTTGACTGCTTATTTCCAAATCTCTTATGTCTCTTATCATTGTTTTAAAAACAAGTTAAATCGGTAATGTAAAAGATTTAACGTTTAAAAGAATATTTATTAAATCATCACAAAATTAACTAAAAATTGAATAAAATTAAAGAATTTAAAACATGATTAAAAGGAATTTTTCTTGTAGAATTTGAAGTTTAATAAAAAAAAGAGGCATTTATCACATACATGCATAATTATAAGAGGGCTAGGCATAACCAAATAGGTTGGTGTAAGGAATTTAGCATTCTTATATTTTAACTAGAGGTCTCAAGTTTGAATTTTGATAATAAAAAAAATTATTTGACTAGTATTTTACCCCTTACGGACTGATCCGGTATGAGTGAGGATTAATTTGAAAGTGGATGACTTAAAGACATCTTCTCACAGTTAAGACCCTCTTAGAATACCAAGTAAGCTAACAAAATTTTTTTTTTTTAAAAGGGCTAGGCGTTACGTGGCAAACTGAGCTTGGTTATACAGTGCTGCACGTCTAGGTTGTTAGCTCAGTAAGTTAGTGGCTTCATTATCAACCAGATAAACGTTTTCAATAACCCAAAAATTCAATAGAAATTGCTTTAATTCATGCATATATGTAGTCAAAAGGACGTAATCATGCATATTCCTATTAATTAAATGTTAAAATTATGCTTAACCCATCAACAAAATGGTCACGTCATGGGACTCTTTCTCTGTTAATACTGGACTCCAACCCAACCAACATAATTCTAGTGTGCCCTTAGGGGAATTGCTCCCAATTGTAGGTATCAAATATATTTACTGTAAGTTTAGGTATCAAAATTATTATTATTATTATAAGTAAAATTGTAAGATATGAAGGGTATTGGTTTGGGTGAGCCCGCACTATTGAGTTTTGTCCCGTTTGGTCACACCCACATTGTAAGAAGTATTGCACAGCGTCTCGTGGGGTAGCGAGAATCGAACACGTGACGCCGAGTTTTGATGCGTTGAGACGCACGCCTCTCGCCACTGAACTAATAAGGTATATTAATAAATTTAGAAGTCATGTTGAAATGTTTCATATTATCCATGCATAATTAAGCAGAAGGCGTGAGAAGTCTAAAGTCCATACAAGCTACTCCACCCCCGATGAGAAAGAGAGAGATCCGTATTCCACACAGCATTTTAATGCGTGAAATGCTCAATTTCTGAAAGGCTATACCTTAGCTTCATCGTAATGTCATTTGATCCATCTGACCGTCTTGTATCACATGTTTATCATGATCACCGGTTAAGCTTCTACGTGCAAATTGCCGTCATTTGTTTTTTCTCAAACAACATGTCTTATCTAATTTATTATTAATTGCAGCGGACGGATATTATTTTATCCCTTCGTTAGTATATAAGACGCAAACTACATTATAACTTTTGTTAATCCTACCAATATTTTCAAAATCTTACCATAAGTTAAAAAGAGAGGTTTAAAGTTTAAAATATTCATCCGATATTAGACTATCATAAAATTGATTAAAGAAGATAATCCTTACTAATTGAAAATTTAAAAGTTTAATTAGAAAATGAGACAATTAAATGAAAATTAATTGATTTAGTTTGGTTTATAAAAATTGATTATTTATAAAACTGACCGATTAATTAATAAATTAATTAATTTTAACAACAAAGATTATTAAATTAAATTAAATCAAAAATTTAAAAATCAAATCTCAAAGTTGATTAGTTCAAAATTTTCGCTATTAAATTAGTTTTCGGTTTTAAAAAGATTGAATCTTCCTTAAAATTGAAAGAAAAAGGAAAGAGTTTGGCTTATAAACGACTATAATCATTTATGTAGTACGGCCATGCAATGCCAGTTTCTGATTGAGCTTTGCGCCTTGGCATTATCCGATCTAGTTTATTAATTAATTAGAAAAGAAGGGAAGGAAGATACGGAGACTAGCTGGTGATGTTGTGGGTGAAGCTTTTTGGTAGCTTTGTTTTAACTTAACCACAAAGAAACTCTATTTAGGCAGAAGGGTCGTTGCAAAGCTAAACATGTCATAGCACCCAAAAACTGCCGAAACTAAAACGAACCGGGAGCTTGTAATGCATGCTTTTACAGTTTATAGTTGTAACGTCCAAGATTCCTTACTTTTAGTTATGGAAATAGACTGCAGCTCTTGTCTTTTGCTTAAATATATATGCAATTTGTGGGATAAAATTTTCTGTCTAATGTTACCCTGTCTTACGAAATCTCAGTCATTTATTTTGCGAGACTCACACGAAATTTATATAAAACTCACATAAATAAATAGCTGAGATTCATTGAACATAATAAGACACTGCAATATTAGACATTAGATCTGAATTTGTGTTCATGTCAACAATGCATGAATGCGTCACCATGGGTCCCGTAAGCGGCCGACCGAGTCCAACCAAGCCAAGTCTTGATGGATCAGTGAAAAAGCCATCAAAACGCTGCGCATAGCATGTTAAAATTCAATGTCCCAATGCCAAAGAAAAAGACCCATACGGTTCAAAATGCGTTGCTTCCAGCACACGTAGCGTAAGGATGAGGATTGAGGATTATAGAATGTAGATTCGTGGAATGTACGTGTGCGCTGCTAAATTAAGAATACCTGCTTTTGCAAAATCCATGAAAGATACATAAATTTGCTTTATTTATCTTTATCAAAAATTAATTTTTATTTTATCATTTTTAATGAAGTAAACAACATATACCAAAGAAGAATTAACTGTTAAGCATCAATAACTGTTTGGAACATAATTAAAATAAATTTAATTATTTTATATAATATTTTACTTTTAACTAAAAATATGAAAAATTTTAATTATTATTATAAAATTGAAGAATATGTAGTGCATAAGTTGATATAAAATTACAATTTCTAAATATAAAAATTAATCTGTTTATTAATCATATATAAATATTATTTATCAGACAAAAATGGGTAAGAAATTCTCATATCTTTGTTGGAGCACTACTTTGAGTGTGTGTGTAACACAAAAAACTTGACCAAATTAATAATTGCATGAATTCAATTATGATGTTTGGAGGAGTGAATTCAATTTTTAAAGAGGATAAGTTTCAATTACATGCATAAATTGAACTCATCCCTTTTTTTGTGTTTTCAAACAACTGGATTAAATTCAATACAATTCAGGCGTTTCCAACCAGCATGTAAATGTTAAATAAGAATTAATAAAAAATTCAGTAAATGTGCAAAAGCCCAAAGGAATTTATGCGTGAAATGAACAACAGAGCAATTGTTTAGCCACTATTTGCATGTTTGTAACTTCAGGACCAATTAACACCATGTCATGTGAAAGTCTTCAATGATTAGTTGTCTACCTACTTGCCAATCACGTTTATAAACTGACATTTTCCATTGTTCTACTGGAACTTGTTGGCGTGATGTCCAGTAGAGCACTTGACAAAGAAGCCTGCATGACTAGATAGATATTCTTTTTAGATGTTTCCATAATTTAATTTGTGCTTTCTGGTACACCAGACAAATGAATCAAGTAAGGTTGGTATATATTTGCTAATCATATTATTGTTTTCCTATTCAAATAACTAACCAGTTAGAGATGAGTAGATTTAATACATTGAAGACCTCCATGCATGGTCTACTATTACGAATCTGGTTGCTGGTTTCCACCATAATTTTTTAGTTCCTCTGGAATGGTTGGTGTCACGTAATAAGTAATTCATAAACTATTATAAGTATATGCCCAACCAAAATTTAAAGCTTATAAACTTGGGACTTATGTGATTTCACTTTTGTTTCCTATTGTTAGGCATAGGCCAGCACCACTAATTTTTTTTAAATTAGAAATATAAAATAACGTCTTTTTTAATTGAATTCGAGCTTGGGTTACTTAAGCTCAGGCCTACCTAAAATGCAACACTTCTAAATAAAACGATATTATTTTATTTAGAATAGTTAAACCTCGACCTGACCTGAGCTTAGACTCAACCCATAAACCGGCCTACTGAAAATACTTGAATCTAAACTCGTCGGACCCCTATTGCCATTCCTGTCTAGTATCTATTGTCATTTTTTATTTAAATTTTTGGTTTTTGTTTTATATTTTAAAATAAAACAAAAATCTATTTGAATATTAATGCTTTAGTGTAAGTATATATATTTTATTTATAATAATTAAATATTGAATAAATTTTAAAATAAACTAATTTTATGAATCAATTATGTACATAATATTTTTAGTCTTATAATATTTCTTAATAACCATTAGTAAAAATGTACTATATTTTATTAAAATAAATAATTTTATTATTTAGAAATTAATATCTATTTATTATATATTTTAATTATTAAAACTAATTAAATTTGAAATTAAGTATTTTAAGATATTTTAAACTTAATTATATTTACTAAATATTTTTAAATTGAAATATATTATATTTTAAAATATATAATTTAAAGTAATTGTAAAATTAAAATAAATAAATAAAATAATTTCATTCTTTAATAGTTATATAATATATATTTTGAATTTAAAATATATGTGAAATACATAAATAATTAAAATAGTTATTTAGACATATTGTATAAATAATAAACATTTAATTTTAAATTATAACATTAGTTTTAGTAATTAAAATGTAGCTGTAAATAAAATTCATTTATAAATAAAATCTTAAATATTTTTAATTTTAATTATTTATATTAATAAATATTTTTGTAACAATTACGATAAAATCATTTACTTAATTAGTTAATTTATCAACTATATGTAATATTTTATTATTATCTATAATAAAAGTATAATTATATTGATATTAACAACTTAAAATAGAAACAAAAACTAAAAATTATAACTGAAAATAAAATAAAATTGAACAAGCCACAAAGTCTTTAGATAAATATTTATATTTGTATTATTTGGTTTTATTATGTAATTATAACATTATAAAATATTAGTCCTTTTCTTAAAAACTGTATAAAATTTTAGAACTTTCTTTACTCGTTATCCTATAAAAGAAAGGATAAAACTAAGAAAAGATATACTTTTAAGGGGTGTGGTTCCCAACGATACCAAATAAGGAATCGAATAATAATTTTTCTGAAATAGACCAGACGGAGAATAAAATAAAATATGTGTTGTTTAGAGGTTTATTTATAATAATTTGTAATTTATTAAAATATAAATTTGAAATAAAAAGGAATAATTAACCAAAACAAAATATCCATTAATTCGCAACAATTACATTGTTATTCTTATAATAATAATAATAATAACATTAATTTGCAATAACTGCATTGTTATTTTATAAAATTAATAATAATAATAATAATATTATTATTATTATTATTATTATTAAAATTATTATTATTATTATTATTATCATCATTATTAATTTTCTTCTTTTATTATTATTATTATTTATTTTATAATAATTAACTAATTATGCAATTTCTTAGATTCCATATTCTATATATTTTCTTCAACTAAAGAAAGTAATAATCTATTATCAAAAATATATCATGAATGGAATGATGATTTTAACCAAAAACCCATTAGGCTATTACAGTTTTTAAGTTTTGTGATGGTCCTGGGCTACCAAGGATTAGGAAAGATAAATATTTTAATCCAAGAAAAGATATTATTATGGATTGTGATTAATTTATAGAAAGACCCTTTGCTTAGCCGCGTTGATGATGATGGGGTCAACTTCATTGTAGCCAGCAAAGCTGCCTCTCTATTCTGTACCTCTCGCTCTTGAAACATCTAAACTCAGTTCATAATTTTTACGTTTGATTATATATTACCATGTGTTAGATACTGATATCAATATATATATATATATGTATATGTTAAATTATTTATTATGGCGCACGATCTCAAAAATGTCGGACCTCGGATATAGTGAAAGCGGTGGACTTTCTTTTAGCTCGATGATGCAATAATTACCAGTCAAGAAATGTTTTTCAAAATTGTCTCTTAGAGATAATGATGATTAGTGAAGGTGGTTATTCGTTTTAACCAAAACTTTTTAGCACAACAATCCTTATGGTTGCTATCATCCATCAGACAGTGATACGTTTTTAAACATAATTGGTGCAGTTGTTTCGGGGGCTTTCGATTCGGGTTTAAAGGTGGTCTTTTCTTGGTTTCACCTGAATTTTAGCCTTCTAAGGCGGGTTTTGCGGTGGCTTTAGCACTGTATACAAACCCCTTGCGCTTAACTAACCGTCTCGGTGTTGGGATTGACTGGTTGTTGTGCTAGTTTGGTCTCCTTGTTCGCTTGTTTGGTCAACTGTTCATGTTCGTTTTGTACAATTGAAGGCTTTCACTTTCAGCCTCTTTCGTACGTTTGACTTATACCCTACTTGTTTTTCTTCGTCTCGCTTTTGGTGCTAAACTCACTGTGATTGAAGGATGTCTGAGTTGTGATGTGCGTCACTGTAGTTTCATCTTGACCTTTGCGATTACGAGGAAGTATCGATGAGATGGGTTTGGGATTTGTAAGCCCTGTAAGTGGTACTTGAGGGTTATGTTTTCGATGCAGTTTCAAACTGACGGTCTTTGAGGAGTTTGAGAGCTGGTAGCCTTGAATTGGCAATCCAGGATTTTCAGAGTAGTTTATAGCAAAAGTTCTCACTTCTTGGTTCTCGTGAGCTTGTAGCATTTAGTTTGTGGAGTATAGATGAACTTAGATATTGGACACAGCTGATGAAGTAAGGATATTGATTCTGGGACTTATTCGTGATTTAAAGGTTTAGTGGTTAAAGCGAGGGATTGGATACAATGGGGAGCAATGGGATTGATCATCCTTTGAGAAATTCAGAAAATACTGAGCTGTTCAAGCGCATGGAGCAAACAAATGATGATAATGATGTATTAGTGCCAGTTGAATTTAGGTCTTCAGATGAACCTTCAACAGCAAGCTCTCTTCAGGAAACCAACAAGCAGATCACTTCCTCTCCTAGTCCTAGTAGAGGTTAGTTCCTGGGATCTCAATTGTAGTTTCCATTTTCTTTTTTCTTTTGTTCGCATGAAAATTGGTGTTTTGGAAACCTGAAAATCTCAAAAGGATTGTATGTTTATAATGAAGGGGTTTGTGTCGAAAAAAGCTAGAGGTAACTTGTTTTGCCTGTACTGATCTTTCCCCGATTGAAATTCTATAATTATTTCACTTGTAATACAACATTTTTAGGGTAAATAAACAAACATAAATATCAACTTTCCTAAAGGACTTTGAGGAACAGCTGTCAATAACAAATTTGCAATGCATTCATGCAGTTTCCATCACATTTATGAGAGCTTATGTTGCAGAGTTTTCATCTGGTGTTACCTTTTATTATTTTTCATATGTAACTCTGAACAATCAACATTCAGTGAATTTTTTTAATCCTGACACTTAGCACTTTATAGTTTGACCTACATTCCAATTTTATTCCCCAAAGTTCATCTATATGCTTTCTAATGTAAAAACGTTTGCTTTTGAAGGCTTGGATCACTGCATCACAGCACCTGTGGACACTCGCAGAAATTTGCTAAATAGTGACTATTATAACTTTATGTTCTGGAGATCAATCTCAGAGAAAAGGACTTCAAGGCATGACCTAAAACTGGATAGACTGTCAGAGCATGACAAGGTAATTAGGGTTTCTAATGCATGGATCTGCACGATTCTTTACACATGACTATTAATATTTTCTTTTATCTTTGGCTTTTGGACTACGTTCGAGGCATTACTATTGATTGCTGTCGATGAACTTATTTATTGACTCAAAATCTGCTGCTTGCTACATTTCACATTGAGGCAGTGGTTTTCTGCTGTTTCATTTCCGTGTTCTGTTAACTAAGAGCAAAGTGTTATAGAATGTGGTCACACCAGATTTGTACTGTCTCACCTAGACAAATATAAATAATTATGTAAAATGAGCTGTCATCATTTGAAGGCCATTTTTGAAGAACTTGCAATATGCAACTTCAATCTCTTTTTTTTGTACTAAGCATGATTATTTCTTTTCTTTTCAGAAAAAGCTAATTGTGGAGTTAGTTAGGATCCAAAATGATGGAACCGTGGAAGTTGATATAGATAAAAATGATTCTGTTGCTTCAGAGTTACTAGAGCTTCGCCCTGATGAAGATGCATATTTTTATGTTGGTGACAACTCTTCCGGGTCAAAAAAGTCAATCCCGATATTGAATATTGCCATACTTGTTGTGGGAACAAGAGGAGATGTTCAGCCCTTTCTAGCTATGGCAAAAAGACTTCAGGTAGGTTCTAACAATCTGTTGATTCCTGTGGTGCATTGTCTTTGATAATTTATTTTTATTTTCATGTTGAATTTCATCTCATACTTATCCTAAATATTCTATGCCTTGATGATGCTTGACTTCAAGTACCTCCTTGTTTTAAGAACCTGGTGGTCCTGGTCTATGCCATGGAATTGCTTTTACAAACATAAATTATTGCATTATCCTGGATGTAGCATTTCTGCTGCCAGGATCATTGTATATGTATTCCTTGTTTAGTCTATTGTTCAGTAGACCTGAATAATGATCTCCATTTTCCAGTATGCTTTGATGACTTTCAGTATTAATTGATGCAATTCTTTCTTGCAGGAGTTTGGCCACCGTGTTAGGCTGGCAACTCATGCAAATTTTGATGGTTTTGTGAGGTCAGCTGGTGTAGAGTTTTATCCCCTGGGCGGTGATCCTAGAGTTTTGGCAGAATGTAAGAGGCCGTGAATGTCTGTATTACATTATTCTTTCTTTAATGCATTCAAATTTTTTATGATGTCAACTTTGTTGGTGTACTTTCCTTCTGCCATGCAACTATATTGAGCTGGTGGCAAAATGCAGTTGTCCAATTGACTTGTATCACTATGGTAAATTGTTACGGTCTAATTGTCTCACATTGATAATAAAAGAGACTGATGTGGGGTTTATAGGCTTATGGGCTCTCCCGCCCTTCAAGCTAGCTTTTGGGGTTGATTTTCCCATAAGACCTGTAACAATTGGTATTAGAGCTAACACTACTCCAAGTCCTTGTGCCATGCCCATGGGTGGTGACATCAGCATTGCAGTGGTCCCCCGGGGCTAGAAAAGGTCTAGCGCACAAGCAACCCGTGGGTACATGGGTGGAGACGTTGGTATAGCAGTGTTCATTCAGGGATAGAAAAGGTCTAGCGCACAGTTAGCCTGCTGGTGCTTGGGCTGCAAAGCGTGGTGGGATGTTACGGTCCAATTGTCCCACGTCGATAATAAAAGAGACTGATATGGGGTTTATAGGCTTATGTGCTCTCCTACCTTTCAAGCTAGCTTTTGGGGTTGGTTCTCTCATAAGACCTGTAACATAAACCTGTAAAAGCTATAAATGGCTTGCCTGGGGCCAACATGTTAATGTTTTTATGTTTGGAGTGTGAATGATTCTAGAGCTTATCTTAACAGTATAATGCCCAAATTAAAATGGCCCAAAAAGTTGACGTTGTTCCTTCCTATGTCCAACACCACGTACTTCATACTGAAATTCAATATTATATAACTCATATTGTTGGTTTCCATTCTAGATATGGCCAGGAATAAAGGTCTCATACCATCTGCACCAGGAGAAATTTCCATCCAGAGGAAGCAGCTGAAAGCCATAATAGAATCCCTACTCCCAGCATGCATGGAACCAGATATGGAAACTGGGATACCTTTTAGAGCGCAGGCAATCATTGCAAACCCTCCTGCTTATGGTGAGTTAATTCAGTTTAGATGTGCTAGTTTCTCCTTGGTCGGTTGTATTGCTTCTTTCTCAAAGAAGGATGTTCTGGTTGGGACTTAAGCTTAAGGAATCTCCTCATTAATAACAGCAGTCTATTGTTATTCTCACTGAGCTTTCACATATGTTTGAAATAATTAATGTATTCCATTTAAGACATCTGTTTGGGTTGAAGCCTTATTTAACTTAGCAGTGCAGCCACATGGTAGTAAACAGAAAGGAACAGTGTTTTTCTAAATTTGATTCATGTGTTGCTTGATTTTAGATTCTGTAACGATCACTTGAATACTATGGCTGCATGACTTGTTTGATTCGTATCAATATGTGAAGGCTGAAACTAAAGGCAGGGAAGGAAAACTTTTATTGTGGGTTTGGGGACTAATCTGCTTCACTTGTGGACCCTCAACTCTTCTCAGTAACATTCCATATGTTGTCTTGAATTCAGATGTTCTAGAAGTTAATTTTTTATTCATCGATATTATATGCTAAAGTGTTATACGTGATATTCTGACTGGCAACTTTTGTTGCAGGACATGTGCATGTTGCTGAAGCTCTTGGCGTACCAATTCATATGTTCTTCACAATGCCTTGGACGTGAGTTTTAATAGTAATTTTCCATGTATGAGAATATCATTACAGGCATTACTTGAAACAATAGGATCATTAACTCAAAACTTTTAGTAATTGAATCCTTTGTGCGGAGTGAAATCTGATGGAAATTAAAAATCATGATTTCTGACTTCTGAGCTTTGTCTAAACTAGATGACAAAAGAACAGTATCTTTTTAGTTTTAAATTTATTCTGGTATAGTTAAATGGTGATGTTTTAGCATGAGTTGTTCAAAATTTCAGAGATAATTCACATCAACACATATGAGGAAGAGATTGATTATAAAGTCCAGAATTACTTTATTTCATAAAATTTCCTTGAGATACACCATTCTTACTTCTATTGTTGATAGGCAGGCCAACATATGAATTCCCTCATCCTTTTGCCCGTGTACCTCAGAGTGCTGCTTATTGGGTATGCTCTTGCTTGATTCAATAACTTCTCTAATTTATGTTCCTATGTTGGTGACCTGTAAACTTATGTTACCCTCCATTATTCTATCTGCTGGATTCAGCTTTCTTATATTGTTGTGGATTTGCTGATATGGTGGGGAATCAGAGGACATATAAATGACTTCAGGAAAAGAAAGTTAAAGCTTCCCCCTATTGCATACTTCAGTATGTACCATGGATCCATCTCGCATTTGCCAACAGGTTATATGTGGAGTCAACATCTTGTGCCCAAGCCCAATGGTAAGGATCTATTTATCTTTTCTTTATTCCTTTCTTTTTCCTGCTATATTGAAGATAATCTTCTGTAGTTCTTTTTGTGGCAGTAGCTGTTATTATCTTCTATTGAAGATAATCTTCTGTAGTTCTTTTTGTGGCAGTAGCTGTTATTATCTTCTATTATATAGATTCTTGCTAAGCCCATGTTTACAAATGTTGCAGAAACTGTACAGGATTGATATATCTTTAGTCCTATCTAGGTTATCTGTTTCTTTGGCATATGAAATGGATTGTCCAGATGATAGTACTTCTGTTTCTTCAAACAAAAATCAGTAGCCTAAGTACTTCTGTTTCTTCAAACAAAAATCAGTAACCTAATGGAGAACTTGGTGGTTTCACCTTTTACTTCCAGGGTCTATGTTGCTTTCCTTTTTTTTTTTTTCCGTATCACTTATTGATATGCATTGATATGCTTTTTGGTTCTGTGTCTTCCGCCATTGGAAAGAAAGTCTTGATGGTGTTGATAAAATCTAAGACTATATATGTAATTGTTAGATGATTAATTCATATTTAGTGGCAAATTTTGAACCAGAAACAGTTTATAGTTTTAGCAACTGAACCAGGACATAATGATGATTAGGTATTTCAATGGATAATTAGGTGGATTATTTAGATTCATTTGAGATGACACGTCATTAGTCTTATTAAAGGTTTCAGGAAGTGAACCACTTAGCTATACAGATGTCACCTGCTTAGAAAGTCTTGAAATAATCATTGTTATGGGCTAATTCACGTTAGTTTTAGGGATGTATATGGAATGATTGGCATCTGCTTCATGTGTCCAGCATCTGATGACATCTAATCTCAACTGGGCAGTTGAATCTCTTTCTGAATCTAAACTCTATTTCAAAGCAATTGAAATCTCATTCTTAAGCCTCTCTCATGTTATTGCTGACACGGATTGCTAACTTTTTAAGCATTCACATTAGTGGCTAATTTGACAAAGTATCTGCAGATTGGGGTCCTTTGGTTGACGTTGTTGGTTATTGCTTCTTGAATAATGGTTCAAATTACCAACCTAAGGAAGAATTCACGCAGTGGATTCAGAAAGGAACACCACCTATATATGTTGGATTTGGTAGCATGGTATGGTTTTTTTTCTACTCTTGCAGTAATATTTGTACCCTTTTATTCACTTCCTCCTGAAGTTGCCAATTTCGTTTGATGATTTTCCCATTTCTTTCTTCTCCTGTGTTAGTAGGCCTAAATGTAGAATTTTTGTTTCAACTAAACCCGTGTAAGGTGACCTTGAATACTGTATGTTCCATGAGGTAGTAGCCTGATGGTAAACTGCTAGTAGTCAAGCCTAAGTGGATTTTCCTTGTTATGGCTTATTTATTCCCTTTTATTCCTCCACTTAGCTCGCCACTCCATTGTATGATTACTAAAGTTGGCAGGTATAATATTTTTGGATAATTAACTTCTGTGGAGGCTATGATTGAAACTATTTATTTATTGATTCTGAAGCCTCTTGAAGATCCTGAGAAAACTACAAGCATAATATTGGAAGCACTGAAAGATACTGGACAAAGAGGAATAATTGACCGAGGATGGGGTGATCTAGGCAATAGTGAGTATATTTCTTTCAACTGTAAAATTTCATTTATTAAGTCCGTGGTTACTAATTGTTAATGGATCTTATCCATTGGTTAATTTCAACCGGTCAATTCTGTTTTTTCACTTTGCCCCTTTTTCTCTACTTTTTTTTTGTTGTTGTTGGAGATAAAGCCCAATATGAAAGTTGAAGTAGAGGCTTTAAAGGAGATATGCTTTTCTTTATATTCCCAAATCCATATATATAGGGCATGCTATTTCCTTATCTATGGACAGTATTTGTTTATAGCCCCTGGGATTGGCTTAAGGATGCTTCAGTTTCTTGATCAATTTGCTTGACAGATGTTATTGACGTGTGATATTCTAGATGCATAAGCTAAAAATAATTTTAGGTTTAAGATCGGTCTTCTTTTTGAAATTCCTGATTCTCATTTTGAACTATCATTAAAGGACAATACATTTTGAAAGCAGAATGCTAATTTTCAGTTCAATAGTGAAATAATCGCTTAATTCAGTTTTGGAGAAAAGACTACTGGATGTTGCTGTATCATAAATAATATTGTTTAATAACTATTGCTACGAAGCTCCAACATGTCATGATTCAGAATGAGCCCAGGAAAAGTCTGTACAACATGTTGAATGAAAACAGTAACTCCAATATGGTTTCTCTTTTGATTGTTGCAGTTACAGAAGCTTCTGACAATTTCTTCCTTTTGAAGGATTGCCCACATGATTGGCTGTTTCCGCAATGTGCTGCAGTGGTGTGTTTTGTTGCTGTTCTTATTGTTAGTCCCTGTTTATGCGTTCTGCCAGAGCCCTGGTGTGGTGTTTATAAAATAATTCAGTGACCACGAATTGGAAATTGCCTTGTTAAAACACATGCAGGTCCATCATGGTGGTGCTGGAACTACAGCAACTGGACTAAAAGCTGGGGTAATCACATCTTTTAATTGTTTTGCGTATTTCTATTGACTACAATTGCATGTGAATGTTTAAAACATCAAACTTTAGATAATAATTGTCATAAATTTCTATGGGGAATGCTCAGAAGATGTTACATTGGAGAACTTATTTATGTTTTGGATCAACTGTTGGTAATATCTTGATATATTTCCTCGTAAATTTTGTTTTTAGATTTTGCAATTTAACCTGGATTACTGTCGAATTCATTTATCACAGTGCCCGACAACCATTGTGCCATTCTTTGGGGATCAGTTCTTCTGGGGGGACAGGATACATGAAAAGGAACTAGGACCGAAGCCAATACCAGTATCTCAACTCAGTGTTGAGAACCTGGCAAATGCAATAACATTCATGCTCCAGCCGGAGGTAATTTTATATGTGTAATTTTTGGATCCATCGACTTAAAGAACTGTAATTTTAAGGACAACATAGTAGGTGGTAAATGGTTTGCTGAGAAAATTGCTAGGGGTCCTCTTGTACACGGCGACTCCCTTTCGACACTGGTGAACTAGAACTGACACTTCCTATATGTTCTTCAGAGTACCATAAGATATTAAGATGTGTTCTTGCAAGACACAGCAAATCATGCTTTCAAGGGCAGAAAAATGTCCACCATAAATGCAAAGTTTAGGTCCTCAGCAATTAAAACACTGTTAATATTATTTGATTTATTCCATAACTGTATTATTGACGTGCTGGAGGTGATTGCAGTACGTAGAACACATAAAGTGAGATCTTGTCAGTTGCGTTAAAGCGCAAGTGCATTATTTTTCTTCTGAAGTTTGTATTGCGTCAGGTTAAATCACGAGCAATGGAATTGGCAAGACTGATAGAAAATGAAGATGGAGTTGTAGCTGCAGTTGACGCATTTCATCGGCATTTGCCTGCTGAACTACCTTTACCCAACGTGTCTCCGGTTGAAGATGAAAATCGGAACCCCGTGGACGTATTTTTTACCCAACTTGGAAAGTGGTGCTGCTTCGCCTGTGGTTCTTAGGCTTGGTGTTGTATAGAAATCCTTTTTCTTTTCGTCACAGTTTTTGGTAATTTTTTTCAAATCTTGCTAGTGTGTTGTGTCATTTAGGCTTATTATTTCATTCATTGCATTAGTGGTTTCATTTTATGGTATTGAGTGATAGTCCAAAATTACAGAGTAGAAATACATTCTCACATATTGTACAACAATGTTTTGGTTTGTTACACTATAGCAATATATGGCAAAGTGGGAGGGATAATTGTTTGGAATCAGCCTGTGGGTTGTCAAGTGTCTTTCATCTTGTTAAGAATTTTATTGGGGGAATACAATTCTTTTCTTGTGTTAAATCTTTCACATTTTCTTTTCTAATGTATTCTTTTTCCATCTTTCATGACTTCTTTAGTATTTTCCAGTTATTGACATAAAGAGTTTTTGCTGCAAGATGTAAGATTCAAACAAATCACAGCACAAGACTAAGATTTATCATGTCAGATTATCAAGAGTAGGTAGATAGCATAAGCGTACTTGAATTCATGTAGGATGATGCGGTTTGTATTGATCTTATAAGAGATATCGTTAGGTTGTCTATTTTTTCTCTTAATGGGATGAAAGAAAAAGAAAACCTTCAAGCCTTTCTTGGGGACTATAACTACATATCCATATGCTTAGTGTCAATTACCAATTTGCCCATCATAAATTAGAAATATAACATGGGGTTTTTTACACACATCTAAAGCCATACTTTAATTAGATGATTTCGACTCAATAACCCAAAATTTTATTAGGCTACTTTTATTTGGGTCATACCTTATAATAGCCCGTGACATTTAATTATATATATATATATATGTAAGTTCACAAAAAAAAACTAACAATCTCTCACTTAGACTATATATATATATAATTTCTTATAATTATATGTCAAGATAAATCTTATGAGCTCAAAATTGCTATTATTGTTTAATCAACTTAAAACAATTTGATCTATTAATCATATCAATGCAAGATCAAAGGGATCTTCGTCACAATCATCGTGACTAAACCCATCAATGGTCATATACATCAATAAAAGAACGACATGGATCAAGTATGGATGTGTAATATG
The DNA here is from genome assembly GCA_029891385.1 of Erythroxylum novogranatense. Lineage (NCBI taxonomy): Eukaryota > Viridiplantae > Streptophyta > Magnoliopsida > Malpighiales > Erythroxylaceae > Erythroxylum > Erythroxylum novogranatense. The sequence goes on from CM057229.1 coordinate 22,190,380, forward strand.
AAAATTTCAAGTCATGTGATCTTTAACATGCTTATTTTCAACTGGTCCTACTTTATTCCTTAATGAGCTCAAACCGAATGAAATCAGAGTCTAAATTCAAAACAAAATTTATGTTGAAATACCAAATCATACAAAATCCATAAGGCATGTCTATAACTATAAATGTATACAAACTCCCACTAAATCAACATATCATCAAATGAGAAAACACCCATATGAGTTGTGTGCTCATGAACAACCTTGGGTGGTAAACCTTTAGTCAGAGGATCCACAATCATGGAGTTTATTCCGATGTGTTCTATAGACAACTGACCACTTTGAATTCTTTCTTCAACAACTAGGAACTTGACGTTGATGTGTTTCGACTTTGATGACCTCCTGTTGTTATTAGAATATAACACTGTTGATTTATTGTCACAAAACAACTTTAATGGTCTTTCAATGCCATCTATAATTCGCAACCTAGTGACAAAATTCCACAACCATATATCATGATTGGATGCCTCATAACATGCTATAAACTCAGCTGCCATGGTAGAAGAAGCTATGAGTGTTTATTTAACACTCTTCCAAGAAACAGATATAGCCTTAAGTAGATTTACGACTATCTTGATATTCCACAAAATCAGACTCTGAATACCCAATGATCTCCAACTGATTCGATCTCCTATATGTGAGTATGTAATTTTTTGTTCTCTTGAGATACCACATAATCCTTTTGGCAGTTTTCTAATGATCCAGTTTGGGATTGCTTAAATATCTGCCTATCATTCCAACAATGTACGCAATATCCGAACGCGTACATATTTAAACATACATTAGACTCCCTATAGCTAAATCATAAGGAATCTTCTGCATTTCTTTAGTTTTTAAATCATTTTTGGGGCATTGTTTGAGGCTAAATTTGTCTCATTTAGCTACAAGGGTATCACTTGGTTTAGAATCCTGCGTACCAAATCTCTTAAGTACTTTCTCGATATAACTCTTTTGTGATAACTCAAGAATACCTAGAGAGCGATCTCGATGTATCTGAATTCCTAATGCAAAAGATGCTTCACCAAGATCTTTCATTTAAAAAAATCTTTGATAGAAATTTCTTGGTTTCATGCAATAAGATTATATCGTTGTTGATAAGCAATATGTCATCAACATATAAAACTAGAAAAATATACTTATTTCCACCAAACTTATGGTATACACTGTCATCAACCAGTTTCATCTCAAAACCAAACGAGATGACAACCTGATGAAACTTGTAATACCATTGACGAGAAGCTCGTTTGAGTCCATAGATAGATTTCTTTAATTTTCAAACCATCTGCTTTGAATCTTTTGTTCCATATAAATTGTTTCATCAATGTCTCCATTGAGAAACGTCGTCTTAACATCCATCTGATGTAACTCAAGATCAAAATGTGTCACAGTGCCATTATAATCCTAAAGGAATCTTTCGAAGATACCAGCGAGAAGTTTCTTTATAATCGACACTTTCTTTCTGAGTAAAGCCCTTTGTGACAAGACAAGCCTTATCTCTTTCTACATTGCCTTTTGAATCCCTTTTGGTCTTAAATATCTATTTGCAACTAATGGGTTTCACACCTTCAAGCAATGAGACAAGATCTCAAATGTCATTGTCTCTCATAGACTTAATTTCCTCATCCATCGCATCAATCCACTTTTAAGAATTAGAACTTTCAATGGCTTTGTGGAAGTTAATTGGATCATCTTCTACTATGCCAATGTCTATATTATGTTCTTAGAGAAGGACAATATAATCATTTGGAATTGCACTTCTCCTTTCTCTAGTGGATCTTGATGTTGTTGAGTTTTTCCTTCAGGTATATTCAATTGATCTTGAATAGGGAGATTTTCGACATTGTCTTGTTGTTCTGAAGTTCCTTCTTGAACAATGTCAAGAATAATATCCTGATCATGATCAATAACAACTGTAGGAAGAGAAACAAATTCGTCTTCAAAGACAAAATCTCTAACCTTATCCTTATCTCCCCCTTCAAACTCAACATCCTCAACAAATCTTGCATTTCCTGTCTCAAATTTTGATTTATTTGTGGGATCATAAAATTTATACCACCTTGACCGTTCAGAGTATCCAACAAAGTAGCTACTAACTGTTCTTGAGTCCAATTTCCTTTCATTTAGCCTATAAGGCCTTGCCTCAACTGGACAGCTCCAAATGTAAAAGTGCTTTATACTAGGCTTTTAGCCTGTCCATAATTCATGAAGGGATTTTAGTTGTTGCCTTAGTTGGAACTCTATTAAGAATATAAGCTACATTCTTTAATGCCTCGACCTAGAGAGAATATAGTAAGATAGTGCGAATAATCATACTCCTTACCATGTCCTTAAGTGTTATGTTTTGTCTCTCAACAACACCGTTCATACTAGGATTCCTTGGCATAGTGTATTGTGGGACGATATCATATTCTTCTAGGAATTTGGCAAATGGTCCTGGACATTGTTTATCGGAACCGTTATATCTACCGTAATATTCACTACTACGGTCAGATCTGACACTTTTAATCCTTATGCTAAGTTGATTTTTAACTTCAACTTTAAAAACTTTAAACATGTCCAGTGCCTGTGACTTCTCATGAATGAGATAAAGGTACCTATAACGTGAATAATCGTCTATGAGCGTAATAAAATACCTTTGACCATTCCAAGCAGGTGTAGGAAATGACCCACAAATATCTGTATGGATTAGTTCTAAGATGTCTGAAAAATTTTTGGCATCCAATCTCTTTATGTTTGTCTACTTCCCTTTAATACACTCAATATAAACTTCAAATTTTGATATATCAAGTGGATTAAGAATTTCATCTGACATAAGCCTTTCCATTCTTTGCTTAGAGATTTGCCTTAAACACTTAAGCCATAATGAAGCATAATTGTCATTTTTCAATTTTCTTTTAGTACCTCGTGAATTAACATGTAAGGATTCATTAGATGAGGTAACTGTATCAAGCAAACAAATTTGATCAATTATGTATAAAGAACATGAACCAATAAGCTTTGAATCTTGAAAAAAATTAAATTGTCCACTTCCAAAAGAACAATAATAACCAACATTGTCCAAAACAGAAATGGAAACCAAATTATGCCTAAAAGACGATACAACATAAGTCTCTTTCAAATCCAAATAATTTCCAGTCTTAAATGATAACCTAAAAGTCCCTATTACCTCAACTTCAATTGTTGTTCTATCACCTACATCGATGTATCTTTCACCATCACTGGACTTTCGGCAGCTCAGACAGTCTTGCATGGATACACTTATGTGAGTAGTAGCACCATAATCTATCCACCAAATGTGTCTAGGTACTGAAATCAAATTGACCTCAAAACAAATACATGCCAAAAATGATGCTTGGGACACTTCTTTTTCATATTAGAAGTACTTTCACAAAAGTAGCAAGCAAAGTACTCAGTTTGTCGTTTTGATTCCTTATGTTGCTTCTTTTGTGGTGCTTTACCCTAAACTTCCTTATCTTTCTTTCTTTTCTTGATATTGCCTTTAAAATTGGATGCCAAATAAGCACTTTCAACCTTCTCTTGCTTTAATCTCTCTTCTTCTTGTACACAATGTGAAATGAGCTCATTAAGAGTCCATTTCCCCTTTTGACTGTTATGATTGACCTTAAATTGACTCAATTGTGTGGAAAAAGAGATCAAAACTAGATGTATAAGCAAGTCTTCCGACAGCTCTAGTGCCTTTAGTTTGAAAGGAAGATGAGACATTTCTAGAATGTACTCTCTGACCTTTTTGTTTTTAGTAAAACATTGCTCAAGTTTCTTAAGGAACAATTTAACATCCTTTTCTTCAGACATTGTGCCCTTGAATGTTTCCGGAATTACATGTTTCATTATCATAAGACTCATGCGATTTGAGTGGTCCCATCTTTCCCAATCCCTCTTTTCATCAAAGGAACTTACATTTGTAAAGGTAGGGGGTCGCTCAATTCGAAGAGCAAGATCTAGATCCATATAGCCAAACATAACGTTCTCCTTCCAAATCTTGAAGTTTGTGCCATTTAGCACAGGAATAGAGTTGATGTTGGCAGATATAGAAACAATCGATCGATCTGCATTACAGGCGAGGCCAGCAGGCACCCTGCCGGGGCCCATTATGAGAGGGGCCCCCTCTTCAATAGCCCCCTCTATATGATGAAGCACAAACATGTGTCTGGTATAATATAAGTTAATAGTGATCGTGCTTCAGGTTACAATATCAGTGAACTTGTAAATTCTTCCAAGATATTTCACAGATTTGTTACCAATTACCATAAATAACGTTAGTGGAGAATTAGTAACGCGGGCCCCCTCTATAAGTTATAACGTTAAAAGTCATAGCCATTAATTGACTTTAACGTTATTTAACATTAAAGTCATTAATGTTGTAAAAAAAATTTATGTAAAGGTAATTTTGTGGTCCTATGCTTATAAATAGTCTTGAAATATTTAAGTGTACTCTTACCTTCTAATTTTTTATTTTCTCAATATATGTATTTAAAATACTCCAACTCAAAATTAGCGGCAAAAATTTTACGATTACATCATCGAGTTACGAGTATAATTTAAAGGTAAATTATTTTATTTTTTATTTTTTTAATTTTTATTTTTTATATTTTTACTCTTTGTTTTTATTTTTAATATTAGATATTAAATTTTGCTATTTATTTTGTTTCGTATCACGATATAATACCATTTATATATCTTTGTGATATATTGTGAAGTCGTTTGGAGTTTGGTTGTGCTGCATACTTCTTCCATTTCATACAGTGTTTTTGTTCTTTTCTAGTCCAACTGTGTTATAATTAGTTTATATTATGTTGCCTAAAAGCATTTGTGCAGAAGTGAAAAAGGAAAAAAAAAAAGAAAACAAGTAGCAGTTGATAGAATCCCAAAAGGAGCAATAAATAAATTTATTAAAAGAGTAGGCTCCTCTAATGAGAGTTACGAGGAATTAGGTGAAGGTGGTTTTGAACAACATAAAGAAAAATTAAGTGATGAGATTCATATTCACGAGGATATTAGAAATCGAGTGAGGATGATCATGTACCAAATGCATCCACTTGAGAAAATTTAAAGTATATTGAGCAAGTAAGCCTATATTGGACATTTATGATCCTAGAAATTGGGATAGTCTTGATAATAAAGCAAGGGATATTTTAGTTGAAAAAGGGCCTGTAAGAGAGTTGAATCTTATGTTTCCTTTAGACAATACCTCTCGTCATTTTTCATATTCTTATTATTATAGAAATTTGAGTAATGGAGAGATTAGGGATAGAAAATGGTTGGTTTTGTAACATCCCGTTATCGATGTGATGGGTATATCAGTAATTTGGATCGGATCCGGATTGAGTACAGGCAAATGTTGCATTGTACATGCATTATAGTTTCTATAGACATCGGTAAATAATTGTTGATTTCATAAGCATATGAATGTACATACATGTATGACAATTTCCCGATTAAATCGTGTAAAGTGAAAATTTGGTTATAATTGTACAGATCAGGTTTTGAATATAGAATTGGAGTGAAATTGAAATTTGAGTATGGGAATGAGTATTTATTAATTTTGTGAAATTATAGGAATTTTTCCGGAATTTTTAGAGTATTGGTTCGAGCATCAAAAATTGGCTTAGAGGCGATTAATTAGATTCGGTCCGTGATTGATTGACAATTGGTATGAAACAATTGGAGGTGTGATTTCTAGAATTATGGTTGCAAACCATTGCGAAATTGGGAGAAAAATAGAATAAGAATTGGATTGTTAGACCCTAAGATTTGGGCATGTGGCATAAGAGTTGCCAAACATGCCCTTAGCTTTAAAATCTTTTATATATATACCCTTACCTTTGAGTTTGCCTCCTTCGACCGATTCCCTTTTGGTTTTGAGAAAAAATCTCATTTTCTTCTTCTCTTCTCCTTCGCGATTCATCGTTCTTGATTGTTGTTTCAATTTTCTTCCTTTGAATTGCTCCAATCATCGTTGTTAACCTAGCTAAATCGGATTTGAGAAAGATGATGAATATTGGAGGAGAAATGAAGGATTGTTGTCGAAGTGTTTAGGCTTGATCGTTGAAGTGTTTTAGTGATTTTTAAGAGGTTGAAAGCTTGAATCAAGTAAGTTTCTGCTCCTTTATGCCTTAAGTCGTTTAATTTGATCATTGAATTGAGTATGAAATTGTGTAGAAATTGATAAGTTTCGGATGTTAGGATTTTTGAGAATTTCATTGATTTTGATTTGGGTATTTGATGAATAATGATTAAATGATGGATTTGAGGTTAGAAATAAGTTGGGTTTAATGTTTAAAATTGATTGAGAGTGTTTGGAATGGATTTGGGTAAATTTATATCGAAGATCGGAAGAATTTCGGGTTTGGATGCATTTACGGATCGCACGCTTGTGACGGCGATGAACACGCCATGACGAACCCACTCCATCGTGCGTCGCGACGAAGAAATGGATTATCTGACGACGAGTTGAAATCATCGCATCTTTGCGACGAGTGAAGATGTGCGCCGCGACGAGAGGATTTCGTCTACACGTCACGACGAGACCAAGGCGCACGTGGCGGCGGCGGCGATGGATTCGCCATGGGAGAAAGCGGCGTCGTCGTCACGACGAAGGAAGAGGTCTCGCCGTGGCTAGCGACCATGCGCCGCGGCGAGGGACCTTATTTTTCGAAAATAAAATTTAAGTGTTTATGAGATGATTGTTACAAGTAACGAGTTTGAGGTTTTGATTTCAAATGAATTGGTTCCTTAGTGATTAATTGGAAATTAGAGACTAAGAAATTTGAATTGATAAGATGGAAATTTGGAATTGAATTCGATGATTATCGGATATCGAATGGCAATGAATAGTGAACGTGATTTTAATTGGAATGTGACTTTAGAGTATGGAAATTAGTAAATTGAATTATGGTATCTGGAATTGTTATGAATTAGAGTGAGAGTGATCAAATTGAGAAAATTTGAGAATGTCATAATATGTATAGTACGTAATCTATTCGATACATATGCATGATTGATTATTGAAATTGGTATAATTGGTAATGTGAGATTATTTGACTGTTTTTAAAGGCACCACGGAGCAATTCCACGGTATCTTTGGGACTTCAGTGTGGCTTTCGGAAGTGTAGGTGAGTAACCTAGTTGGTTTCTCGGCTATATGTGTTTAATTGTATGTACTTATGCCATGTGGAGTTAAGGATGGATATATGTGATTCTATTGATTGATTTCGGACCATGGGTGTTGAAATATTGAAAATGTGATATTGAAGTGTTAATTTGAGTAAATGTTGTGGATGCATCGGTGAAATTGAATTGAATCGCATATGATTGAAATCTGGACCAAAGGTCCAAGAAATGAAAATGGTACCAAAATGGAAACTGACTGAAAATGGAAAGTGACATATGCATTCATGCATAATTGAACGATCAGATAAATATAGTTGTTGACCTGAGACGCCACTGTACTGAACCGAGCTTTGAGCTCGAGGGGACTAGTGCATACCCAGAGGGCTCTCCTATCCCTAATGTGAGTGGACGATGAGTGCATACCGGAGGGCTCTCCTACTTGCCAAAATGTGAATCTCATTCTTGAACTGAGGGGAGTTAGTGCATACCCAGAGGGCTCTCCTACTCCCTAGATGCGTCCGATTTTTGATAAGTGATAGGCGCTCAGTCACAACAACGAAAAAAAAATGAAAGTGTCACATGCACATTGCATATATGAATGATCAAATGTGAATTATGTGAGAGGCGAAACGCCTCATAGTCGTGAAATTGAATGCATGGGATTTGATGAATGTGCTAATATGTGATTGTAGGAAAATCCCGGTGTGAGCATCGCATGCCCACGGTGCGGAAAACAAAGATTTTTGTTCCGGGACCTTCCCGAAAGTCAGGATCCATGTGACTATATAACAAAATCTTACCAAAATGACCAAAGGAGATCGTCTCTAACGGTATCCACGCAGAGATCGGAAAACCTAACCGAGACAAACCCTTTGACCCGGGAATAGCTAGAACAAAGTAAAGACTGCTAGATCTTACCTTTGTTCTGGAGAGCTTGGAAAATGATGGTGAAAGAGAGATGAAGAAGAAGCTTGAAAGGAGATGATCGTATGCTTTTTTAAGGAGGAAACTCTTTCTCCTTCTTTTCAAAAGCCAACCCACGATGATCCTCTTACAAAAACCTTAGGTTTTATTCCAAAACCTCACTTTTATACTAAAACCAACGATCATCACTTCTTTCATTCTTCATTTTGTCTTTAGTCATTAATTACATTAATGACTAAGCAAAGTAATGGAAGCTTCTTCCATCTTCCTCCTTCATTCCACGTACACACATATATATATATATATATATATATATATATATATATATATATATATATATATATATATATATATATACTTCCTCCTTCATTCCACGTACACACCATATATATATATATATAAATAAATGCTGAAGTGGTCCAGTCACACTGGGGTCGGTCCTACCGGCCTCCCGGGTCCCAGTATGGGAAAAACCCCGAAACGCGTTTTTCAAGAATATCAATGTCGCGATCTCATCGGGACATATCTCGATCTCATCAGGATCCATTTAATTCGATTGCTCTCCATTTATTGGATCTCAGTCTAAAACTATTTTACGAGTTTTCCGAGACACTCTTATGCGTGTGACCCATTAGGTTCCCGGTTATGTTGGTCACTTAGATCAACACTTAATCCAAGCAAGTCATGAGCGGTATCTAACAACACATCATGACCCCCAATTGACCGGAAAGTAATTGGTTTGACGAATAAACATATATTCATCATGGACCATATCACGAACCTTTCCATAGACAATTACCGTGCAATTCGTCCTTTCACCATGCTATACCCCACTTGGTTATGAGTATGGGCAATGTGTCAACTCTCACTAGATTGACTATGTCAAATCTAGTCCAAGTGATTTCAGTTCTTGTCCTGGGACTCATTACTTAATACTTAATATGTCGATGAAGACACTCTTCATGACATATGTACTCTGATAAGAGATTTCCAAGTAATGACCCTGACAAGAGGCCATGGGTATCATCTTCTGCTATCACAGAAGTGGTGAATCCTCTATTGGCTACTCAATTACCTTCGAATACCTCAAGCTGTACCCAATCACCATCCTATGAGCGACCTCTGTAAGGTAACAAGGAATGGAGTCAGCACGTAATCAAGATTCAAGATATCCTCGAGTACCTCAAGTCTAAGGATACTTGCACCATTGCTATGATGAGATTATCACTGACATTAGAATAGAATATCCATGTGATGATCTCATGGCAGATCATCCAATGTACTTACTACCTCTAGTAAGCATCCACATCTCAACCCTAAATATCTCATATTTACAGTTTCTGAGATCCACCGCTTGATCAAATCAAGGAGCTTGAGATGCTTAGTCTCTCCGGATTCTTGATGTCGGTCCTCAAGAATCATATGACTAGGATAATTTAGATCTTGACATAATTGCACATGATAGGAATCTCAGTAGTACGATCACATCATAATTTCCTTCATGCTATGTCATATATCAAGGACTTCATTAATTTGCTTATAGATCAATATCCATTCATAAATAATGCACATCAAATTAATGAAACATGCCTTTCTTTATTTATTTATAAAGAATGTACACAATTTTGTACAAAACGCACTAAAGGTGATTGCCTTTAGGGCACTACTCTAACAATCTCCCACTTGACCTAAAGCCAATCGCCTTGATATCTAATACCATAGGCGAGTACATGAGAATCAAAACTCTTCTGTGACAATGGCTTTGTCAACGGATCAGTAATATTCTGCTCTATGGGAATTCTCTCTATCTGCACATCACCTCGACCAATGATCTCCCTGATCAGGTGATATCTGCGGAGTACGTGTTTGGATCGTTGATGAGACCTTGGTTCCTTCGCCTGCGCAATAGCCCAATTATTGTCACAATATAACTGTATGGGCCCATCACTGCTAGGAACCATACCAAGTTCAGTAATGAACTTCTTGATCCAAACGGCTTCCTTTGCTACGTCTGAAGCGGCAATGTACTCTGCCTCGGTTGTTGAATCAGCAGTCGTCTCTTGTTTGGAACTCTTCCAACCGATCGCCTGCCGCTCGATGTGAATATGTAACTGATTGGGATTTGGAATCATCCTTATCAGATTAAAATCTAGCATCTGTATACCCGCTCACCTGGAGATCTCCATCCCCATATATCAAGAAAACATCTTTAGTCCTTCGCAAGTACTTGAGGATATTCTTGACAGCCACCCAGTGACCCTCACCAGGATCCGATTGGTATCTGCTCGTAACACTTAGAGCATATGATACATCGAGTCTCGTACATAGCATTGCGTACATGATAGATCCAACCGCAGATGCATACGGGATCATATTCATGCGCATCCTCTCATCTTGTGTCTTAGGACACATAGATTTCGAGAGTGTTATCCCATGGGTCACGAGAAGGTACCCTCTCTTGGATTGCTCCATGCTAAACCTCTTTAGCATCTTGTCTATGTACGTTGATTATGAAAGACCAAGCAATCTTTTTGATCTATCTCTATAGATCCTTATCCCAAGGATATAAGTTGCTTCACCAAGGTCTTTCATGGAAAATTGTTTGGACAACTAAATCTTGACTGATTGTAGCATCGAGACATCATTTCCTAGCAATAATATGTCATCTACATACAGCACAAGGAATACGATTGCAGTCCCACTAACCTTCTTATACACACAGTATTCATCCGAATTTTGTGAGAAACCAAACTCTTTGATTACCTCATCAAAACGGATATTCCAACTCCTGGATGCTTGCTTCAATCCATAGATGGATTTTTGAAGCTTGCATACCTTTTCGCCATCATAGGAGGTGAAGCCCTCAGGTTGTGTCATATACACATCCTCAGCTAGATTCCCATTTAGGAAAGCTGTCTTCACATCCATTTGCCATATCTCATAATCATAATGAGTGGCAATGGCTAGGAGTATCCTAATGGATTTAAGCATTGCTACTGGGCTGAAGGTTTCGTCGTAGTCAACTCCTTGTCTTTGACGAAAGCCTTTAGCCACAAGCCTTGCTTTATAGGTAATTACATTACCATCCATGTCAGTTTTCTTTTTGAAAACCCATTTGCACCCTATGGGTTTGATTCCTTCGGGTGCATCAACCAAAGTCCATACTTGGTTTTCATACATGGAATCCATTTCTGACTTCATGGATTGAAGCCATTTATCAGACTCTGAACTCTTCAGAACCTCTTCATAGGTGGTAGGCTCATCATCTTTTATGAGCAATACGTCATTCTGTTCATTCACGAGAAATTCATATCTCTCGGGAACAGAGCGTATCCTCCATGACCTACGAATTTCGTGTGTTGTAGAAGGTTGAACTGTTACTTCATCTGTATGAGTCACAGTTTGAGTTCAGCGATTGATCTGCGTCTGTTAGCATCTTGAACTTCTTGAGTTCAATTTTGCTCCCACTTCTTGTAAAAGAAACTCTTTCTCTAAAAAGACAGCATGCTTTGAAACAAACACCTTTTGTTCCTCAGCATGGTAGAATTGATATCCCATTGTTTCTTTAGGATATCCTACGAACAAACACTTGTCAAATTTTGCATCAAGTTTATCTGACTGTGTCCGCTTCACATAAGCAGGACAACCCCAAACTTTCAAATGAGTAAGATAGGGTCTTTTGTTAGTCCACATCTCATATGGAGTAACATCAACTGTCATTGATGGAACTCTGTTTAGCAAGTAAACAGCTGTCTCGATTACATACCCCTAAAAGGATTTTGGTAACTTTGCAAAGCCCATCATTGATCATACCATGTCTAACAAGGTTCGATTTCTCCTTTCTGCCACACCATTATGCTGTGGTGTGTACGGAGGAGTCCATTGAGATAAAATCCCATTATCTCTGAGATAATCCAAAAACTCTTGGTCTAAGTATTCCCAACCACGATCAGATCGTAATGACTTGATACTTTTTCCATGTTGGTTTTCTACTTCATTTCTGAATTGTTTGAACTTTTCAAATGCTTGATTTGTATCTCATCGAATCTGGTACCCATATCGAGAATAATCATCGATAAAGGTAATGAAGTAAAGACAACCACTTACGCATGGATGGACATCGGACCACATACATCCGAATGTATTAGGTCTAATACTCCAGTCGCTCATTCACCCTTTCCCTTAAAGGGTAACTTAGTCATCTTACCTAATAAACAAGATTCGCATGTGTCATATGATTCATAATCAAATGACCCTAAACTTCCACTCTTATGGAGCTTAGCTATGTGTCTCTCATTTATATGGCCAAGGCGACAATGCCATAAGTAAGTTGATTTTAAATTATCTCGTTTATGTCTTTTCGTGTCATTGACATTCATAATTGGATGTGACATATCTAATATGTAAATTCCATTGCATAAAGTACCGACCATAAAGCATTCCATTCAAACTAATAGAACAACCATTGTTACTAAAAGTCAAATAGAAACCACTCTATTTAAACAAGAAATGTATAATATGTTCTTTGTTAATACAGTACAAAATAACAATCATCCAATTTAATTACAAGCCCGGTGGGGAGTGACAAAAGTAAGTGCCTACGGCTAATGCAGAACTCTTGCTCCATTTCCCACACGCAGTCTAGTTCTCCTTCATGAGTCATCTCATCGTCCCCGAGGCCCGATATCATTGCATATGTGAGCCACAACCGGTATCTAATACCCATATGTTATGATCGAAACAATATTAACCTCAATGACAAACATATCTCAAGAAGTCAAGCATCGATGCCTTCTTACGCTTGATTCCTCCAGATAGACTTTACGCTTTCTCTTAGGTGGCGGTCTTGCCACAATGAAAGCAAGTTCCTTTTGGTGCGGTCTCTTTGGTTTTCTTCTTGGCTATACTTCCTTTCGGTTTCTTAGACCTTTTCTTCTTCTGTTTCTTTTTCTTGGAACCAGAAGAAGAGTCCACCATAAGCACTGCCTTGCTATCCTTCTTGATAGCTTGCTCTGCTGTCTTGAGCAGATTGATCAACTCAGGGATTGTCGTGGATATTTGGTTCATCCGATAGTTTAACACAAACTGTGAATAACTATCAGACAATCCAACTAGAATTAAGTCAACACTTAATTCATAATCCATAACAAAACCTAAGACGACCAACCTCTCGATATACCCATTCATCTTGGTCATCGCATGCAGATGAACTGAGTCATCTTAGTAGTGAAGAGTAACCTCGAGGTCTCGAACCTTTCGAATCGAGCTTGCTCATCAAACGACTCCCTAAGATGAAACACTATGGTATGAGCATCCATAGACTCATCGCTTCGCTGCACTCTGGTGACATCGAGGCAAGCATAATACATGTAGCCATGTCACTGTCTTTTAGATGCTTTCGATAAACTTTCTGATCCTCATCAGAAGCCTCAACAGCAGGTAGATCAGGAAGTGGAACATCTAGGACATATCCCAGTTCCTCATACCTGAGAACAATTCTCAGATTTCTCAGCCAATCGAGAAAATTTGGTCTAGTTAATTTGTTTGAGTCCATAAGTGAGCGCAAGTTCACACTGGAAGTCATCTTTAATAACCTATAGGGAAAGAGAGAAAGAATGTTAGAATAGAATTACATGCATGATCATAAGGACTTGCATGACATGCATATGGCTCCCACTAGTTTCAAAGAATCCATAACCCTCAGTACGAATCCAAGAAACATTATGACAAAATGTCCTAGTGGGTCGATATCCGATATTACTAACAATGACCTTGGGTTTACCCAACAAGCCACCTTAGGTCAATCGGTAGGTATCGGTCATACCAATTGCATCATAGATATCCGACATTACTAAAATGACCTTGGGTTTACCCAACAAGCCACCTTAGATCTATCGGCGGGTATCGGTCATACCATTTGCTTCATAGATGCAACTATCGACTAGTGCTGTCAACTCGTGATGTATGCACACTCATTGGGTTATCAACTCTTGATGCGTGTACATCTGATGTACATTACCCAATTTCGCCTCTGTCCACGTTGACCTTGAGTTTGCTCAACAAATCAATGCTTCTAATGAAAACCGACCCATTAATCCAAAAATCTTATTTTCATAGTTCGAACATATTCGTATAGAGTGAGCTTGGGTTTACCCAACAACCCAACTCTATAAGAACTCTGGTTCTCCCCATATTAATGGAAGATGTGAGTTTTCATATTAAGTGTGAGGGTTTTCAGGTCTCATCTACTTCATCTTCAAGCTATAGGATTATAGTCACCATGACTATATGGAATGATTTAGGGCAATTCATCAATCACATTGAATCTATACCTAAAATCATCCATCATCCCACCTATGCATGTTGTAAGTCGACTTGTGTATGTATAAGTCGACTTATGCCTCTGTATAAGTCGACTTATGCAACTGTGCACGAACAAGTCGACTTGCAACATTGTGTAATCGACTTTATCGTCTAAAGGCACGCGGACAAGTCGACTTATGCATTGTGTAAGTCGACTTATCCGTATGGAATTGCTATCTAATCGGCTAATTTCTCAATCCGTGCAGTTCAAATTCACAACACCAAGTCTATTACACTTTACCTTGATGTACCAATGAAACACTTTTATTGTTGCTTACCATATATAGTCAAACTATACATGAAAAACTTGAAATCGATGAATACACTCTTATTCATTTAGATTTCCAAATAATTTTGTGAATATCAAACTATCACCCTAAGTATCTCTAGGTAATCTACACTTTATCAAGACTATTTCGGCACTGGTCACAAAATTTGTGACGGCCAAAACAATCAAGATAAGGGAATATACTAACGAGACGCTAATGAGACACATTTGACATCCGAAAATTGTTTGGAAACCTAATTTTAAGAAATTCAATTTGGAAAGCATACAACATCAATATAATACATTTTCAATCACATTAAAAATGATCCAAGGCATTGGAACTGAAAGTTACACAATTACTTATTTCAAACAAAACAGCTCCAGCAACTTTCTCAAAACTGTCAAGCTCTGTGTTTTGCTTGAAAAACTCATTGAAACAATTTCAATAAATTCTGAGAAAATTACAAAGGTTACAAAACATTCACAACATGCTCCATGAATTTTTTCAGGATTTATTTCCATCAAAAACTCATTCAACCTCAGAAACTAAGCCAATGTAGAATCTGTGTTCCTCAACACAGTTATTCCCAGCAGCACACAATAAATTCTCAAATAAATAGTAAATCAACACGAAAACATTTTTCCTTTCTCATAGACATTAATAAACATCTTAGAGACATTTAAGTGAAAGAAAATCCGAAAAAAAAAATTATACAATTTATTCTCGAATTTATAAGCATGCCTGTTCAATGAATGTGTACAAAGACAACAACTAGAACATTAGGGAATAAATTAGCAAAACCATATCAAATCAAATTGATAAATTCCGAGCTTCCACAGACATATACAACAACATCTTGTGAACATATCTGGGCAAGAAAATTTCAAAAACATGATCTCTATACTGAATTCGAAATTCACTCAATTAACATGCATCATCGTCACAAGCAATAAGGAACTCCGACCTAGTCATGGTTTCTTCGTTATATACGACACAAGTGGCTCTGATACTACTGTAGAAAAATCCCGGTGTGAGCATCATATGCCCACGGTGCGGAAAACAAAAATTTTTGTTCCGGGACCCTCCCGAAAGCCAGGATCCATGTGACTATATAACAAAGTCTTACCAAAACGACCAAAGGAGACCGTCTCTAACGGTATCCACGCAGAGATCGGAAAACCTAACCAGAACAAACCCTTTGACCCGGGAATAGCTAGAACAAAGTAAAGACTGCTAGATCTTACCTTTGTTCTGGAGAGCTTGGAAAATGATGGTGAAGGAGAGATGAAGAAGAAGCTTGAAAGGAGATGATCGTATGCTTTTTTAAGGAGGAAACTCTTTCTTCTTCTTTTCAAAAGCCAACCCACGATGATCCTCTTACAAAAACCTTAGGTTTTATTCCAAAACCTCACTTTTATACTAAAACCAACGATCATCACTTCTTTCATTCTTCATTTTGTCTTTAGTCATTAATTACATTAATAACTAAGCAAAGTAATGGAAGCTTCTTCCATCTTCCTCCTTCATTCCACGTACACACCATATATATATATATATATATATATATATATATATATATATATATATATATATAAAAAAATAAATGCTGAAGTGGTCCAGTCACACTGGGGTTGGTCCTACCGGCCTCCCGGGCCCCGGTATGGGAAAAACCCCCGGAAACGTTTTTCAGCAATATCAATGTCGCGATCTCATCAGGACATATCTCGATCTTATCGGGATCTATTTAATTCGATTGCTCTCCATTTATTGGATCTCAGTCTAAAACTATTTTACGAGTTTTCCGAGACACTCTTATGCGTGTGACCCATTAGGTTCCCGGTTATGTTGGCCACTTAGATCAACACTTAATCCAAGCAAGTCATGAGCGGTATCTAGCAACACATCATGACCCCCAATTGACCAGAAAGTAATTGGTTTGACGAATAAACATATATTCATCATGGACCATATCACGAACCTTTCCATAGATAATTACCGTGCAATTTGTCCTTTCACCATGCTATACCCCACTTGGTTATGAGTATGCGCAATATGTCAACTCTCACTAGACTGACTATGTCAAATCTAGTCCAAGTGATTTCAGTTCTTGTCCTGGGACTCATTACTTAATACTTAATATGTCGATGAAGACACTCTTCATGACATATGTACTCGATAAGAGATTTCCAAGTAATGACCCTGACAAGAGGCCATGGGTATCATCTTCTGCTATCACGTAAGTGGTGAATCCTCTATTGGCTACTCAATTACCTTGAATACCTCAAGTTGCACCCAATCACCATCCTATGAGCGACCTCAGTAAGGTAACAAGGAATGGAGTCAAAGCACGTAATCGAGATCAAGATATCCTTGAGTACCTCAAGTCTAAGGATACTTGCACCATTGCTATGATGAGATTATCATTGACATTAGAATAGAACATCCATGTGATGATCTCATGGCAGATCATCCAATGTACTTACTACCTCTAGTAAGCATCCACATCTCAACCCTAAATATCTCATATTTACAGTTTCTGAGATCCACTACTTGATCAAATCAAGGAGCTTGAGATGTGCTAGTCTCTCCGGATTACTGATGTCCAGTCTCAGTAATCCTATGACTAGGGATAATTTAAATACTGACATAATTGCACATGGTAGGAATCTCAGTAGTATGATCACATCATAATTTCCTTCATGCTATGTCATATATCAAGGACTTCATTAATTTGCTTATAGATCAATATCCATTCATAAATAATGCACATCAAATTAATGAAACATGCCTTTCTTTATTTATTTATAAAGAATGTACACAATTTTATACAAAACGCGCTAAAGGCGATTGCCTTTAGGGCACTACTCTAACAGTGATATAATGTGAATTGTATGTATATGCATGAGTTGGGTGGACCATCGATGATGGTTTCTCACTGAGTTCGCAAACTCACCCAACATTGCAATTATTTTTTTCAGGAAATAAAGAGTACCCCGTTAGACAAACGGGAGTATGACTACCGCTAGCAAGGCAGAGTAAAGGGTCGGGATCAGTGTTGTTCACATCTGCATTAGTATAGTGATTTTTTTAAGTGGGCCCCAATTGATTATGTGTAATGGTATTGTATTCTCGAAAATGTTGAAAATGGCATTGGGCCCATTGGGTCATGCATTTCTATTTATGAAATGATTAAGCACTATTGAGTGCTAGTTAATGACTGAAATTGTTTTATATCTAAAATGTTTTTGTTATAAATCGGCCCAAATTATTTATTGTTCTTGCAAGACTCAACCGTTTTTGAAAGAAAAATTTCATAACGAGTTTTAAAGTGTATTTGATTTGCTCTAGCATACCACCCTCACGGGTCACGGGCTCGGATATCACTGTAGATGTCGGGTTCGGGTCTCGCGGGAGTGGAGTGCTACATTTGTGGTATCAGAGCCCAGAAGTACAATCTTGCATGGGCATTCTGAAAAAATGTGACAAAGTGCATACATTTAAGTCATGTCCCGGCAGACAATGACAGCTGATCCCTAGTTTAGTATTTAAGTCTCATGCATGAGCCTGTACCAATGGTTTAAGTGGTTAGAAATAGTGAAGAAAAAGATGATATGAAGAGTGTGATAAATGGAAGTTGTGATATCAAGGAATAAGAACAAGTATATGGTACGATCTAATAAATGGAGATTTAGTGTATTGGTACTGATAGACTTATTATGAAATACGACATTAGAGTTATATTGGAATATATCCTTGAATGTGGAATAGATGTGAATATATATGTATATGTAGTTGCGGATTGATAGAGGAAATATGGAGATATGTTAAAGATGGCAAGATTGAAAGTGTATAAGTAAAGTGAATGGAAATAAAATGTTATGTGATCTAGAAGGATTATCATTGTATTGGATTATCGTGATGGGAGTTATGATTGGAGGTTTATGACTTAGAGTCAGAATATGTTAAGTGAGAAAGCAAGAATGAATGTACATCTGTGATATGGATTTGAGTGTGATTAATCTTGCGTAAAACGAGATAATGAAAAGATTGAAATGTAAGAAAATGATATTGGTAGATAAAAAAGTTGAAAGGTTGTTAAGGTTCAGTTGAATTGTCTTTGTGAAATGCGCACCTGATAATGGAAATACACCATAGCAAGTAAAAATATGAAGCCTATAGGTATTTTATGGATGAGAATGATATCGGAATCAATTGGTGAGTTAGTGGGTAACTGCCAGTCATAGTTCTTATAGTTAAAATTCATGTGAGTTGGAGTAAGAAATGAAAGTGCATATAGTGATTAATTAGGAATGAATTGAGATGGTAAACAGGATATTATTATGGTAAAATCCTCATGATTGAAGACAGGTGCAAAAAGGAAGAGTGTGGTCAAAAATCAAATGAGATTGAAGTATCCTTAGCGTAAGTGACTAAATTGTGAGTTGCTCTACGCCTATTTCTTGAAAAGATGAAGTGATTTTGATGGTATTTTCTTGAAAAGGATGTCCTGTATTAAGCGAGGCATAATTGATTTTCACGTGATATTATGAGTTATAGTAAAATGGATTTCCTAAGGCATTGAGAATGCACGATAAGAAATGTGATATTTGTTGATGATTAGGAATTCCATGAGTGGTATTGATAGAAAATAGAAATTTTCTTATACAGAAGAGTTTCCCTTGAATTGGGTTAAGTCGATAAGATGATTTAATTGGAAGAATTATGGATTAAAGGGGTAAATCTGAGATAAAGCTAAAATGAATTAAAAGTCATTATTGGGAGTCCTGATCTTAGTAGAGACTCAAGTGTAAGAGATGGAATGTGTTGCTAAAAAAGGTATGTGTGATGATAATGTAAAGAATCCGACTGTGCAATAGGATTATTGAACGGTAAAAAGATATTAGTCGTGATTTGAGGAGAATATCGATTCATAAATATTTCGTGTAAATATGATCGTAAGGCATAAAGTGGATTTGATAAATATGTTATTAACCCAGTTTGTAATGATTGCGAATAAATTGAAATGTGTGGAGAATCTAGTGTATGAGAATATGTGTTTGGATAGGTTATAATGAAACTGAGAAAAGATTGTGAGAAAAATTGATCCTCATTGGAGATGTTCAATATTTAAAGAGTTATATGACAATCCATCATGAGTATGGTATAAGGAATTTTAGGTGGAAATTATCAAAGTTCTTAACGCTCCTGAATGTATTGTGCTATTGAAGAGTAAAGTGTCTTAATTGTATTTAGATTGGAGAGTGGCTATGATTGTTAATGATATATGTAATGTATTTAAAAGTGGAGAAAATATTTCTTCGAATATGGCTTTGGGAGATTTAATGGTGATAGAGGAATTGATAAAATGCGAAATTTGCAAAGGACCGATATATATAAGGAATTTGGAGTTATTTTAGGACTGATTGTATGTTGGATCGTCCAAAGAAATTGTTGAAGGTTTTCGATCTTAGCCCTTGATGATAATGTTGGAGGAAAAACGTGTAAATTGTATGACTAATAATTGTAAAAAGAGACATTTGGAGAAATTTATAATTCAAGTATTGATCGTATCATTTTAAAATTTGAGATGTTATAGTATTTAATGAAGTGTCCCCAGTCAAGGCTATAACGCGATCTATTGAAAGAGTGCAAAGTGATTCTATGTTCGTGGAGATCAGTATAATCTTATGGGCTGCATTGTAATTTGATGACTTGAAATTTATTGTACTGGAAAGTGTTTTGAAAGTTTGAAGGTTCTATTCGTACATAAATGTTTTGAATGTATTTATAAGTAAGTAAAGCAATAATGATTATGCTAGTAGTGAATTTGGAAAAAGGACTATGCGGTTGAGTGTTTCAAAATTTCGTTAATGAAGCGAATAATTAAGTAATAAGGTTATGAAACCTGAAGTAAGGTTGAATGCAAGTTGTCGAGTTAGCAAAAAAAAAAGTATTAGTGATCGGAATCCTAAACTAGGTGTGCAGGTGTGTATAGAAAGAATCGCAAAGTCCGAATTGAGAATTTTGAATTTGTGGATCTCATCGAGGAATTGTGAATAGCTTTAGCTATAGAGAAAATGAAAAATTGTGACTGGACTAAGAAGTATGGGTAAAACTCATTAAAGGAACTGTTAGTGAAATCGTAAGGAACAATTAAAGCTATATTCCAATAAGAGCGCATTGAAAGAGTAATTGAATGTTAGATGTAGAAACGAAGGGTTATATGAATGTCGGACCTCTGACTTGATTTGGAAATAAATGTGAAATTGATATTTGGGAGTTCATAGAGTTATGAGATTGATGTATATGTTAAATTGATTGTGAGGATATCAATTGTTAAATTGGAGACATCATTTGAAAAGTGTATAAAGGGTCTTAAATCCAAAAAGGAGTTGTTCATCCCGATAGTAAAGTGAACAGGACCTAATGTAGTCGAAGGCCCTGAGTGATTTGAGTTAATGTTGATGGGTGAATTAAATCTGCAATAGGGCTTAAGTAATCCAAGTTGATGGTAGTGAATCAAATTGATGATTATCGAGGTTTTGAAACCTTATGAGATTAGTAATTAGCATTAAAGAGATGCAATTTGATAAGCGATATATGAAATGCTTCTAAATGTATCACCTCGGCCAACCTACGCATTGATTGAGGAAAAAAAAGGGTAAATGGAAAATTAAATTCGTTATTAAGTGGCCTTCATATGATTGTGGTGTGAATAGACTTGTAAGGCAGGTTAAGAACCAAAAAGATGATTCGGATTCATTAATTGTTTTATGAACAGAGTTCGGAAATATCATTATGATTTGATTTGATTTGATATGTATGTGTTATTGGTATCGAAAGTAAAGAATTTGCAATTGATTGTATTGGCAGAATTTAGTTCTGTAAAGATATAGTGGAAAAAGGTATTTTAGTGATCGGACTAATTCCCCTGTCTTCCTAATCAATTGTATATGAAATTTCGAGGACGAAATTTTTTATTAGGAGGGGAGAATTGTAACATCCGTTCTGATGTGATGGGTATATCGATAATTTGGATCGGTCCGGATTGAGTACAGGCAAATGTTACATTGTACATGCATTATAGTTTCTATAGACATCGGTAAATAATTGTTGATTTCATAAGCATATGAATGTACATACATGTATGACAATTTCCTGATTAAATCGTGTAAAGTGAAAATTTGGTTATAATTGTACAGATCAGGTTTTGAATATAGAATTGGAGTGAAATTGAAATTTGAGTATGAGAATGGGTATTTATTAATTTTGTGAAATTATAGGAATTTTTTTGAAATTTTTAGAGTACTGGTTCCAGACCGAAAAATTAGCTTAGAGACTGATTAATTAGATTTCGGGTCCGTGATTGATTGACAATTGGTATGAAACAATTGGAGGTGTGATTTCTAGAATTATGGTTGCAAACCATTGCGAAATTGGGAGAAAAATAGAATAAGAATTGGATTGTTAGACCCTAAGATTTGGGCATGTGGCATAAGAGTTGCCAAACATGCCCTTAGCTTTAAAATCTTTTATATATATACCCTTACCTTTGAGTTTGCCTCCTTCGACCGATTCCCTTTTGGTTTTGAGAAAAAAATCTCATTTTCTTCTTCTCTTCTCCTTCGCGATTCATCGTTCTTGATTGTTGTTTCAATTTTCTTCCTTTGAATTGCTCCAATCATCGTTGTTAACCTAGCTAAATCGGATTTGAGAAAGATGATGAATATTGGAGGAGAAATGAAGGATTGCTGTCGAAGTGTTTAGGCTTGATCGTTGAAGTGTTTTAGTGATTTTTAAGAGGTTGAAAGCTTGAATCAAGTAAGTTTCTGCTCCTTTATGCCTTAAGTCGTTTAATTTGATCATTGAATTGAGTATGAAATTGTGTAGAAATTGATAAGTTTCGGATGTTAGGATTTTTTAGAATTTCATTGATTTTGATTTGGGTATTTGATGAATAACGATTAAATGATGGATTTGAAGTTAGAAATAAGTTGGGTTTAATGTTTAAAATTGATTGAGAGTGTTTGGAATGGATTTGGGTAAATTTATATTAGAAGATTAGAAGAATTTCTGGGTTTCGGATGCATTTACGGGATCGCCGGGCGAAGCGATGAACACGCCAAGGGCGAAACCACCCATCGTGCACGTCCCGACGAAGAAATGGATTATACGACGTGATTTAGCTGAAATCATGCGCGCTTGCGACGAGTGAAGATGTCTTGCCATGGCGAGAGGATTTCGTCTACACGTCACGACGAGACCAAGGCGCACGTGGCGGCGAGCAGGCGTGGATTCGCCGCGGGGAGAAACGAAGTGTGCGTCACGACGAAGGAAGAGGTCTCGCCGTGGCGAGCGACCATGCGCCGCGGCGAGGGACCTTATTTTCCGAAAATAAAATTTAAGTGTTTATGAGATGATTGTTACAAGTAATGAGTTTGAGGTTTTGATTTCAAATGAATTGGTTCCTTAGTGATTAATTGGAAATTAGAGACTAAGAAATTTGAATTGATAAGATGGAAATTTGGAATTGAATTCGATGATTATCGGATATCGAATGGCAATGAATAGTGAACGTGATTTTAATTGGAATGTGACTTTAGAGTATGAAAATTAGTAAATTGAATTATGGTATCTGGAATTGTTATGAATTAGAGTGAGAGTGATCAAATTGAGAAAATTTGGGAATGTCATAACATGTATAGTACGTAATCTATTCGATACATATGCATGATTGATTATTGAAATTGGTATAATTGGTAATGTGAGATTATTTGACTGTTTTTAAAGGCACCGCTGGAACAATTCCACGGGTATGCTGGGACTTTCAGGCTGTAGCTCGAAAGTGCAAGTGAGTAACCTAGTTGGTTTCTCAGCCTATATGTGTTTAATTGTATGTACTTATGCCATGTGGAGTTAAGGATGGATATATGTGATTGCTATTGATTGATTTCGGACCATGGGTGTTCGAAATATTGAAAATGTGATATTGAAGTGTTAATTTGAGTAAATGTTGTGGATGCATCAGTGAAATTGAATTGAATCTACATATGATTGAAATACCGGACCAAAGGTCCGAAGAAATGAAAAATGGTACCGAAATGGAAACTGACTGAAAATGGAAAGTGACATATGCATTCATGCATAATTGAACGATCAGATAAAGATAGTTGTTGACCTAAGACGCCACTGTACTGAACCGAGCTTTGAGCTCGAGGGGACTAGTGTATACCCAGAGGGCTCTCCTATCCCTAATGTGAGTGGGCAGTAGTGCATACCCAGAGGGCTCTCCTACTTGCCAAAAATGCGAATACTGTTACTGAACCGAGGGGAGTTAGTGTATACCCAGAGGGCTCTCCTACTCCCTAGACGCGTCCGATTTTTGATAAGTGATAGGCGCTCAGTCACAACAACGAAAAAAAAATAAAAGTGTCACATGCACATTGCATATATGAATGATCAAATGTGAATTGTGTGAGAGGCGAAACGCCTTATAGTCGTGAAATTGAATGCATGGGATTTGATGAATGTGCTAATATGTGATATAATGTGAATTGTATGTATATGCATGAGTTGGGTGGACCATCGATGATGGTTTCTCACTGAGTTCGTAAACTCACCCAACATTGCAATTATTTTTTTTCAGGAAATAAAGAGTACACCGTTAGACAAACGGGAGTATGACTACCGCTAGCAAGGTAGAGTAAAGGGTCGGGATCAGTGTTGTTCACATCTGCATTAGTGTAGTGATTTTTTTAAGTGGGCCCCAATTGATTATGTGTAATGGTATTGTATTACTGAAAATGTTCAGAAATGGCATTGGGCCTAGTTGGGTCATGCATTTCTATTTATGAAATGATTAAGCACTATTGAGTGCTAGTTAATGACTGAAATTGTTTTATATCTAAAAATGTTTTTGTTATAAATCGGGCCCAAATTATTTATTGTTCTTGCGCACTCAACCGTTTTTGAAAGAAAAATTTCATAACGAGTTTTAAAGTGTATTTGATTTGCTCTAGCATACCACCCTCATGGGTCACGGGCTCGGATATCACTGTAGATGTCGGGTTCGGGTCTCGCGGGAGTGGAGTGCTACAGGTTTATTCTAAACATGTAGATAAAGTATATTGTTTTTGTTGTAAATTGTTCAAATCTACTAACAAACAAAGTGGATTAGCAAATGACGGATTTAGATATTGGAAGCATCTTAGTGAGAGACTCAAAGAACATGAGAATTGCATTGAGCATATGACTAATATGAGAACGTGGAATGAATTAATAGTAAGATTGAGCAAAAATCAAACAGTTAATAAAGATTTGCAACAAGAAATTGCAAAGGAGAAAGAACGTTGGAGACAAGTTTTGATAAGAATAGTTTCTGTTGTGAAATATCTTGCTAAATATAATTTAGCTTTTCGAGGATCTAATGAGAAACTTTACCAAGATGGTAATGGTAATTTTTTAGGATTGATTGAGATGATTGATGGATTTGATGTGATAATGCAAGATCATGTTAAACGTATTCAAAATCATGAAATTCATCATCATTATCTTGGTCACAAAATTCAAAATGAATTGATTTCTCTGTTGGTCTATAGCGTTAGAAGTTCTATCATAGGGATCATTAAAGAGGCGAAATATTTTCCTATTATTCTTGACTGTACCCCAGATTTGAGTCATCAAGAACAAATGAGTTTGTTAGTACGATGTATGAATATGTCAAATAAAAAAATAAAAATAGAGGAGTACTTTTTAGAGTTCTTAAAGGTAGATGACACATCTGGATTAGGACTTTTCAATGAATTATTGAATGCATTTAATTCTCTTGATCTTAATGTTTATAATGTAAGGGGTCAAGGTTATGACAATGATTCTAATATGAAGGGAAAACACCAAGGAGTTCAAAAACGATTAGTAGAAATAAATCCAAGAGCATTATATATGTCATGTGCTTTTGATAATATTTTTGGATTTTTATTTGATTCAAAGAAGTTGAGGTCATTAGATGATAATAAATTAAGAGAATGTTATACTAATTTTACGATGACTTTTTCTCATAATAATGTGTCTGATGTGGATTTAGATGATCTTTTTTCTGAATTAAAAGTATTACAAATGACTTTGCCAAATGAGTTAATGTCATCAGTTGAAATATTAGAATTTGTTCAAGCTGTAGATTGTTATCCAAATGTTTCAATTGCTTATCGAATTCTATTGACTATACCTGTGACTGTAGCATCAGCTGAGAGAAGTTTTTCAAAGTTAAAATTATTAAAAACTTACTTGAGATTATCAATGTCACAAGAAAGGTTAAATAGTTTAGCTATGCTATGTATTAAGAAGGATATGTTGGACAATATTGATCTTGATAATATTATTAATGATTTTGCATCTAGAAATGCACGGAGAAATTGTTTTTTCATAAATCATGATCTTGATAATATTATTGGGGCCCTTTTTTTAATTTCGCCCAGGGCCTATAAAACTATAAGAACGGCCCTGCAATTGATGCATTAACTGAATCGAGAACAAAGCAAACCAGATAAGCGCACAATTAAAACATGAATGCTCTATAATATAGTAAATTCAAATAATGGCAACCCCATCACAAGGTACCTAACATAACATTGAAATTTAGTCTTTAGATAGAAATATCAATTTGTAAGTAGTACTCTTGTTGTAATAACCAAATATTGACAATAACTTCATGTCAAATATAAGCCTTTTTTTGGACCGACTTATAATTACATGAAAAATCGAATAATTATCACTTATTTATCATCACAAATATGTTTGAATTTTGACCAAATAACAACCTTCCTTTGAGCCGATCATTACTCGCATAAAATTTATCCATACACAATCGTCTTGATATTTTAAAATTAATTAATCTACACAATAAAGATTGCTTTGGCAACCTGTTTCAATCAATTAATTCAAAATATCAATAATAAAAAAATGTCAAAAGTTGAATCCATTAATTTAATGATAATTCATTTTGATTAAGGCATATTCAAAGCCTTTAAAATAAAGTACAAATCAAGACTATCCAAATAGCTTTTAAGATAGCCATATCAAACAAAAAGCTTTCACATTTCAACCATCCTTTTTTATGCAAACTTTATAAAGAAAAAAAACAAGGAACCACTAAAACCGAAGACACTCCACTGCTTTACTCAATCTTCTTCAAATGTTTTCCTTTCCTTTTCTTTCTTATTAATATTATTAAACATCAAAAGCCTTTAATGAAGCACCGAGAAAAAACAAACAAACAAACCATTATACTAGCATTACTCCATATTTCATAAACGCATATAAACCAAGGCCAAAGCAGGAGAACAAAATTGTTTTCTGAAATCGAAATTAAGAACTGGCAGCGGCCAGATTCAGTCCAATAAATAACATAACAAAACTCACATAAATCCGAATCGATAAACCAACAAATCCTGCCCAAAAACACATAATCTATATTTCTTAATAATCCAACATGACAATGGCTCTGATACCACTTATAAGATTCAAACAAATCACAACACAAGACCAAGATCTATCATGTCAGATTATCAAGAGTAATTAGATAGCGAAAGCGTACCTAAATCTATCGGAGTGATCACGTATAGGATGATGCGGTTTGTATTGATCTTACAAGAGATATTTTTAGGTTATCTATCTTTTCTCTTGATGGGATGAAAGAAAAAGAAAACCCTTAAGCCTCTCTTGGAGACTAATCACATATTCATATGCTTAGTGTCAATTACCAATTTGCCCATCATAAATTAGAAATATAACACTAGGGTTTCTCTACACATATCTAAAGACAGACTTTAATTAGATAATTTGGACCCAATTACTCAAAACTTTATTAGACTACTTTTATTTGGGTCATACCTTATAATAGCCCATGACATTTAATGTTATATATATATATATATATATATATATATATAAATTCACCCAAAAAAAAATACAACACAAGAATCCATAAAAATACTAATACTAGTAGAAATATTGAAGAACAAAAATGTGATGCTTCTATTGTTTTGTTTTCCAATTCATATTATTCTTTATCCATATTCTCTTGTCCACTTTGATCAATCCGAAAAATAAGAAATAGAATGATTGATGAGCATAAGATTCTCTGAATTACTTAACCTGTTCTAATCGTCCCAAAATGATGTCCCAAAATCAAAAAACAATGATGCATGAAGAACTGCAGTCATCTTTGTAGCTACTAGAGAACATATGAAAATGTAAATGGTACACTGCAACTGAAAGCCAAGACAATTAGGTATATCATAGATCCGATAGGACATTCTTTTCTAAAGACTATGCGAGCATGTAGCTCCTTTTATATTCTTGAATATGGTCCTTCACTTCTTGTATATTTTGATGTCTCTCCATCTCGATTCCATGTAGTAACTTATGCTACGCGGCGCCGCATAAACTCCACATTTAAAGTAGAAGTCGCCTGGTCCTCTGTCGTTGGTTGAAAATTTCTCTTCACCATTGATGAAAACAGACACTCTCCTTCCATCTACATCATGGATTAAGTTTAGCCTGAAACACTTGTCGTACATATCTGTAGCTATCAAATTTCCACTATAGTATCTCATGTTCCCGTCGTAGATCCTTAGGATAATAGTCGAAGAATGATGAGCTGCGCCATGTATCTGCTTTACAGTAGCACGGGAGGTTCCGTTTGGCACGAAACCATAGCCTTCGAATTGCCACACTCCTGACGAGTAGTCTAGGCCCTGAAAGTGAACAAATCTTTTAAGTTCTTATACATAATACCAACACATATTCGTAACAAGTAACAGCTTTTAAACATACTTTGATGCGAATTTCGGTTCGCGGTTGGGTAAAACTATTGGGATCGTGTGGCTTGTCATCGGCATATACCCACATTCTGTGTGTTCCATTTACAAAGCTGTATCTTTCCTTGAGATGTACGTCATATGGTTTCTGCAACTCAATATTGGCTTCTGTTACTGGAACAGG
The DNA here is from genome assembly GCA_029891385.1 of Erythroxylum novogranatense. NCBI lineage: Eukaryota > Viridiplantae > Streptophyta > Magnoliopsida > Malpighiales > Erythroxylaceae > Erythroxylum > Erythroxylum novogranatense. The sequence continues at coordinate 22,219,104 of CM057229.1, forward strand.
AGTGAAACCATCTGTAGGGTCAGCTCTGCATACGAAACTGAAGTAAAGTGATGAGCACAGCAGAGACCAAATGATAAGCAGACATGAACAGGAAGGTCTCATTTTCCTACGAAGGGCGAGAAATTCGTAGCTCCAAGGACATGTATATATAAGTGGATGAAGCACGACCAATTCTGTCGTGCACTAAATAAAATAGGGAAATATGGAACCCCATGTTTTTGGAACATCATGTGCTGTCAATTTCTAGGAACTGCCAGTAATTTGATTCATGTCTTTGTTAAAATGTCATGGACAGCCGGTTCCTTGAACTCAAATTAACATTGGATGGATACATTTCCATGAAGGTTCCACCGCCCTGATGAATATTTCTAAGCTGACCAATAAAATGGCGTCATTTTCAGTAATATTTCTATTTAGAAATTATCTCTATAAATAAAGAATTTAAATTAAAGTTACGTTCGGATGTCATACTTACTAGCAAGATGAGTCCCAAGGCCAAGATTACTTTCTTCGACCGAGTAGATTCAGAACAGAAAAGTCAGGTTAAGTAATTATAAAGAGAGTTATAAGTGTACACGGGAGCCAAAAACAATATAATAGAGAAGCAGCAATTGACCGAATAGCAGTCCAATGGCTTAGTTATGTTGTCCTGGGTAATACAGCAATCCGTAGTTTCTGTCTTCCCAGAGAAATGAGACAAAATGCACAACGAGAGGACCCAACGTCACGGGAACTACTGCGTATAACTACGGTGTTTACATTTGTCTTGTCTTTTCCAAAACGAAGCAAATGTCCTAGTTTTTCAGTCATAATGGAGTTTCTCTTTAGAGGTTTGTGACGGTTTATTTTCATTTTTGTAGGAAAATCAACGCAAGATCGAATCTAAGCGCAGCAGAATGAATTTAAAATTTTTTTTTCCACATAATCAACTTTAACAGAATTAAATTCGAAACATAAAACAAGAAATTGACAAAGTTAAACTACCTTTTCTTGATTTCCCGATACAATATCTAGCTTCTCCGAAATTGTCAATTCCACAAGTCGTTCAATCGTCCGGCTTCTAACTGTATCCACAGATCCTTTTCGGAGAAAAACTCAAATCGAATTTGAGAGGAAAAACTTGTTAGAAGTGCTAGCTTCAATATGTTCTAATTCTTTCTTTTTATATGAAAAATCATATTTTTCATATCCTTGAATTTTATTAAAATTACAACTAAAGTCAAACTTTAATTATAATTATTAATAAATCCTTATAAGATCAAATATCACATATTGATCCTAAAGTTTCTGAAACTTATCAATTAAGTCTAACTTAATTCAAATTTCATTTTTTCCTTTATAGACCTTTTATGTGTGACTCATTAGGTTCCTAATATGTTGGCAATGATTATAAAATATAATTCTAATTCATAATTAGAATCAGATAAATTAAAACTCCTTTTAATTTATCTTTAATTCCCTAATTAAATAATTTATAATCATAGATCATGATTGACGTCTAGCAACATGTCATGATCACCCAAATATTAGGAATGTCAAAGTGGTTTGACTTAACCTGTCTATGCATGGTTATCTTGTATAAACTAATCCTTTCGTCATCTAATGTTCCAATTGGAATTAGAGTATGGAATTCGTGTCTACTCTAAATAATCCAATCATATTTGTTCTTGTTAATTAGTAAATGATTTATAATTGATATTTGAAAACAACTTTTCCAAATTTCAATTCACTCTGGCCAGAGATTCCCAAAATCATTAATAATCAAGAACAGCAGAACATTCTTCCTAATTACTTTAGGACGACGAATCCTTTATTGATTTACTCAACTATCTCCATATAGTTCATACTATATCCAATAACTACCGAATTGAACTATTCCAAGAATAGAACATAAGTAGCATCAAAACATAGTAATTCCTACATGAGATAACTTTGGCAATCTCAAGTCTAAGGAGCAATTATACAACCATCATAATGAGATAATCCATGACACACAAGTAATGTTCCATTTGGGATTCTCATAATTGGGTGCATTCGGTGAACTTATTCTCTAATAAGCACCCACAAATTTGTTTAAGTATCTCCATACTTTAATCTATGAGATCGATTAATTTCTTCATAAGAAAGAAACAAATATGTGCTAGTCTAACCATTTCATCAATACCCCGTCTTGATGAAACTATGACTAGGAACATTTTAGGAATAATACAAAATGCAATTTGAATCTCATAATTACAATCACATTATAATTTCTAATTGCATAACAATTATTCCAGGGATTTTATCTTTATGATTAATAATTAAATAATTAAAATACACAAAGATAAAGAATGCCTTTTATTGAATAAAACAAATTTTATACAATTAAAAATACAACCAAAATTGGCTGCAAGGGCATAAACCAACAATCTCCCACTTGCACTAAAGCCAATTACCAATGTATCTAATACCATAGCCATTCATATGTCTATTATGTTTCTTTTGAGATAACGGCTTAGTGAGAGGATCAGCTAGATTCTCTTCAGTGGGAACTCGTTCTATCTGGATGTCCTTCCATTCCACCATCTCCCGGATGAGATGAAACTTTCTGAGTACATGTTTGGATCGCTGATGAGATCTCGGTTCCTTCACTTGTGCAATAGCACCATTTTTGTCGCAGTACACTACTATCGGATCAACAATGCTAGGAACCACTCCAAGTTCAGTAATGAACTTCTTGATCCAAGCTGCTTTCTTTGCTGCTTCAGAATTTGCAATATACTCAGCTTCAGTTGTTGAATTTGCAATGGTTGGTTGTTTGGAACTCTTCCAACTAACCGCTCCACCACAAAGAGTAAAAATATACCCTGACTATGATCTAATATCATCTTGATCAGACTGGAAACTAGCATCTGAATAACCCTGAACTCTCAACTCAGTTCTTCCATAGACCAGAAAAATATCTTTAGTCCTTCTCAAGTACTTTAAGTTATTTTTCACAGCTGTCCAATGACCCTCACCGGGATCAGCTTGATATCTACTTGTTATGCTCAAAGCATAAGCAACATCTGGTCTTGTACATAGCATCGAATACATGATCGATCCAATAGCCGAAGCATATGGAACACCATTCATTTTATCTCTTTCCTCTTGTGTCTTAGGACACATGCTCTTGGAAAGAGAAATCCCAGGCGATGTAGGTAAAAATCCTCTCTTGGAATTTTCCATGCTAAACCGTTTTAACACTTTGTCTATGTACGAAGATTGGGACAAACCAAGCAACCTTTTTGATCTATCTCTATAGATCTTTATACCTATTATATAAGCTGCTTCTCCCATATCCTTCATGGAAAAATTCTTAGATAACCATATCTTAACAGACTGGAGCATTGAAATGTCATTTCCAATGAGTAATATGTCATTCACATAAAGCACTAAGAAAATGACTCCACTCCCACTTACCTTCTTGTAAACACAAGGTTCATCAACATTTTTTATAAAATCAAACTCTTTGATTGTTTCATCAAAACGGATGTTCCAACTCCGCGACGCTTGCTTCAGTCCATATATGGACCTTTGCAACTTGCATACTTGATCAGGAAATTCTTTAGATTCAAAACCCTCAGGTTGTGTCATATACACATCCTCTTACAGATTCCCATTGAGAAATGCTGTTTTGACATCCATCTGCCAAACTTCATAATCATGATATGCCGCTATAGCTAATAAAATCCTTATGGACTTAAGCATTGTCACTGGCGAAAAAGTTTCATCAAAATCAACTCCTTGTTTTTGTTTGTAACCTTTCGCCACTAACCTTGCTTTGTATGTATGTACATTTCCATCCATGTCAGTTTTTCTCTTAAAAATCTATTTGCACCCAATAGTTACTATACCTTCAGGTGCATCCACCAAAGACCATACTTGGTTGATGTACATGGATTCCATTTCAGATTTCATGGCTTCTTGCCATTTTAAAGAATCAATGTCTGACATTGCTTCCTTAAAATCAGTAGGTTCGTCATTCAAAATTGAAGTATCATCACTTCCTTTTTCAACATGTAGATCTAATCTAACGGGAGGATGGCGTACCACTTTCGCACCGTCATGGACTATGTGTTCCTTGAACCATTGGTTGAACATTTAATGTATCAACCTGTGGTTCTTGTTCCATTTCGATGTGTGTTTGTGGTTCTAGAACTTCTCTAAGTTCCACATCACTCCCACTACTTTCTTTGAGAATAAATTCTCTTTCTAAGAATATAACATGTCTTGAGACAAACACCTTTTGCTCAAGAGGATGATAAAATTGATATCCAAAGCTTTCTTTTGGATATCCCACAAACATGCATTTATCTGATTTAGCTTCAAGCTTATCAGACATTGCACGCTTCACGTAAGCATCACATCCTTAAATTTTTAAGTGTGACAACTTTGGTCTTTTACCAGTCCATATCTCATATAGAGTCTTGTCAACGGTTTTGGATGGAACTCTGTTCAATAGGTAAGTAGCAGTATTAAGAGCATATCTCCAAAATGAAACTGGAAGAACTACATAGTTCGTCATGGAACGTACCATATCTAATAAAGTACGATTTCTCCTTTCAGAAACTCCATTATGTTGTGGAGTTCCAGGCTGAGTCCATTGTGAGAGAATTCCATTCTCTTTTAAGTAACTAAGAAACTCATGGTCTAAGTACTCGCCACCTCGATCAGATCTAAGTGTCTTAATACTTTTACCAGTTTGATTCTCTACTTCAAGTCTAAATTCTTTGAACTTTTCAAATGCTTCAAACTTGTATTTCATTAAATACACATAACCATATCTAGAATGGTCATCTGTGAATGTTATGAAATATGAAAATCCTCCTCTAGCTTGAGTAGAGATAGGGCCACATACATCTGAATGTATGAGCTCTAACAACTCATTAGTACGTTGTCCCTTTCCACTAAAGGGAAGTTTGGTCATTTTTTCCTTTAAACAAGATTCACAAGTTTCATATGATTTATAATCGAAAGGATCTAAATATCCTTCTTTATGTAACTTTGTGATTCTTGTTTCATTAATATGACCTAACCTACAATGCCATAAATAAGAAGGATTTTGGTCACTTAATCTTCTTTTCTTGCTATTTATTTGAAGAATTGGTCTTTTAAGATCTAATTCATACAAACTATTTGTAAGCATACCAGATCCATAATAAATGTCATCTTTATAAAAAGAACAACTATTATTCTTAATATTGAAAACAAATCCATTCATGTCCAAACATGGAATAGAAATAATGTTTCTTGTGATGACAGGAACATAATAACAATTATTTAGTTCAAGTACAAGACCAGAAGGCAAAGCTAAACAACAAGTTCCAATAGCTAATGCAGCAACTCTTGCTCCATTACCGACTCGTAAGTCCACTTCGCCTTTTCTCAATGCTCTACTGTCTGTCAGTACCTGCACATTGTTACAAATATGAGAACCACATCCGGTATCTAATACCCAAGATTGTGATACAGAAGTAGAAAGATTGATTTCAATCATAAACAAACCTGAAGTTGAAGTTTCGCCTAACTTCTTTTCCTTCAAGCTAGCAAGATAAGCTTTGCAGTTTCTCTTCCAGTGTCCAGCTATGCCACAATGAAAACAGGTGCCCTTATCATTCTTCTTCTTGACACCGCCTGTTGGCTTTTCTACTTTAGCTGAAGCCTTCTGATTCTTGTTCTTGTTCTTCTTCTTAAAGGTCTTACCTTTATTCTTAGAAGAAGAAGAGCCAACAACAAGAACAGAACTGGATTCCTTCTTAAGGCATCCCTCAGCGGTCTTGAGCATGTTGAGTAATTCAGCCAATGACATTTCCTTTTTGTTCATATGGAAGTTCATAATAAAGTGTGAAAAACTCGAGGTAAGAGACTGGAGCACTAAATCAATACTCAACTCGAGGTTCAGGTCATACCCTAATTGGCCTAACTTTTCAATGTAGCCAATCATCTGTAGAACATGAATTTCTACAGATGTTCCAGGAGCCATCCGACATTGAAACAAGACTCTCGTAGTCTCAAACCTCTCTACCCGACTTTGAACACCAAACAACTCTTGAAGGTGCAAGAACATTTCCCTTGCATTCATACATTCATGTTGTCTCTGAAGCTCGGGAGACATGCTGGCTAACATCACACATGTCACTTGCTCATTGTCATCTATATGACTTTGATAATATTCTCAATCTTCATTGGCAGCATCTTGAGCAGGTTCAGTTGGAAGCTCATTGTCAAGAACGTACAATTTTTTCACTTGCCTTAAAACAATTTTAAGGTTACGCAACCAGCCAGAAAAATTTGACCCAGACAGTTTGTTTGCATCCATGATGCTCCTCAGGGACAAGTTCGTACTCATTTTCAAAAAATTGATTCGTTAAAAATAAAATAAATTTGTATATGCCGTAAAACCAAATAAATAAGGACTTTTAAAATTTGGTTACTCCCACTATTTTCAACAAATTAATAGCCCTCACTATTAATTCGAGAAATTATCACATAATTTCCTAGTAGGCTAGGATCCCATTTTAATTTAATTGATCTTGAGTTTGCTCAACAAACCAATTGAATTAAAATTAGGCAGATAACATTTTATCAATCACATCTTATGTGATTCCTTGATCTGTTAGGAGACAACTCTTTGTCACTAAATATCTAATAATATTTTCCTAACCTTGCCTTTAAATTAATATGATCATGAGTTTACTCACCCAAATCATATAAATTTAATTAAGTAAAACCCATTATTATAAAACTAAACATGTTCGGATTAAAGTGACCTTGAGTTTACTCAACAAGCCTACAATAAACAAAACTCTTGTTTAATCATATAATAATGGAAGGCATTATTCATGTTCTAAACATGTACTTAATATTTAATGAGGATTTAAAATAAAATAAAATCTCATTCAAATAATATAATCTCATTATATTAATTTATTTGACATAATCTAACTATGAAAATAAATTGAGATTAAAAAATTAATTTAATTAATCAACATTTGAAAAAAAAATTAAATTAAAATTCAAAAATAAATAAATAAAAAAGAATAAGGCCCACAGGCCGAGAGGCATCCTCTGGCTCACGACCCACGGCCGAGAGCCTCTCTTGCCTGCCTGCCCAGGGCCACGGGCCGAGACTCTCGCCTCTTGCTGAGCCAGGCCGAGAACCGAGAGACTACTGTCTCTGGCAGCCGAGACACGTCTCGGCCACGTCTCCCAGCTGGCCAGAGACCATTCTTGAGGCCAGAGCGTCTCGGCCTCCTCTGCAATTTTTTTTTAAATAACCAGAATAACAATTTATTCTACTAGTTCTTCTACCTTCAGACAATCTGAAGGCACTCTTCCATATAAGTATAATTATAATAAACTTATAAATATACATAAAAGAGAGATAAAATTCTAGAGAGAGAAACCACCACCACCTACGGTGGTGGTTCTCTAACCACCGGAGGCTTGGACAACCTTCAGTGATTCTGTGATTCATCATAATGAAGCACAATACAATCATTAATCAACCATCCAATAACTATCATTCATTTAAGCATTGAGTTTAACAAAAACTATGAATATAATGACTACGTATACGTTAAAAGAGAGTTGAAATAATGAACATTAAAACCTTGAGTAAATGAACAGAAACCTATGCCTTTCATGCAACTAGTTCATAGTTAATAACTCAAAGCATACGTAATGCATTGAATAATAACGCATGCAAGCAACGTTGTCTGTCATTAACGCATGCTAACTTTTTATCTGGTTTTCAGGAAACATCGCACAAGAGCAAAACCAAGTGCAACAAAGATTAAAACCAAAACAAACAATAAAAAATTCCAGAAACCCAAGAAACATTTTCCAGATTCCAGAAAATCATTTATCGCATACCACATCTCCAGAAAATCAAGTAATCATATTACATCTTTTCTAGACATAGAAAAACAAGCGTTAACAACAGTCTACTGAAACATAAAAAAAAATGTCGTACCTATTTCCAGAAACACTTTCGAATAAATAGGATTAAGAAACATTTAAACATGCAGTAAACGAGTAGAACCACAGAAGCATTCCAAAACACATTTTAAGAACACCGACGAAAACAAAATTTCTGAAAACACTTTTCAGGTTTACCCGAATCAATATGCAACTTTTGCATATTAAATCAAAACATATTCAAGCTTATGAATAAAAAATAAAACTGTTAAAGGGTGTCTCTAATACCACTGTAGGAAAATCAACGCAAGATCAAATCTAAGGGCAGCGGAATGAATTTAAATTTTTTTCCACAGAATCAACTTTAACAGAATTAAATTCGAAACATAAAACAAGAAATTGACAAAGTTAAACTAACCTTTTCTTGATTTCCCGATACAATATCTAGCTTCTCCGAAATTTTCAATTCCACAAGCCGTTCAATCGTTCGGCCTCTAACGGTATCCACAGATCCTTTTCGGAGAAAAACTCAAATCGAATTTGAGAGGAAAAACTTGTTAGAAGTGCTAGCTTCTATATGTTCTAATTCTTCCTTTTTATATGAAAAAACATATTTTTCATATCCTTGAATTTTATTAAAATTACAACTAAAGTCAAACTTTAATTATAATTATTAATAAATCCTTATAAGATCAAATATCACATATTGATCCTAAAGTTTCTGAAACTTCTCAATTAAGTCCAACTTTATTCAAATTTCATTTTCTCCTTTATAGACCTTTTATGTGTGACCCATTAGGTTCCTAATATGTTGGCAATGATTATAAAATATAATTCTAATTCATAATTAGAATCAGATAAATTAAAATTTCTTTTAATTTATCTTTAATTCTCTAATTAAACAATTTATAATCATAGATCATGATTGACGTCTAGCAACATGTCATGACCACCCAAATATTAGGAATATCAAAGTGGTTTGACTTAACCTGTCTATGCATGGTTATCTTGTATAAACTAATCCTTTTGTCATCTAATGTTCCAATTGGAATTAGAGTATGGAATTCGTGTCTACTCTAAATAATCCAATCATATTTGTTCTTGTTAATTAGTAAATGATTTATAATTGATATTTGAAAACAACTTTTCCAAATTTCAATTCATTCTGGCCAGAGATTCCCAAAATCATTACTAATCAAGAACAGCAGAACATTCTTCCTAATTACTTTAGGACGACGAATCCTTTATTGATTTACTCAACTATCTCCATATAGTTCATACTATATCCAATAACTACCGAATTGAACTATTCCAAGAATAGAACATAAGTAGCATCAAAACATAGTAATTCCAACATGAGATAACTTTGGCAATCTCAAGTCTAAGGAGCAATTATACAACCATCATAATGAGATAATCCACAGACACACAAGTAATGTTCCATTTGGGATTCTCATAATTGGGTTTGTTCAGTGAACTTATTCTCTAATAAGCACCCATAAATTTGTTTAAGTATCTCCGTACTTTAATCTATGAGATCGATTACTTTCTTCATAAGAAAGAAACAAATATGTGCTAGTCTAACCATTTCATCAATAACCCGTCTTGATGAAACTATAACTAGGAACATTTTAGGAATAATACAAAATACAATTTGAATATCATAATTACAATCACATTATAATTTCTAATTGCATAACAATTATTCGAGGATTTTATCTTTATGATTAATAATTAAATAATTAAAATACACAAAGATAAAGAATGCCTTTTATTGAATAAAACAAATTTTATACAATTAAAAATACAACCAAAATTGGCTGCAAGGGCATAAACCAACAATTTTGCATTATGTCCAAATGTTATGTTTAGTTGAATCTAAGGTTTTAATAGAATTGAATGATTTATAATGGAATGGAATGTAAATCGATGTAATATTATAAAATTGTTATTTGGGAGGATGGAAAGATTCATAATATAACTCAGTGAAATGTTGTTTGGGTGAAGAGTTTATAATATAATATAGTATAAAGTTGTTTATCATTTTACATTTTATCCTAAAACTCCCAAATCGTAAGTTTTTCATTTTTACTGTTTATAATGAAATGAAATGCAACATAAAATCCTCATCTTCTTTCTTATTCCGTTATAAACCCTCCTCCTAAATGATGGAATAATATAACGTTCCATTCTATTTCATAAATAAACTCTCGACTAAGCATATCTTAACTGTTTTGTTTCTCTAAGAAAAAAAAAGGAATAGATATATGCTTGTTTTTTTAGGCAGAGGTTAAGCCTTGAAACAACTTTACCAGTCACTTATTTGCAACCATAAGATCACAAGTTTAAGTTACAAAAATAGTCTCTTTGTATTAATATAAAGAGAAGGTTGTGTACATTATGATCCTCTCCAGACCTCCGTAAAACGAAAAACTTTGTGGGCTGAATAAGTTAGCTTATTATTTTAAGTAGAAATAGTCCTTTTTTTTGTTATACTGATATTACATTTGTATAGACACTACTTGTTGGAAAAACCTACCTTATAGAGATTCTTTTATGCAAGAGGTAGCAAGACCATTATTTAATAGGAGTATAGGACAAATTGTTTTTTTCTTTACATTTCGTTTCATCAATAATTTTGTGGAAATTAAGATTGACATTAGTATATGACTATTAATTTTCTTCATTTTTGAGATATGCTTGATCCTTTCAAAGTTAATATTTATTAAATTCATTAAATATAATTATAAGTTTAAATAGAATTAAACAAAATATTAACTTTTAAAAGTGATTTTCTTTTTAGGTTAGTAAGGTAAAGTTAGCTAATTTTTATATTGAAAAGGTCAATTCATTCTTTTCCTTCTTTTATTCTTTTGCCTCTAGGTTTTCAAAAATTTTATGGAATTATATACCTACTATCCATGAATCTTTTTTTTTCCTTTTGTTCATAATGCAGCATGCATTTATTAAAAAATATCTTGCAACTTATAAAAGAAGCTTGAAAAAATATACAAGCAAGCTACCGAAAGTATAAGAGAGAAAATTGAAAGTAGTGATTTATCTTGTAACAATTTTCTATATTATTAACGCATTTATTAAGATGCCCAAATTTATTGCTCATTACACATGTGTTTGATCTTATTGTGTATTGTGATACTCATATCACTTAGATTCCATTTCATTTTTTTATTGTTAATCTATTTCTTTTTGTCAAAATGGGTTATTTCTAAATATTATATATGGTGCTTACATGCATTAGTGTAACTACAACATGTTTGGTTCAATGAAATAATTATTCTATTCCTAACATATTCTTAAAACTTATTTAAGCTTGTGTTTGATTAGAAAAAAAATCATAGAATAACTAATCCTAGGATTAGATATTCTTTAACTTTCGAGAATAGGTGAAATCCATCCCTATCTATCCTTATGTATTCAAGAATAAGTCATTTTATTCAGGACATTTTTATCCTTCTTATTCCTATGTTTCTTCTTCATCTTCATGGAGCCTCCAAAAACTTCTTCTTCATTTTACCCTTCACTCCCGCGTTCACCACTTCTTCATTTTCACTCTCTCAATCTCGCAATTCTCTTTTTTAGAAACTCCACTCTCTATTCAAGTCAACCTAGCCTTTTAATTTACCATTTGTCTTCTCTTATGGGTGAGTTATTCCTGTTGTTTCGCTTGGGTGATAGATTTTTGTTAATGAGTTTCGATTGTGTGAGGGGTTTTGTTAATGGAGTTAAGTTTGTGTTTTGTTTTGATTGGATGAGGGATTAGGTATATCTTTGTAATTGTGATCTTCAACTAAAGAGGGAAAAGAAAAAGGAAAGAAAAAGCTTATCTAGTTTTACTAGAAAGGGATTGTTAGGTTTTCACCTAAATGATTTTCTTTTATTTTTGCAAATCTATTTTAAGTTTGTGGAACTACAATGACAAAGCATTCACAAAATACCACCCACTGCTTGCTCTTAAGTTGAATAAACCATATGAACATCCTCCCCAAGGTACGGGGAAACATAACCATAACAACTCAATTTAATGACAACTCCTCCTGCAGATGTGCAGACATTTTCTACTCATATGCATCTTTCTCTGTAAAGAGTGTAATTTAAATAATCTGTAGTGTTTGATATTTTGTTCTACTCAGCGTCTTTATAAATTTATGATACACTATTTGCATCATGTCCGATGATGCTAGAATTCTACGTTTACAATCTAGATGATGCTTAGATCTATTTATGGATCTTTACCTATGGATTTCTTCTTTGTATAGAATATGTTTTCACTAATTATTGAATTTTCTAGACATTTTCTAAAATTTGAAAATTTTAATATGTTTAAGACATAAAATAAAACTTAATAGAACAATTTTGTAGAACCTATATCTACTTGGTTGCATTAGGTGTGTTCATTCTCAAAACTCATTAGATACAATGTAAATTATTTTATTTTACGTCCTTCCTCTCAATGGTTTTGCAGCTACTTTAAAACTTGTTTCCAGCTTTGAAGCCCTCCAATTAGCTACAAGGTATGCCCATTTTTTTAGTTTTAATTTTGTCCAACATTTGGTCCTAAAATTGGGCCAGCCTTTAAACTGACTAATGTGATTTTAGCTTGTTGCTTTTCTTGAAATAAATAAACTGTAGCATTTGTTTATCCTTGACATAGTTTGTGAATGAGAGATTTAAACCGTGAATCTTCCTGCTTAGAGCTGTGGACTAATTTTATTTTACCGTACTATTTTTACTAAATTTGATCTTTGATAATTTTGAGAACTATGTCAATGTGAAGAACTTATTTAATGCATTTTGCAAATACGCTATTGACAGGAAAGAAGCGTAAGCCTTTAAAATCAAAGGCCTGTTGACTTCTTTTCCTTTTCTAACTCATATAAAAAAAATGGGATAGTATCCACTAACAATTATGCCCTACTTTTCTAAGGACCAACTTTAGAAATAAAATTTTGTAAGAATATAATTATTTCATGGTTGTTCTCTTACATCATACATTGAAACTATTTTGAATTATATCATGTTGTTCTCTTACATTGTACATTGTTTGAACAAGTTTATATAAATACATTAGAAATTTTATTTTTTACAATACGACTTCTTTCAATTTGAGTTTACGTAGAAATGTTGAAAGAACAAAAAGAATCGTGGCTGTCTTAACTATATGGTTGTAGCTGTGTGATTTTGTTAGTTCGCTATTTAGTTTATTGGCATTGGAGGCTTCTTTATATAGTTATAAGCCAAGGGTAGAATTATTTTCTAATTTTTTATGCAAATAGAGATTATGTTAGGCGAATTGTGCATGATAATGATGAGTTATGTATTTCAATGGTTAGCATGAATCGGTAAGCTTTTTTTAAACTATATGAAATGTTAGAAAGTATAAGAGGATTAAAGTCAACAAAAAATATGCTTATTGATGAAATAGTAACAATTTTCTTACATATTTTTGCTCGTCATGTTAAAAATTGAGTTATTACGAAAAAATTTAAAAGGTCAGGTGAGACAATTAGTCGATGTTTTCATAATGTTTTAAATGCAATGATGCATTTACAAGATCTTTTGTTTAGAAAACCTGAGCCCGTACCAACAAACTCTTCAGACTATTGGTGGATATGGTTTAAGATAGACAATCACCCTATTACTTTTATAAGAAAATATAGTGAATGTGAAAATATAGTGAATGTGATTAAGGTTCCTCGTTATTTTTTATCTCATTTGAATTACAGAATTGCTTAGGTGCTCTAGATGGGACACATATCAGGGTTAATGTGTCAATTAAAGATAGGCCTAGATTTCAAACTCGTAAGGGCAATATTACAACAAATATGTTAGGCGTGTGCACACCTGATATGCAATTTGTTTATGTTCTTCCTGTTAAGAAGGGTCCGTAGCTGATAGTCGAGTTCTTCGTGATGTAATTACTAGAAGATATGAACTAAAAGTACCTTGTGGTAAGCTTTCCTATATGATATAGGAAGGTTGTTTGAAATTTTGTATATGAGATAATTTAAATTGAATAACTTATGTAGTGTTTTTTTTAATATAGATTGTTATTACCTAGTCGATGCAGGTTAATACAAATTATGAGGGCTTCCTTACACCTTTTAAGAGTCAAATGTATCATTTGAATGAATGGCATCAAGGTTACCAACCAAGAACTCCAGATGAATTTTTTAATATGAAACATGTGACTACACATAATGTAATTAAGAGATGTTTTGGGTTACTAAAAATTAGGTAGATTATTCTTAGGAATCCATCATTTTATCCAATAAAGATACATGATCGAATTATTATAGCTTATTGTTTGCTTCATAATTTTATTAAGCAAGATATGAGTTTTGATTCTATAGAGAGTAATTTAGGGGATTATTTTCACACCAATCTAGTTGTTGAGGAGGAGTGTATAACTGCTATTAACCCACCTAATGTTTGGACAAATTAGAGAATTGAATTGGCAAGCGAAATGTTCAATGAATGGCGAACATCTAGGAAAAATGAGAATTGACATTTTTTAGGTGTTTTATTATGATTTGAGTGTTAGGAAGTTTTATATTATTGTTTATGTAAGTTGTTGTACTCTTTGTTGTTTATGTTTTATGTTATTATTGTAGACTATATTGTTTTTGTAAAGTAGATAAGAAGGTAATTGGTGAAAGATTTTAGAGTGCCTATAGAAATTGTCTTTGTATGTATTTTGGTTAATGCACTTATATTCTATTTGGACTATAGTAAGATAATATAGGTGCATATTCTAGTTAATGATTTTTGGCTAGTGTATTTTAGATATCTTAAAAGTTGATTTCTACTACCTTATATGGACTATATGAAAGCTTATATAAATACAACTTTTGGTCGTTGAGATCTAGTAGTACATATTTAAAGACAGAAATTAATGTATGTATGATTGCTTTAATACTGTAGATCGTTATCTTAAACATTCATGTATATATAGATAGATTTGCTTTTATATTAATATATTATGGCCAATGAAGAATAAACTGTTACTTTTGTTGTTAGATATTATTAATTTAAAAATCACTTTATTGTCTTATAAAGACTCATGTTAATTTAAAATTGTTGCTATTATAGACAAAATTTGAAATAACATTGTTTATTTTGTTGTCTAATTAAAGAATTTTATTGTCTTATATTTATAAGAAAGTCACTTTAAGAGCAATAATAATTACACTTTTAACTATGTTTTTATTTGTTACCTAAATCTTTTTTGTTATAATGAAACCTTATAAAATCACTTTTAACCTTAGTAAAACCTTATCATAAATCATGATTCCAAACTTCTAATTCTTTCAATACGGAGATCCTGTGTTTTAAAATCTGAACCGGATCGGTCGATCCAATCAGTCTGATCGGTGACCGGTCGGTGGTCCGGTTCGATTTATCCTTCAAAACCGGCTATAAATTGATCCAGTCTAAACCGGTCAATTGACCGGTCGGACCGATCCGGTCTGACCTATCCCATAATTATTTTTTATTTTTTGAATGTTTTGAATTTTTTAAATATTTTTAATATTACATATAATTAAATATAATTATTGCATAATTATTACGTCACACCGGTTTGACCGGTGGTTAAACCGATCAAACCGGTCAAACTGGTGATTAATAAAACCACCGATTTAATGACTGGTCCGAATTTCAGAATATATCGGAGATCACCTCTTGTATATTTTTAATGTCCTTCCACATAGATTCCATGTAGTGGCTCGCATTCGGTGGAGCAGCGTAAACCCCACATTTGAAGTACAAGTCTCCTGGACCAGTGTCGTTCTTCACCAATTTCAGCCTCCCGTCAATATAAACCGATACAATCCCTTCACCGACGTCGTGAATAACATTAAGCCTGAACCATCTATTGTAAAGATGGGTAGCGACCAAGTCTCGCAAATAATACCTCAAGTCTCCTTGAGAGATCCTCAGTATCAACGTTGTAGCATGCCTCTTCCCACCTCCGTGAATTTGCGTTACAACTTACAATAGCGCCGGTTGTTCCTCTCGGTACATATCCATACGCTTCAAATTGCCATATCCCTGATGAATAATCTAGTCCCTGTAACAGAATTCACATCAGTATATTTATCAACATAAACTTAGAGAGAATTAACTAAGTACGTACCGCGATGCGAATTTCGTTGCGTGGCTGAGTCTTGCTATCCGGTTGGTGAGGCTTGTCGTCGGTGTAGACCCATAACCGCCGTACTCCATGTTTGAAACTGTAGCGCTCCTCGAGTGGCTTGTCGTAGGGTTTCTGGATTTGGAAGTTTTTTTTCTGTTAATGATACCTCGGTGAAACCATGTGTGGGATCAGCAGACACAGATGATAGCATGAAGATTCGGACAAGAAGAAAGAGTAGCAGAGGGAAGTGATTGTTCATTGCTCTGATTCGGTCTCTTTCTTTTTGCTGTTAAGTTAGAACTGACACACATATATAAGGAGCCCAATGACTATAACCCATGTTTGATTCGTTAAATATTGTTACGATGAAGACTACTTGGGGTTACATGGGTGTCTTGTTCAATCTTTTCGAATGAAGTTTGGCCAAACACTTGAAGTCATTGGCACTCGAAAGTCTCATTTGCCCTGAACAAAGGTAAAAACTTGTAAAGAGAGGACAAGTGCATCAGTACAACGTCAAATTATTCGAGTTTTGGGCATTTTACCATTTGGTATCTTAAAGTGGATCCTATATACTCGTTTTCGGTTGCTCAACTCCATAATCATGGAAATTACTGAACTATTTACTCGTAATTGAATTGTTGTTTATCAACATATATACATAGAGGACAACAGATATACTGACTGGTTAACAAATTATGTTGAATATTTTAATATAAGCATCCATTATTTACCTCATATACCTTTAAAGTGTCACCCTATTTTTTAAGAGGATATGTCCGAATTATATATCTCGAAACTCGCTCTGTAATTTCTTCATTGTATTTCCCTTACAAAACAAAAACAAAAGGCGGACACAAGAATGTACTCTAGTTTAGG
The DNA here is from genome assembly GCA_029891385.1 of Erythroxylum novogranatense. Classification (NCBI taxonomy): domain Eukaryota; kingdom Viridiplantae; phylum Streptophyta; class Magnoliopsida; order Malpighiales; family Erythroxylaceae; genus Erythroxylum; species Erythroxylum novogranatense. The sequence continues at coordinate 22,236,079 of CM057229.1, forward strand.
GGTTTCTTGGTAGGACTGATTGTACTCAATTAGTGTGTCGATGCAATACGGCTACGTTTGCTTTCTTTTTATTTTTTTCTGACTTTTCTTTTTTGTTTTAGTTTATTCTGATTTTAAAAATTATAAAATAGTTTTTGTTTTATAATATAAGTTATTATTAAATAATGTATTTAATTATTTAATATAATATATTTAATTAACTAAATTAATTGTTAATATAAATTATTAATATTTTAATTTTACTTAATATTTTTATTTAATTTTTAATTTAATTAAATAAATTTTAATTTGATAATTATTAATAAATATAAATAAATTTAAAATAACTTCAATTATATAAATGTTAAATAAAACTTTATTTAATAAATAAACTTATTTAAAATAAATATTAATTTATAAATAAAAAGTCATTTTAATATAATATAATAATTTTATTAATAATTTTAAATAAATATTATATAAGAGATTAAAATTAATTTATCTAATTAAAATAATTTATTTTTAAGTTTTATTTAATAAATAATAATTATAAGTGATAAAATATGACAACATTACTATTAATAACTAAATATGTTTTTATTTTATTTGAAATAAAATAAAAACTGAAAAAAGAAAATAAAAACTAAAAACCATAATAAAAACAAAAATATGACCAACTGGCATGGATAAAACGATATCGTTTTGAAAATTTAACAGAAAATTGGGCTAATCTGGCATGGTCAACCTAGGACTTAGTTGGGCCCGGGCTCGGACTTAGGTCACCCATGTTCAATCGAGCAGAAGCTAGGGCTGGGAAAGATGTTGAAAATTTCAAAAAATATTGGACAACAATTAATTCATTTTTGGGTTTTTTTTAATTTAAGGTTAAGTTAATCGAATTTGATATAATTAAAAGGTAATAAAATAATATGATAAATTATCTGAATTAATGAGTCGAAGTTTGACAAAGAAAATGGACAATAATCAGTATGAGCCATACCTTTATTGAATTTGTGATAGAAAAGTCCAATATGAAAGTTATATATATAAAATTAAAGTCTTCTACAACTATTTAAGCAATTCATAAACATTAGGATTCTCTGACTCGTCAAGAGATTCACGTGTTAAGAAAATTGTAAAAGGACGTTAATGACGTTCTAGTGATACAACTTTCGTGAAGGTCGTCACGAAATCAGATTTGTTTCTACTCCAAAAAATTTGTTGTAAGTTATGGAACTGAAATTAGGTAATTTTAATATTTTTATTGTTCATTCTCTTTTACATTCGATTTTAGATGTGTAACTGAAGCTCATATTATAAACTACACATTATAATTTTTTAAAAATACAAGTAGGGTCGATCTAGCTGGCCCACTTAGGACCCGATTGGGCCCAAGCTAAGGCCAATTAATCCTAAGTTCGATCGGACCTCTAGCCAAATTTGGGCCCGAGTTAGCACCCAAATCAGACTAGGTCCTTCCATTGTCATCCTAATGGCTTTACTTCTATTAAGATCAATTTGTAATATTTTATGTCGTATAAAAATGCTCTTAATGTTAATAAAAATAAGAAACGAGACATTTTAATAAATAAGTTGTTAACAAATACTATCTAAAACTATTTTAAAATAAAGTGTATTAATTTTTTAATAAGACAATAGTAATAATTGTATTTCGAGGATATATTAAATAATGAATAAATATATATAATAATATATAAATGATGTATTTAATTCCCACTAAACCATTCCCGAATTTAGCGTGGCAAACACACAATTCATGGTGAGCGAGTCCAGTAACTGACTAGAATTAATTTCCAACTAAGTTCAGGTTATTATTCAAACATAAGTACTACTTTTTTATTTCCAATACTAAACTACTTGGTCAGTTTCTAATTTTGATGAAGATGGAATCTTCTCATCAAGATGGGATAATAAAGAACAGGTATCGAATAATTTCTAAGAAAACAGTTAATACTGTTAATCATGCACTTTAAAGCGAAAGAAAAAAGTATCAAACGTGACTTAGCGAACATCACCAATAATTTTTATTTCTTGCGGTCAAGTAGGAGAACAAGGTTAGGAAGAACGACGGAGCCGAGGCACTTGAGCTCTTATACGGGTATTATACGTACTAATCTCATTACTATACTGCAACAACGAACAACCCATCTTCCACGCCGATCTGACACAGCATTAGTGCCTGGCTATACTTATCTCTTACTCCGTTCTGTTTGACCAAAAGCAGCTGCCACCACCGCAGTCATGAAGTGGCGACCGGCGACTGCCGCCGACGGTCTCGGAGTGGCGGCAATGTCCTACGTGGCAGTGGATTACCTGCGTCACCTGTCACCGACGTGGCACCAGCGTCTTCAGCCAGCGCTCTGGTCCATACTTGCTCTAATCGCCATTTCTCGTGTGCCCTTCTACCGTCACTGGTCCTCAGAGTTTCGCGCAGCGATACCATTTGTTGCTTCCATGTTATTCATGCTCGCTTGTCTCCTCTTTGAGGCTCTCTCTGTCCGCTTTGTCACCGCCGTGCTCGGCCTTGATTGGCATCGGTAGGTGCTATGATGTCTTTGTTAGAACATCGGGTCACAGATGTTGAACTTACCCAGAAATTTAGATTCGTTGGTAATTGGTAATTATAAGTAGAAATGGTTATTTTCCGATCTTCTTTTGGACTAATATTATGAAGGCAGAGCTTGATTTGAATCATTTTCTGTTTATAGCAAGTGGGTCAGGTTTGATTTGCCGGCGTAGGTCGGGTTTTGAGCGGTGATGGCTTGTTGCCGAAGATTTTTGTAAGAGTTGAATGCATTTTATTAAGATTTGAAGTCATGCGCTTGAGTGTACCTTAATGCTTTGTAGCGACACGAATCTATGTTAAGATCAGATGTGGGTTTGGCTTTAAACAACTATAGATCTACTTTCTTTTTGTATTTTTGCTAATTACTTCGTTTTAAGTAAAAACATTTAAAGCAAGTTGCTTACTGGATTTTGATTGGTAAAAATGTCTCTAGCTACTTTACGTGTTCACAAGAGTGTGGTTCTTCCCTTTTTAAACATGCAATTAATGTGCTGAATTATAGAATGTTTTCGAAGGAGTCTGTATGCAGACACATTAGCAGTCTAGCTGATCATGATTCTTTTGGCACGAATATCAGTTTTGAACAAGTGTAAGTTTCCCATCTAATGGATGTCGGTTTCAATATGACTGTCAGTACACTTGTTGAGGTTCATACTGTTACTTGGTTTTTTCTAGAAAAGTCTTAGACATCTATGCTAGGATGTATTAATCAGATTACTTTTGGGAATTGGTTTTGATTGTTTTGAACAGCAATACACCTCCTCTTCCTGACACTGGCCAGTGGCTGCTTTTATCAATGAATGAAAATCTTCCTGGGGCAATGGTTGAGATACTAAGAGCCCGTATTGTTGGGCTGCACCATTTCCTGATGTTGTTTATGATGCTTGCGTTCTCTGTACTATTTGACTCAGTAGAAGCTCCTGGCATGGGCCTAGGAGCAAGATACATGTTCACTATGGCAATTGGCCGTCTTCTTCGAGCTATAACTTTTGTTTCTACAATTCTGCCATCAGCACGGCCATGGTGTGCTGAAGCTCGATTTGCAGTACCAGCATATCCTCATCATTGGGCTCAGAAATACTATGTTCCTTATGCTTCAGATGCTAATGCTATTCGTCAAGTAATAAACCTGGATACAGCTTATGGTATGCTTATTGCCCTGACCTTAACTGTCTCACCTTAAGGCTTTTTGTTTTCATGCATTCATTTTGGATGTCCAGCTTTATGTTCTTTTGCTGCTGACTTTATTGTTGATCCATGTTAAGTTTCACAAGTTAGATGGGTTTTTTTTTATAAAAAGAAATGACACTTGGCTTCTTTCTTTGTGATTAAGACATATATAATACAGGTGGACCAATTGAAACTGTTTTATCTCTTGAATATGCTAATTCATGCATGAGATATTCTATCACATTTCATTTACATCATTAACTTCAAATCTAGCTTTTACAATATTGGATGTCCTCATTTGTTTTCTAGTTTGATATTAGACAAAATGGTGGTGATTATTTTAGGTTATTGATTGCTAGCGTCTTTCAGAGAACTGACTGCTTGTCTAAATGTTTTCACGGTGGAGTTTCACTGCTGATAATATAATGAATGTTCATTTTGGTTGAGGTTTGCTTTGATCTTATTGAGAATCATTTCCTGGAAATTGAATCTAAAACTTTTTGCTCACTACTTTTGTAGCTGAGTATGGGCAATACCCCAATGATTATCATCCAAACTGGGGACGAATGAGCTTTCTGACGTATTTTTTGAGACCCAATACTGCTGACGGATCATGGTACAGTGTTCTGAAGAAAGCTGGAGGCGGCTGCAATGACCTATTATACAGTGGCCACATGCTTGTTGCTGTACTGACTGCTATGGCTTGGACGGTAAATTTGTAATCATTCTTTTTAATTGCATTCTCCATTAATGACTCTATGGCAAAACGATGCAATACTACTCGCAAATGTAATCTAAACCTAGAATGGGGAATCATTGCAGGAAGCTTATGGAGGTTATAGCTCAGCCTTCGTATGGTTACTTGTAATGCATAGTGCTCAGAGAGAAATTCGGGAGCGCCACCATTATACCGTGGATTGTGTTGTGGCAATATATGTAGGCATTCTTCTTTGGAAAATGACGGGTTTCATCTGGCCAGGTAACAATTCATCAAAAACTAGAAGACTTGTTAAACTAGAGAAAATTCACGGGAGACTAATTCAAGCAGCAAAGGACTCGGACATGGATGAAGTGAGAGAGCTCCTTAAGGAGATTGAATGGGGAAGTAATGAGAACCAGAAGAAGGGCCAACACAGGTATATGTGGGTGTTTTCTTGTGTAACGATGTTCCTAACACTTACAATAGTCATTCTGGCCTTTACATGGACAAGCGATGGATGATCTCCTGGCACTCTGTTCTTTGGTGGGTCTTAAAGACACTTGTCTTAAAACCTAAGTAGTGTAACATTCATCACCAGTCCAAGGCTGCCAGTTGTCTTGGGGATAATCCAACTATTCCCAAAGTAGCAATGAAAGATATTTTACACGTTGATAGCAGAATGAGTTGTAAGATACAATCTGAAATTTGGATTCGTTATTTGGTGCAGCTTTACAGTTGCAGACACTTGTATGACCTCGTTTGGGAGCTTTTATTGTTAACCATTTGTAATTATGGTCATCAACTAATTTTACACGCTAATGTTATGAGAACACACCACTTATATCGTATTTCCTTTCCTCCTTTTCACTTTTTTCTTTTTTGTTCTCAAGTTTATTCTTATTTTGTATGTTGATTTTATTTTTTAAAGCATGCTTACACCTTCATCAGTTCAAGTTTAGGTAGGAAGACACCAATTATTTTTTCGTAGTTTCATTAATTTTTTCAAAATTTAACGTTTCAAACAAATTTCATATTTACCCAAAATTCTTTTCTACTTTTTTATTAAAAATAATGGTAGAGCATATACTGAAACTTTGATCTGATAGACATTTATGTCATAAAAGGTGAATGATTGAAAATTAATAAATCGCAAAAATGTATTAATCGATTTGATTTATTAATGGAGGTATTGTATTTTTTAATTATGAATTGTATCTAATATTATAATATTAATTTTGTTGTTGATATTAATAGCATATTGTTAATATCGTTATCCTTAAAATTCTTAAGGATGACAATGAGTCAGATTGGGCTCGATCGAGTCTCGGGATACAAGCTCTATCCTGATCAAGCTAATTAGGCTCAAAGTCTGGTCGGGCTTGAATTAATTTCACTTTTGTTATTTCTTTTTTTTTTTTGAAAATTTTAATAGAATTTTATTGAATTTAAAATTTAAAATGATCAACTCAGTTAATTAAGGTGATAAATTCAATTAATTAATAATAAGAACAACATTTATTAATGATGACAAAATTTACAAAATGATTATCTGAACTTTTTAATGATAAATTTTATCAAAATTCAAGATAAATTCTTTAAATAATGTTCTACAGTGGGAGGCTGGGACTGTGAAAATTAAGAGTAAAGAGTGAAGACAAGTGAGAGTAGCTAATCATTATAATCAGGATCGTTAATAGTTTGTATCACTTATTATATATGTAGAAACATTATATCTAAAGTTAAAGTCAACGTGCTCACAGTGCACAAACATTAAAAGAATATTAAGCACATCATAATAATTAATAAATAATTACATATATTTTATCATTGAATATTTTATCTAAACAATGTCCACATGATTGATGAGTACGAGGATGTATATGATTAGTCTCCTCTACATCAGTTTCTATGATTGTATTAGTATACAAATTGAAAAAACAATATAAGGTAAGATAATATAAAATATATTAAATTGATATATAAAAAGGAAAATTGTTTAACCTTAATATCTTTATTGTAACTAATTACAGGTACATAAGGGCTTCTACAGTACGAATATCAAATCAAGTATAAAGGGGATTAACAACTCGACCACCAATGCTAAAAGCAAACTTTGAAAACATGACGGAGGTGTTGGGTATCGTTTTTGGAACCAAATTCTTGCCTTGAAACCATATCACGTAAACGTACTCTAATGAAGTCTCCTTAACCATCATCGATTTTTTTCCTCTTGCTTTGATACCATACATGTTGGATCCGTTTTCGGAACCCAATATCCGGAAACCATTCATAAAACGTGAGCATAATAACCTGTAGGTTATTCTATCAAATCTTTTTAGCCATTATCGGTTCATCATCATTCTCGTAACATCTCAACCTACAAGGGCGAGCCCACACAAAGAAATGACAATAACCACAATTGATTTTCTTCAAAACAATTGTAGCTCTATGTCTCTAATTCATTTTGGAGAAAGAACCAACTCAATCGGAGTTCTATAGAGGAAGATATGCTTGAAAATCCAAAGTGTGTTTATACCTCAATCGTGGTCTCCTAACTGACCCCTCAATTTCTTTCCTCCAAACTTTGTCAAATCAACTCCAAAAGATCTAAATTTTTATGTAGAGATAGATACATGTCTTAGGAATCAATCTCCTCAAGAATCACCTCATTCGGAGGTCGGACGAAGGAATTATGGCCAAACGAATCTGATATGTTCATATCCTGATTCCTACTGAATATACTTTGGCGCAAACACCATAACTCTCACTATGGGTATCTGATTGACTTCGTTCTTATACCATTAGAAAGTAGACATCTAGGGCAGGCCGTGTAACCTTCGGGTGAAACAAATTTTCACCCTCCAAGACCCCTCCAAAGGGTCTTAAATCCATCCTAACTTCTCATATACTCATAATCTTGCCAAAATCCACTCTTTCGAGTCCTAGATTCACTTCATATACGCTAATGGTTCGGGAATTTCATCCACTACAACATCCTAACTTGGAATGAGCATAACTCTCAACTACGATATCAAAAAATTGCATACTTTATAGCGTTGGAAAGCTATAAAGACGAACTACAACTTCTATGAAGACAACTTGGTCCAATTTAATCTAAATCAATACAGTTTTTCCTTGGAAAGCAGTATATACATATTTTTATCCTCATGGAAAACTTACAATTTAGCCTTATACAAACTTGGATTTTTATGAACATAATCATTCAACTACCAATTGGAATTCTTCCACTATCAACCTTAATCCATACGACCCTTCCTATTCAACAACATCTCGTGCTTCATGACATTCTTATCTTTCTTTTCCATATTATCTCACTTATATATATATATATATATACCAACCCTTTTTGCTCAACATTCATCATCATCATCCATATACAATTCATATTCCATGTTCATACACAAATCCATATTTCATCAACATCACAAGATTCCAAGCCATATTACATCATCAATATCAAAATCCAATATACAAAACATGTAAAACCCAAAATTTCTCAAAATTCACTTGAAACCTTGTTTTATATCAATAATTCCAAAACACAACAAAATATGCATATTCGGATTTATGCCTTGATTCACTTTCACTTGATCTCTTGCTCAATACCTGGAGATGGGACGGAGAGGGGTGAGCTTAAAAAGCCTGTGGGTAACAGCTTATAACGGAAAAATAAGCAAAATCATTCAAAAGTTTACTGTCATAGAAAATTCTTGTTGAAAATACATAAAACGTTCGTTTATCAAATTCTCATCATGTATTTCAATTCATAAGTCACAAAACATGAATGCATCAACTTGTTCACAAATCATGAACATATAAGCACATAAATTGTTTAGGTAAATCCATATTCATGACGCACTACACATTTTCATATACCGGTCCTGTGTAATCGTAAACTTGAGGGAGTCCTTGAAGGAGCTCCGTGCCACTAGCGGGCAGGCGGGAGAAGTCTATTTTTGAGTTAACGTGCACGTGACAGTTCTTAGATGGACTACCAAACCCACATAACATGTAATTTTTTAACTTGAAAACCAATTACCCAAATGGAACAATTTGGAAACTTGTCTTCCATGAGCATGAAACATTCCATATGAAATTTCATCATCATTTCTCAATTCATCATCAAAATTCATACACCAAAACATGCGACACTATCACAAATCATTCAAAAGTAATAAAGGCAACAATTGTAGCAATTGCTCAAATCAAAAGCAATGAATGCAACAATTATGGAGTACTTTAAAATCATTTTATTTTCTTGCTTAAAAAATAAACCTTTATTTTTTAATTTGGAAAAAGAAACCTTAGTGACTCATTACTCAGTCATAAACATGAAACCCATGTAACACATGTTTCATGAACTTGCAAACTTTTTGCTCAAAATGGCACATTTTCTTGGAAACTTTCTTTTCATATATAAAAATCATTCTTGAAAACATGATTGTATAAACGTGCGTTCTTTTCAAACGAAAAGCACTTTCATAAAATATCAAACAATTCACATATCAACATGTAGCAATTTCTCAATTCATTCAAGGCACAATTTATGCAACCATTTTGATGCAATTTAAATCATTAAATTTCCTTGATTTAAAGAAAACAAAAGCGGCTTATTTACTCTATTATAAACATGTAGCCACCTTAATTCCTTACTTGAAAATTGACTCAAATTACCTCCCCTTGATCTTGATTCCTCTTGCCTCTCTTACTCTCCTTTAACATAAACCATAATTCCCAAATCAATAGGCATTCCAATTGACAAACCCATAAGACATATTCACTAAAATTGATCTTATAAAACTTAAACACATACCATTCTTAAGCCATAAGAACCAAAATCTCTCTAAAAATCCAACAAATCAAAATCTATTCTTACCTTGAATCTTTTCCAAATGAAGAGTTTGATGGCTTGAATGAGAGCTCTCTTCCTCTTCTTCCTTTTTCCTCCTTGAACAACTTGAAAACCACTCTTGAAGGCTTAGAAAAGTAGAACCCTAGCTTGCTCTTCTTTTTCTCCTTCTTTCCCTCTTTCTACGACTCTCTCCCTCCTCTCTCCTTTCAATTTCGTTTCCCTCTCTTCAAATAAGAAGACCACTCCTTTCTCTTGCCTTTTATACCACTAATGATGCTAAAAAGTCCATATTGCCCTTACTTAAAAGCCTAGGAACTTAAATGCTTAAGTGGTCTTCTAATTTTGCCCTCATGTATAAGTTATCACCTTAATTCAATTTAAATCCATGTCATAAGATCTTACTCACATTAACATGCTATTAAACTCCCATTAACATGCTAATTAATTCCACAAAATACTCTATTAAGACCTCAAAACTCATTTAAATAATGGTTAACTCCTTAAAATCAACACCTTTTCTAATCATGCAATTGAAGGAATTTGCTTGCATTTCCTTCTAGAAAAATGTTCCTCATTGTCTCAATTTTCTAATGACATAAAAATCATTCAATTTGGTTCAGTAATCTGAAAGTTATACCTAAATATTTCCAAACTGTTCTTATGCTGAAACAATATGTTATGCTCAAATTCTACCCGAAAATTGACTTTCTTAGAGACTGAATTAGAACTCAATTTCATCAGACAATTTGTAGTCTTATCTCTCTAGTTTAATCCAAATTAAGAATCATCTGATTCGGATAACTAGAGAAAAAGTTATGGCTAAAACATCGAAACATACTCAATGATCATGTTTCAACTTATAACTTCCAATATTTCACATATAACCCATCTTGCACATAACTATCGTTTCTACTTCATTTCAAATTCAAGAATTCTTCTATTCTTTACACATGAATAATCGCCAAAATTTCTCATTTCATATTTCTAAATTCCAAGAAAAATTCGGAGTCCAACAATAGGTGTTTTTGGATAGTGCCAAATATTTCTCATTAAAACATAATAAAGGATGTTTAAAAAAGAGTTGATTGTGGAGTTATAAAGAGTGATCAAGTTATTTTTATAGTAGGTGAATAAGTTGTTTGCATTGTTAAAGAGGGTAATAAGGTGATTTTGATGCTGTAAAGGGTTAAAAGTATGCTTCTAAAGGGTTAAGATCTTTTGACCTAATTACTCAATTTTAACCTTATTTTTGTCTCAAAATAACGTCGTTTAATATCTGTTACACATAAAATGATATCATTTTAAGGTGAAAATAGGGTTGAAATAAGATATTTAGTACAAACATCTATTGCTCTTGTAAAGAGAGCAAATAAGTGCTACAAATCAAATTATAATGTAGATCAAATTATAGGTTAATATTTAAGCTTCACATACTTAAATTTTATTATAAATTTTGTCACATAAGAATATCTGTTAATTTTAATAGAAATTAATATCAAAAATTTTAAAAATAGTTTAAAGTATATTTTTTAAAGAGTTTTAAAATTTAGGAGTTTTCTTAAAATATGGCTTACGAGAGTGGTGATTTTTGTCTTTTAATCTAAAAATTGATAGTTGAATTTGCCGCTGAAAAGTTGTCGACTAATTAACGTCAACGAAAGTGGGCAGCTCGAGTCTGTTCAGTTGAATCTGCCACGTTTACTCCTCAATCTAACCATCCTTGAGTTCACGCTGTCCTATCAATCAAATGCAAATCCATACCATCAAATTTAATCCGCGTCATCAGAAGCTTTGAGCACCGTATTATCCTGTTCTTACCATCATCATATCAAAACCCGGGTACCCGACTGGCTTCAAAACCTACGCCGGCCAAGGTCGATCTTCCCCGATTTTGTCTTCTACCAAAAAGATATTTTTCTTAACTTGTTTTTTGCCTTTTTTCTCGACTCTGTGTTATATCCGTTATCTTGTATTGTACTATAGGAAAGAAGAAGAAATGGCGATTTCTTCCATCTCCTCATCCGCGATTCCTTCTTTGACTACGCCACAGTCGTTTTACTCCTCCAAATTATCTTTCTTCTCTTCTCTGCGACCTCCGGCACAGCTTCGGCGTTTTCAGTTGAGGAACGTAGGCCTTTACTCGCACTCCAGCTCTCGAATTTTACCTCTGGTAATGAAACCTTCCTTCTCTATGCTTCATGTTTTCCACTGGTTTGGGTAATGTTCGTCGGTGCCATATTCAGGATTCTGCGGCGGCGTTTGTTGGAGAATATATTTTTTAGTTTCTCAGTAATACGGTTAATGTCTTTTAATTGACTCTAGTTGGGATTCTTTTTCAAAATGAATTACCCTAGGTTGCAGCAAAGAAGCAAACCTTTTCCAATTTGGATGAGTTGCTGGGGAATTCTGACAAACCTATATTGGTCGACTTCTATGCAACCTGGTAACTGTTTTTGTTTCATTTTGATGTGCTTTCCATTCTATACTCTTTGTATAGTTGGAAAAGGCTGCAATGAGTTAGATGATTATGGTTATAATCTATTGGTTCCTATTGGAAATTGCAATGGTCTGTTTCTGTGATACAGTCTCTTTAAGTACCATTGAACTACATTTTGAATGTCTTAGATGTGTTACTGGGGTAACATTGTCCTATTCAATACGATGGGCGAACTCCTAGGAAGTCCTCATGTTGCAACCTTGAAAAAAGAGGGCAAGTTTTGGAGCAATTGTTAAAGTTATTCTTTTGTGACCAAAAGTCACATTCAAGTCACGTAAACAGCCTCTTTATAAAATGTAAAGAAAAAGTTGCGAATAATTGATGACTCTTCTTCGACCATCGCAAAGCAGGAAGCCTAGCATGCATAGATTGTTTTGAAACTTAATTTTTTAATAGTGGTTATTGTAAAGGAATTGATCTTATGGATGCCTTTTTGTAGGAACGACCTTACCATTTTTGAGCCAAAATTTTCTCAAATTGTGTGCAAAGGACTGTCAACAATGCAAATAGAAATAAGGAAGGATATTTGTCTAAACTCAAAACCAAAGCAATAAACATTTTAGTTTGTCTTTGATTGCCAACGTTGTCATTGGGATTATATTGTACACTTCATCAGAATGTTCGTATCTCATTGGACATTAACACTTGATCCTAGTTTATGTGGCAGCCAGTTGAAGGGATGAGAGCTTCCAAGCATTATAGATAATATGGTGCAAACTGAATTTATGATTTTGGACGTGTAGTATAGCTAATCCAAGAAATTGGAATCATTCATATTAAACTTCTTGAATGCTTTGACTTTGAATGGAATTCAGTTGAAGAGTAACTAAACCAAACTTCCTTTTGCAGGTGTGGTCCTTGCCAATTTATGGCTCCCATCCTCAATGAGGTCAGCGCTGTACTGAAAGACACAGTGCAATTGGTGAAAATTGACACCGAGAAATATCCTAACATTGCTGACAAGTACCAGATAGGAGCCTTGCCTACTTTCATCTTGTTTAAGGATGGCAAACCTTGCGATCGCTTTGTAAGTTAATCTTCCATTTGTAGCTCAAATTGAGTTTCAGCTTTTATCTTCTGAATATACGAATGCAATAGGTGGAGAGGTTGATAGTCAGAGCTTCAGAGGAGTCTTTTAATTCCTTGATGCATTTTTGGTACATTTTATGATTCAGTAACTTAAAGAAGATGAACTTCTTATACAAGAACATTCTTTTTAATTGCTATTTTGTATCAGCCACGACGCAAAATCGTGCATTTACTGATTCAAAGTTTTTGGTTTCATTGCTTCAGGAGGGTGCTTTGACTAAAGATCAGCTCATTCAACGTATTGAAAATTCATTGAATGTGAAGCTATAATCTTTGTAAGCATTTTATATATACTTCTTAAGTTTTCTCGTTAGTGTTTATAATAATTGTGTCTTCTGAGGCCTAGAAAGCTCTCTTCGTGTCTCTCAGGTTCAACAATTCCTGCGACGGTGAAGCTATTGTCTACAAGGTTGGAGGTAGAAAGAGCTGGAAGATTGTCCTAGTCATCCTTTCCTTTATGCTTCAGTGACTGCAGTTGTACTCTTCTTCTTTTTTTAGATCACGATGACATGTTGATAAATTAAATATTTTTATTTTTTATTTTTTCATTTCAATCTACCCATTTTGCTTATAATTACTATTAATAATATGTTTGAGCCTGTCAAGGTGGGATGCAATCGTCGTTAAAATCAAGCATCTAAAGGCAAATACAAAATTGTATTCATCTGCTCCTATAATTTGTAAATTTGAAGTAGGAAGAAACATCCTCAAGATTGAACTTGAAGATGGAGATGGAGATGGAGATGGTAGCAGAAGAGAATATAGAAATAGGGGAAGACCTGACCCCTCCACTCTCTCCTCTGGCATGTGCCCTTCACAACTCATTCCTTCACTCCCATTGCTCCTCTTGCTTCTCCCCTCTCCCTGATCCTAATCCCCCACTTCCTTCCGACCACCACCCTTCTCTTCCCCTCTACTGCTCCGGCCTCTGCTCTTCCTCCTCCTCCGCCTCTACTCCCTCCCCCCTCCACCTCGACTCCCACCTCCGCTCTGCCTTCCACCTCCTCCACTCTCTCCCCTCCTCCTCCTTCCATTCTCATAGGATCTCAGGCTTGTTGACTAATCGGGACAACCTTTTGGAGGATGAAAATATTGCGGCGCAAGTTCGGGCCGGAGCCCGGGCGATAGCGGGCGTAGAGGACTTAGAGGCGGCTGAGAATGCGTTGTGCTTGGTGCTAACCAACGCCGTTGAGGTACAGGATAAGGATGGGCGCTCTCTCGGTGTTGCTGTTTACGACACCAATTTCTCCTGGACCAATCACAACTGTTCTCCCAATGCTTGTTACCGCTTTTTGTTTTCGCCTCCTCATCATCGTGATAATACCCCGTCTCCATGCCAGTCTAGACTGCGATTGCGTCCCGTCCTCTCCAGTGTATGAAGCCATAGCTTACTCAATTATTCATGACCTAGAATTTGTTTTTCTTGTGTACATTGTTGTAATATCGACTTCGATATGAACATTGACTGCAGGGTGAGATCGGTGAATATGACAACGCACAGTTGCCAAAAGGTTGTTATTATTGATCATTATTTGCACTTTGTCGTCGGATAAACTGCATCATACTTATTACTGGCAATTACTCTCCCTATGAAGCTGTTGCTGGAGGATATGGGCCAAGGATAATTGTTAGGAGTATCAAGAGGATTAATCGAGGTGATAAGGTGACTCTGGCATACACTGACTTGTTGCAGCCTAAGGTATTGATAACGCCGTTGATGCTATTGAGGTCCACGGCACTTCATTCAACTTTCAAAATAACTCCATTTTCTTCACTTTGATAGGCAGTGAGGCAATCTGAGTTGTGGGAGAAGTATCGTTTTCTTTGCTGTTGTGTGCGATGCAACTCATCACCCCCATCTTACGTTGATCTTACTTTGCAAGTAAGATTTCTTACTCTCTTCAACTTCGCATGCATTCCTGTTTTCACGATCGTATCCTGCTTCTGTTAGATGGTGAAAGAGTAAGCATAGACAAATGTTTTTAGCAATGGATGGTGCGATGAGGTTGTAACTAGAATTTATGGCACTAAAGATGAAGGTGATCCCGAAGTACAAAAGTTTTTATCACTTAATGTTCTACTTTTTTTGTTACTTCGGTGTTGATTGTATGCAAGAAAATTTTAGGTTGGATTTTGAAGTACATATAGGGCTTGGAGCCTGGAGGAGGCAATGGCCGTAATGTTGCGGTTCTCAATTGTCCCTTGATACTGTAGACCGACGAGTGTCATTGGCTGTTGATGATGAGAGCCACTACTGAATATTACAGATGCCTATGAGAAGACACTTGTTAACAGCTGTCTTGGGGAAATCAATTGATTACTAGGATTAAACAATGGCTTTTTGATTGTCCTCTTAGAAAGATAATTGTTAGGTGTTAATTCAATTAATATCAAAGGACCTCTGATTTAATTATTAACCCTTAAAAGATAAATCTAAATTTAGAAAAGAAAAACTACAAGTAATCCAAACAAAGCTCCTGAAAAGAAAATAACCATTAATTGAGAATTCTAAATCTCTGCAAGAATCACACTTTTGCAAGTATTTACTGTCAATGCCCGTAGGATAGAATATTTTTATGCTGTTGAAGCTTCATTGATGGATGATTTCTATTGATAAGTAACCTGACCATGAATTAACCATGGCGTGTAGGAATTATGCACATCAAAAATTTCTGATTCTAGCTTGAGTTCAGACTCCACTTTTTGTAGAGATAAAGCAGTTGTAAATATAAGAGATTACGTAGATGAAGTCATATCAGAATATCTCTCTGTTGGTGATGCCAAAATTTGCTGTGAGAAGCTGGAGAGGGTACTTATATTTGGCCTTATTGATGAACATTTGAAGTTCAGAGAAGGAAATTTGCAGTTCAATCTTAGGTTACATCATCTGCACCATCTAGCTCTGAATGCATATATAACCCTGGCTTCAGCATATAAAATGCAATCTTGTGACTCATTGGTTCTTTATTCTGAATTGGATGGACATCAATTTGACAGTTTCCACACCAGAAGAATTAGTGCAGCTTACTCCTTTTTCCTTGCTGCTGCAACTAATCATCTCTTTCATTATGAAGCTTCCCTCATTGCCTCTGCTGCAAATTTCTGGATAAATGCAGGAGAGTCCTTAGTAACTCTTGCTAGAAGCTCCGACTGGAGTTTCTTTGAAGAACGGAACTTACCTGTCCTAAACATTTTGTACCTTGGTAAACATAAATGCTGCAAGTGCTCATTTCTTGATAGATATCAAACCACTTTATCTTTTAATTTTGTTGATTTTGAAAGAACATCAAGGGAGTTTCTTGATTGCATAACTAGTTTATCGCATAAAGTTTGGCACTTGCTAAGTGGAGGCTGTTACTACCTGAAATTGTTCAAAGATCCCTTTGATCTTGGGCGTCATGAGATGTTCAGCAGTTTTAGCTATTCGGATTTTCAGATGAAGGCAAATACTGCAAGATTTCAGGTACAGAATTACGGCAGGGAAGAAAGGACGGATATTTTTCAGCTTGGTGTTCATTGCTTACTGTATGGAGGTTTCTTGTCAAGCATATGTTATGGTCAGAGTTCTCATTGGACTACCCACATTCGTAGTGTTCTATACTGTGGTGAAAATAAATGAATGTCCCAAGTGAAAAAAACAAGCTGCTTTTGGCATCGTCCCTACACTTGAAGGATTATTACAACAGGATAGATGACTATCGACTTACCATTGGTGAATCCTTTTCCTCTTTTGGTAATGTCGATAGATAAAGAAACAAGCCCAGGGCATATGGAGACGGACGGATCTGTAAGAACCCTTTACCGTCTGTTTTTTGTAGAGAATGGGCCGGCCTTCAAGCTATGGAGATACGGTTGTTCATTGTACAGGTCTTTTACCTCTTTCTTTCTTTCTCTTCCGTCTAACGTATGCATGCATGTAGATCAGTAACGGAGATAATTAGATATATAAATGTCAATTGAGGTTAAGTAAAACCCTACTCTTGAGTCAATACCAATTTCTTAAAACTTTGTCACTTTGGATTAGTTTTTAATTCATTGTAATTTGGTTTAAGTTTATTTACGAACATAGTAAAATGTGTTTTTTTTCCTGAATGTCTCTGTCATTTTCTAATTCGACAAAAATTAAAAAAAAAACTCGAGAGTTTCACGGATGAAATTAGGGAAGGAATTGAAAATATTCAATTTAAAACATATAATTATAAAGAAACAAGAAAAAGAAGTGAAGTAAAGTTTTACACGTGGCTCGGATTGATGATGAGAGGTTCCAAGCGTCAGAACAACATGGTTTGGTCCGTTACCTTTCTGTCGTTAACGTCACAACTGTGCAGTATAGTCCCAAAATACTACCAGCAAGGCATGTACATTATTCATACTTGCATGGTTAGGTTTCCTAAACCCCACTTGTTTGGAAGTGATCACGTCTCTTGTCCTTTTCACATCCCACACGATCTCGGTTCCACCGGGACTCGTATGCCTAATCAAACTCCACTTCCTCGTGTTCCATGTTCATACGTTATTATGGAGTCTCAAAGAAAAAGGGGAAATTCTGACATTTTCTCGTATAAAATGTCAAATTTCATTAATTTGTTTAAATCTATAGATATGTACGCGTTTCCTTATGAAAGGGAGGAGGGGTAGATCAGTTGATCATTGGGAAGGAAGGTGAATCCAAGGTCTCGAGTTCAAGTCTCGATGCAGAAAGTGGAAGTTTCATCCAATGTGGTGATTCTTTCAGACGGCGTTAAGATTGCCGATGTAACGCATGATTCTTTCAGACGCACCAAGCGTTAAAATGCTTTTCAAAAATTTTGGGATCAAATCGTGATTTACCTCCCTTACATAATATCAGACTGAAATATGAAGGCACCTAAAATAAGCGTTTCACCTTTTAAGTCTAAGGGAGGAAGGGTAGACTTTCGGTGGTGGTGTCTAATTAATATGACACGTCCTTCAACAGTTGGCCAACCGACGTGTCTCCCTCAAAACTCCTATGGTCCCACTTTCTCTAAGTCATGGTACTATTATCTGTCGACATAAATTATGCTTTGCCGACGAGATGGGTCACCCATTTTCCTCCACTTGTTTAAAAATTTCCTGATAATGGTTTTGTAATGTTAACTGCCAAGATCTCTTTCATTGTCCACGGAAAAGAAAGAAGTCGACTGAATAATATCGGGATCGGATGACGATTGACCCACCCATGTTGTCACGTTTTGCGTCCATTTTGGTTTTACGTGTTCTAAGGATATCCATTTGCATTTTCAGAAAAAGGAGAACAATAATACCCACATAAATATTTTTCTTAACAATATATGTATTTAGTAAAATTGATATTATTTTATAAATACAAAGAAATTAATATAAAATATAAAGTATGGGTTTGGTTTGGTCTTCCAATTGACGAATGGTTAAAAACAGTAATGATAAAAGAAGAGGTGAGGGACCTACCGACCAGAAAGACAGTTAAAGGTGGTTGAAGTTATCCAAATCACAATATTTTATCAAGAAAGAACAGGAATAATATCTCTTTTCTCGTCGCTAGTCTCTTTGCCGACACCTAGCACTGGGCAGGGAGCAGTAGTAAAGTAGTAAGTAGTAACCCCAGATTCACCGTCCAATCCAATCATCGTAGATTTAACATTCCAGAGTAGATATGAGTGTCAACTTCCTTGTCATTTTTGTATATCAATTGTACGTAATTCTTATTCTTATTCCCATATAAAAATTTAATACATTGTTATTAAATTAACTTAGTTGTAATATTATATTAAAATGTTGAATTACGAGATTATCTTAAAATATAAATTATGAGAAAATATGCTTCATCTTAATAGTTTTGTTCCTTTGGAAATGTTATATTTATCCATGGGAAGATTGGGACCTTAAGTTTAGAAGTCGCTTTGGTTATTGACTTTTTTTAATTAAAAAAAAAGTATAGAGGTGTGGTGTAGGGGACGAGACGCGTGGGTGTGAGTGAATAATAGCCAGAAAACCACTGAATAATATCTGTACCAATGCCCATTTTGTTAAGAAATGTGTTTACATTCAAAGAGGATTACCTACGGCCTACACTTGGAACCTATACAACACACTTAGGATATAACAAGAAATTAAGATATTCTGTGTAATTTTATGGTATTTTATTGTATCCGATAAATCTCAGTTATTTATTTATGTAAATTTTGTATAAATTTTATATAAATAAATATAAATCTCACATAAATAAATGACTGAAATTTTATAAGATATAATAAAATATTATAAAATTAGACTTTTTTTTTCATATAATAAGAGAGGAGACGATAGGAAAAGATGGACATCACTCATCATTTTGGCGTGAAAATAAATGTTATGAATGCTACCGGCCGAGCTCTCGCCAACTGCTAATCTTTATAACCTTTGACCCTAGACCAGGAAAGACTTCGTCCATACGTCTGCTGCCATTGAGAGCCCACCGCAATTTACGCACAAATCAACTCAAATACAATAGTTTTGTAATTAAACGACAGCGTATTATGGATAATTTTTTAATTTCCGATAATAGAAAAGGAAGTGTCACGGTTACTAAGGCCCGTGTATTAATTTTCTTTTTTTAATTAAACGATAACAACTAAATATGTGACCAAAGCCTTTTCCGTCTGTTATAAATAGCACCCATTCCCATCCCAATGGCGTTACTCCACTACCACTAAACATTCTCGTGATCATCTGTTGTCAACGTCTTCTGCATCACCACCATGGCCGAAGAGAACAAGCACCACCACCACTTCTTCCACCATCACAAAGACGACCAGGATAAGCCCATTGACTCCGAAACTACTAACTATCCCTCTGAGACCACTGGTTACTCTGAGACCAACAAGTATTCTTCTGGGGACACTGGTTATCCCGATACCACCGGTGGCCGATACTCCTCCGAGACTACTGCCTACTCTGATACCGCAGGCCGGTACTCCTCTGAGACTACTGGGTATTCTGATCCCAGTAGATACTCTGAAAGCGAAACCAACAAGTACACTGAGACCACTGGATACTCTGATACCGCTAAATACTCGGAGTCAGAGACCAACAAGTACTCTGGAGGCACTGCTGCTTACACAACTGAGGGTAATCCTACCGAGCCTGAGGTTGATTACAGGAAGGAGGAGAAGCACCACAAGCACCTTGAGCACCTAGGCGAACTCGGGGCTGCTGCTGCTGGCGCTTATGCCTTGGTATTACCTCTCTCTCTTTCTCCTATTAACAATCTGTTTATACTAATTGTTGTATGCAAGATTAATTAGTACTAATTATCACTCCTATATACTTGGCATACCAAGTGTTCCTTTTCTTTTCTAACCGTGTTAAGTTTGATTTCAGCATGAGAAGCACAAGGCAGAGAAGGACCCGGAACACGCACACAGGCACAAGACGGAGGAGGAGGTCGCGGCAGCCATGGCAGTTGGAGCTGGAGGATACGCTTTTCACGAGCACCATGAGAAGAAAGAGGCCAAGGAAGAGGATGAGGAGGCTCATGGAAAGAAGAAGCACCATTTGTTTGGATGAGGTGGTGGCACATGGAAAGAAGAAGCACCATTTATTTTTAAGTTTGAAATTATGTTATGTACTGTGCGTATCTAAACGTATGTGTATATGTTGGGCGTCATGGTCATGGGATGGCGCTGCAGTGCTTTACCATTTGAGCTTGTGATCCGAGTGTCTTTCTAAAAGCTTTCCCTTCTGTCGTCGTTGAACCTCTCTCTGTCTCTCCCGCTTTGCGCGTGATCTTTGAGAGGTTCTCTGTGGTCTTTGCTTTGTTATGTATAATAAATGCTTCTGGTTTCTGTGAATTTTATACATTCTTAACCGCTAACTATCTACTTTACGTATATACGTGTACCGCAGAAACTTTATTAATGATTAAATACATATTTTATAACATTTACCACCTTTATGTAACCTTCACGTAGTCATTCTGAAGTGGTACCACTTACTGTCTTCATAAGTATGGCTTTGGACTTCGGACATCACATTGTCCATCATAACTTCACCAAGCTGCCTATCCAATTCTCACGTTCTTATTTTGTCTTATTTTAATTTCAGTAGTTCATTTATACGAAACAGACTTTATATAAATAACTGACTAAAATTTAATAAAACAAGATAGGAACAAAAAAATTGAACAAAGGATCACCCCTGATGTATATGCATAGTAAGACAGCTAATTGTCAATTAATTATAATAAGTAATTAAGGACGACGTTAGGCAAAGGTAAAAGATAAACACTTGTTCGAGACTCATTTTTATAAATGATAAAATAAAATCAAGGTCAGTCCTGAATAAAGACAGGGTGAACATCCGCTTAGAACTTATTCTTATAAATAATAAAATAAGATCTATTTTATTTTTATGAAAATAAAATGAAATAAAATAGAATCTACTTTGATCTCATAAAGAACAATAAAAATTTATATTTTGTTTATTTTATTTTATATGATGGCCCAAAAATAAGTAAAAATAAAACTTTTTTACTTTACCTAGAGTCTATAAAATATTAAGAATAACTCTGCAAGTAATTAACAAAAATAAGTGATCTTAATCAATAAATAAAAGTCTCTTTAATTAGAAAACCTGACAATCCATATGAATGTTAGTTTTGAAGGATCTTTTCCTTCTTCTTTTTTTTCCTAAGGAACGTTTGTTGAAGATGTGGGAGCAAAAGTATTCCATTTATTTACAATTAAATCGTATCTTCGATACAGTTGTAGTATATTTAATTCAAAATTTTATATTTCATATAATTATTTCTCTTGGTAGAGTTGTATACCTATGTGTTCATTGATTGACTATGCTCATTTTTCTGTACATTGTTCTTATGATCTCGAAAGTCTAAGTCTACCACCCAATAAGGATCTGACACGAACCAACGTCGTTAACTTACCAAGTCGATACTGGTGCAGGGCATATGCTTTGTGGGAATGCTTGATGTAGGGTCGGTGGGTGTGTGTAGCAACTTTCCACGAGTAACTTAAAACTATCTTATAATATATTCACAAGACCAACGAGAGATCTTCATTCAAACTTTAGTATTGAACATTTATCTTTAACGCAAAGAAGAAGGTCTTTAGTCTCAATATTACTTAAATTTGCATATTGCGTCAACTAAGATTCGAATATGCCAACTCCAACTCTGCCTCAAATAGTAACTTCCTTTCAAACAACATTGAGTAGGTTTAGGTTACATACAGGTATCTTGTAGCGTTGTTAATTGAGACAGAATCTTCTGTCCAATATTATGATATCTTATTCTGTTTTATAAATTTCAGCCATTTATTTATGTAGATCTCGCGTTTATTTATGCAAAATCTACACGAGACTTACATAAATAAATATCTGAGATTTATGAAACATAATAAGATACCATAAAATTAGACAGAAAATTCAAACCCCTGCTAATCATCTTATGACTTAATGCATGGGTCAAAACGTAATTAATTGTTAACCTTTGGTTTGGTGTTAATTTAGTCTGAACACTCTTTTTTATTATTATCTATAATAGTTAATGGTATCTGACCCAACTTAAAATATTTGAAGTTAATTCTTAAATTCCACTGTTGGCTTATTGGATAGGGTTATCTCTTCATTTATCAAAATATTTTATACATATATGACGTAAAATAATATAAAAGACCTTAGCGGCATTCAATATATATTATATAGTTTCAATTACGTAAAAATAAATCAAACGAAAATTTTACTAAGTAAAAATAGTTGGGATAGATCATTCCAACCATCATCAAATTCTGATTTAACTAATAATCATTTTTCATCGCTTATTTTTTTGTCCCTCTTTTTCAAAGATATATTTTAAAAATTAGACCAGAAGTTAAATTTATAAAAAAATTAAGGTTTAAAAGGTTAAATCGGTATTAGAATATCATAATATTTTCTAAAATATGAATAAAATTAAAGAATTAGAAATCTATTGAAAATATTGTACTTATCATTTGAAGAATTTAAAATTTAATTGAAAATATATTATTAAAAATTAATTGACTTATTTTGTGTATAAATACCTATTAATTTATTAAAATTATCCGATTAATTATTTAACTGGTTAACTTTTAATGATAAAAGTTACAAAATTAAATCGAACACTATGATTCAAAATTTTATGATTATACAAAGCAAATCAGTTGACTTTTTAACTATTGATTATCAAAATTAACTAATAATTAATAAACTATTCAGGTTTTAATAATAAATTTTATAAAATTAAATTAAATCGAAAATTTAAAAATATATACGGACCAAATCAGCTGACTTTATTAACCATTGATCGGTAGTCTTTGTGTGTAATAAACAACAAATTGTTTTATAAGATTTCTGTTACATATTTGAAACTAAAGAAACTAACATGCCATTTGCCTTTGAAATCCCCACCCTCTTGGCCTATAAATGGTGCCGTAAGCCAACATCTGTTGGACACACACATACACCTTTCCCAGTTGCTTAGTTCAGTTCTCTTATATCATCAGACCAATGGCAGAAGAGAAGCACCACCACCACCTCTTCCACCACAAGAAGGACGGCGAGGACCAGGAGCCTAGCGGCGAAGTTGACTACAGGAAGGAGGAGAAGCACCACAAACATCTCGAGCATCTTGGCGAGCTCGGCACTGCCGCTGCTGGTGCTTATGCTTTGGTAATTTACTAGCTAGTCATCAATCTATCTTCACGCTTTTATCATCCGTTAATTATGATCATCTTCCCTTTTTATATACTTGATCTTTGATTAAATTTTTATCGACCCATCATTCAAGTTGAAGTTAAGTTGTTAACAGGCGAAACATCCCTTGATCTAAACAATAGATACTAGATGTATACAAATGTTTAAAGTATAGAATCAAAAAGTGAATAACAAGTTATAATTTTGTCGATCGTCAGCACGAGAAGCATGCGGCAAAGAAGGACCCTGAGCATGCCCACAAGCACAAGGTAGAGGAGGAGATTGCTGCCGCGATGGCGGTCGGAGCTGGTGGGTATGCATTCCACGAGCACCACGAGAAGAAAGAAGCCAAGAAAGACGATGAAGAGGCTCATGGAAAGAAGCACCACCATCTCTTTTAGTTTTTCGAGCTATTATTGTGATTATAAGTTTGTATTTCTGTTTCAGCCAGTGACTACGTATGAACTCCGGGGTTTTAAGTGAAGCTTTCAGCCTGTTCTTAGTCAGGCAGATGGTGGTTGTTAATTATCTCTTGTGTGCATCATCTTCTTGTTATCTAATAATAATCCCACCTGTTTGATGGTATTGTTCTCTTTTTGGTTACTTTTTTTTTTTTTAAAAGACCCCAAATCAAACCTCAATAATGGTGTACTCAAATATAAATAAATTACAATATGGTACCCAAAGTTAATAAAATTGCATCCTGTATTATGGGATTACGTGTCTTCATATTATTGGGCCACCTACTCATACAAGAAATTTAATGCTTTCATTGAGTCTCCACTTACATTCACAAGGGAACTTTCCTTGTGATTATCATAATCTCTTACAATTCAAAACCTTTCTTTAATTGTGAAACTGGCTAGTGTCCAGAGATTTTATTGCATTCTATGGCTACAAAGAAATGATGTCTAATCACACCATCACCAGTTGAACCATTCCTCGATCCGCGTGACATTATTTTCATACTCTTAATCATAAAGACCAATTCTATATAATTAACCAAGATATGGTTGATTGACCAAGGTATGGTTAATTACTGATACTATTAGACAAAAATAGAAACAGTAAGAGAGATTGAGGCAAAAGATATTAATCATTATGCACCCCCTTGAGATGGGCATGAAATCCACTGTCTCTATTTGTGAGTACCAATTCAATCTTATTTGATCCAAATCATCTATTTATGTGGTATGCACCCCCTTGAGATGGGCATGAAATCTACTGTCTCTATTTGTGAGTACCAACTCTGTCTTATTTGATCCAAACTATCCATTTATGTGGGACCCACATAAATAGATGGTTTGGATATCTAACCCCTTAAGATGTGAATTAGATGTCACACTCAATATGCCATTGTTGTCTCCTTATCGTTTTTATGAATTTTTATTAGTTCCTTAGAGGTGGAAGGTGCTTAATGACTTCATCAATAACTTAAGAATGCTCTTATAGATTGTCCATATAATAATTACTTAATCAATTAGCAAATATAAAGATGGCATGCCTGCAATTACAAATTTAATGACAGGAAAGGCCCAAACTGCAGCCAAATTAGAGATGACATAGACGAGTTATTGTTTCATTATTTTTGTTATATTAATGATACCATGCACTGGACTCTACTCATGGTCATGGTCCTTAGCAAAGACTTTAGTAGAAGCAGGAGATGGTATTGCTGGTGTTGGTGGTGGCGAGTTTTCAGATGCGACGCAATAACCTTCAAGAATGTTTCCCTCCTCCGTAGTAAACCCCAGAGTATCAATCATACCGGGCCAGCACATCTGCGTAATGGTGCGAATGGCATGGCAGCAACTGTCGCCGATGTAGGTCTCGCCATTGAGAAAGAAAAGAATAATCTCACCAGTGCAAGCTTGAAGTTGGATCAATGACTCCCAACAAGTTGGCGATTCGTCGTCTAGTTTCAGTCTTGCCACCAGGCTGGAGCTCAGTCCTAGAGCCGGTCGTGCATTAGCCATGGAGTCTATGGTTGATGCACAAAGAACAATGAGAAACAGCATCTTGATAGTAGAGGAAGCCATCGTATCTTTCTGTTTTTTCTTTTGATATATGCGCGCGCAAAGAGTGAAAGAGAGATGCGAGTAGTGCAGGGTTTAAGAGAGCCAAGGGTTTATGTAGGGGCTGGTTAGTGACGTTACATGTATAATTGATGGTGGAATACAAGAAGGCTAACTGAAGATAACATGTTGATCACTGAAAAGCCAGGATGTTATCTATGTGTTTCGTCTTCACTACCTGACTGTTTCTTTTCTGGAACATGAAGATATTAAAGTGTAATTATTGGTGAAAACTGAAAGGAATTTTAGTTGGTGCAAAAGCAGAAGCCAACGAGAACGCGTAAAAATCACCATGATTGCCCAATTGCCCTCTTCAGAAGTCGGTTAGTTCAGATGCAGCTCAACCTGCTCTCAAGCTTTTTGGAGGCTTTTATAAATGGGCTTGGGTCTGTCAATTCAGCTACTGACTGACCTAAGCCCCTGCACAGAGCGATGACCACTACAAGACACCAGCAATATTCAAATATACACACCAGGGCTTGGTCTAATGTAAAACTTTCCTCCTCAAAGTTAATAGACTGAGTATTGGAACTCCCGTCCAAAAAAAGCTTGAAATGGTTTCTGTATCAGAAGGAGCGTGGTAACGATGGACAAGATTTTTTATCTAATTTTGTGTTGTCTTATTGTGTCCAGTAAATCTCAATCATTTATTTATGTAGGACTCAAATTTATTTATGCCAGATTCATGTAAAATTTACATAAATGAATGATTGAGATTCACTGAACATAATAAAACACCATAAAATTGAACAAAAAATCTGAACCTGTAATAATTTGCGGGTAGTAACGTTTCTATGCACTAAAGTGATTGCTTTTTAGCACTCTAGAAAAGTGAGACGAATGTGAATGAAGATTTGGCACTGATTCTTGAGTTGTCCATAATTGCATCTACTTTTTGCTTTTCCCAAATCACCACGACAATCATGTCTTGGACAACATAATTAATTAGTCTTCCTTTCTTCCCACTCCTGTTAACGTCTAGTGGCTGTAGTTTAGTGGTAAGAATTCCACGTTGTGGCCGTGGAGACCTGGGCTCGAATCCCAGCAGCCACAATATTTACCCTTTTGTTTTTCTTGGTTGCGACCCACAATTGAGGCTAGAGCCACCCAACCCAACCCTTTTGGGACATTCTGCCTCGTTCACTGCAAACTCTGATAATAGTCGTATTCTCAAGTTCGACCAGATCATAGAACACTTGGCAAGTTTTCAGATTTCGAGAAATCGATACCAAAGCCATCACTCCAGAAATGGATTGACGTCGACTGAAAGACACCGACGTGTAAAGTGACATGGTCACGGTCGCTTTCTACCGACGGAATCTGGGCCCCATGCAGCTTGCCAGAGGACGATGCTTTTTTTTTCTCACGCACACACGTGCCGTGCTAACCCATTATTTCTTCTTTAGGGACAATGATATGAAGCGTTAAAAATAAGATTTGAGCATCCAAAGCTGTTGGAAAAAGGATGGAGATCAATGGTTCAGTGTCATGCCTCCTAATTAGTGATTCTGAAACTTAAAGAAAGGTTGCAATAATATAATTGCTCTTGGGAGAAAAGTTGTAAGAAAACGCTTTCGTCAACAACTAACATATCTAATATGATTAACACTTTGGTTTTCCAATTGATTTGACAAATTTTTAGATTTATTAAGAGAAAGGATCTGAAGCGTAAGAAGTAAGAAACAGTGACCAGCAGAGTTTACACCATTGTGATGGCTTGAATGTGCAGAAATGTAAGTGCCAATGCCACAAGCTGTCATGATGAACAAGGTCCAAGAACAATCAAGCTAACTTTGACCTTTTCAGCTTGCTACAAGTGGGAATTCCCGACTGTTTAACCTGGTCCTGTAGGAGAAACCATGCCAGGGACACAACATCACTGGTTGCGACTCCTCCAAACTCTCAAATAAAACAGAAAAAAGAATGGGACATAATGTACAGTGCAAGCCGAGGTTGAGTTGCACGAAAGAAACCCAGCACAACATCCCAAGATCCCCCACCTTCCCATTCATCCTGCCTCTTCTTCCTCTTCACGACATTAATTATTGTTCCTGCCTTTTCAACATTCCTTTTATTCCAAGTGTTTGCCTGCAAGAAGCATCATAGACATATGGAAAAGCACAATTGTAAAGTGTATTTGGAAAAAGTTCCCAAAGTTAACTATATTAGACATATTCTTTTCATGTCAGGCTAGCACTCAAATCAAGTTACATACAATGTCACGAAAGAACCGTCGGTGCCTTGTGGACCAACAGTAGTACTTTTGAGACCGGAACTTAGCTAATAGTAGTAAAACATGACAGCAGTGTCCTCATTTTTCCTCTTTTTTGGAGAACTAGAAATTGTGTACTTCTCGATACCCATACTGTCGCCACCAATTGCTACCGACGATATAAATTAAGGCTGTCTAAGCCAAGTGGCACCAGGATAATGATATGCCATCTGCAATTTTGTCGCCGTCTGCTTATCAACATATGGTGAAAACACCTAATCGTATTCATGAATTTGCGTTACATTGTAGGACCTAAACGTGAAGGAATCATAATTATATTATACACCTATGGTTTAGCCTACTCAATCAATCATTGATTGATCAGTTTGGAATATACGCATTGTCCATTAACTTAAATGCAAATTGTCAGAGTTAGTGGCGGGGTATGTTAAAATAATGTAAGGGCTCCGCAACGAACTCTATCTACGTCTTGTAATTGATATTTGATGTTCATTTACATATTCTAAGTCATCCGCAGCTTTATACTCATCTCAGCTATTTGATAAGAATTTCATTAAGACCTAAACTTCGAAAAGATTTAGTAATATATAGTCTTATTCTTAATAAATGAAAAAAAGTACTGCTTAATTTCTCTTTTTGTTACATATGTATTTCTTATTTAACTTATAAATTTATTGTGATGAAATGATCACTTAATATAGTATCAGAGCTTTTATAACTAAATGATCATGAATTTGAATCTTACAACCCATCTATTTTAATTAAATTAAACATAAAATAAAATAATATGCGCAAGTGTCAAGTTTAAAGGACTTTTACTTGCTGAGAATGATCACCTAACAGTAACTCAGAATTTTTCCGGATGAAAAACCATACAGTAGGAGAAATGCGGGATACTGCAGGAGCAATCAATGATAATCAGATATTGCAGGTTTTCCCTCGATCCAAAAAGCGCAGAATATGACAGGCCAGTACACCGTCAAAGAAGCATCTAATGTCTTCACAATCCCACTTGTACGTGGACTAGTCTTTTAACTCTATATTTTCAGTACCGTATCTTTAAAACACAAGCTATGAGCATGTGATGCGTTCTTGTACACTCATCTACCTTGGAATTAATATATACATATATATTCAGTCGGTATAGATAATAATGTCTGCAGGAAGCGGTTGCCAGTGTTCTTTGTTCTAATATCTGCATGCTAATGCTATTATATACTTAATATTTTGATTTCTTATTGTGCTCATATAAGCATTGGTTGCTCTGTCGCTTTCGGCTCTAAAGAATTTGGGGTTTTAAAGTATAATTATTGTACTGGATAGAAATTTATCATTACCGACATTACATTGTTACGAGTCAATGTTGTCGGCCAATTTTATGTTGAAGAAGCAATTTTCAAAGTGCTTCTGTTGTAATATCAGTTTCATGTCCCAGTGATTAGTTAAGATGAACATATGATTCTAATTTCTAATGCTACAATCGTTTGATTGAAAAGCAGAGGAAGTATAAACTACAAAGTTGGAACCTTTTAGCACCTGCGTGACATGCTTTTCCATAGTTTTGTGTCTACAGCAGGTTAAAAGACTTTTCTTGGTTGCCAAGTTTCATCAACTCCAACTGTATTAGTCTATTCATGATTTCCTATAAGCTTCTGTTAGTTTAACCTGAAATTGAAACACACATCTCATAAATATAATGCAATTCGAGTTACATACGGGTTTGGTACATGTGCTTGAACTTGTCGTCAGGTTTTATATGAAATGAGCAATGTCCAGCTACACATGTTAGGAGGAGGAAACAATGAAGCTAATCTATGTATGTGTATCAAATGTCCTCCGAGGAGAGAAACACGAGGCTGTTGGTCAGCTTTTGAAGTTCATAGTCTGGTATAGTGTTTTGATTTAGGACAGAGAGTTCTCCATATCCCCAAACTCTTGTCGGCAACTAATGAATCCTGTTTGATTGATCTTGCTTATCATATTTAAAGCATTATCCTATCCTTAATTGATGATTGGGTTTAGTAAGCGGTTAAACTTCGTTAATAAACGTAGTATTAGTAGATTTCATGTTCAATGTTTATCAGCTTAATACCAATTTACATGACACACTCTGACTTCCATACAACGAGGCTCAGGTGAAGTCAAAGAGCGACGCATCACGTTACTCTACAGTTACGCAATTACCCTTTGAACATCACCTCCTCAGCAGCAGCCACCGAGTGGCACGGTGGGCCACGACCACTGGCCCTGCCGCCACCATCACCATTATTAAAATTGTCATTTTCACTAAACTCTATAATCCTATACAGGGACAATGACACACGTATTCATAATTTAATTGAAACAGAGTCACAGACACTCTGTATATAGATCAAGTGGTTAACTCCACACTATTCTCTTATTGCTTCGTTTGTGTCGTAGACAAACAAAGTTGTTTAACGGAGAGACCCCATATGCCGGAAAGCTGGGTGTCTCTGAAGGAAAGAATCGAGCAAAGCATCATTTACAAGCAAAAAACAGCCATTCTGAAACAGTCTCAACCCATTTCTTTTATTTTTCTGAATATGGATTGACAATTCTGAATTCCTTTCCTGTTTCTACTTTATTTTCTCACTCTCTCCTACTCTCACTCTGTCCCATTTCAACTGAGCTCTACAATGTCTTGTTGGCGTTTACTGTAGAGGGAGCCTGAGAGTAAGGGTAAACCTAAACCCAAGAGTGTGACGGAGATAACGGTGGGTACTTTGCGAGTTTCTTAATGATTTTCACAGATACTGAGAAAGAAGAAAGAGAGTTTGAGATTGTGAGCTGAATTCTAAGGCCCTTTTTTTTCCCCTGTGGCCTGATGGAGACCAAAGGGAGACTCATTGCAGGTTCTCACAACAGAAATGAGTTTGTTCTCATCAATGCTGATGAAACTGCGAGAGTAAGTGCTCCTAAAATTATTGCTTTTAATATGTTTCTTCACTTTGATGATTTTGAGGGCCTTGACATTTTATTTCTTGTGATTGCATCTGCATTATGTATGTGCCCATTTCTCGTTTACAGTTAGGTGGGTTATTTTCAGATTAGTTGGTGAAATGCTTATATTGATTCAACACCATTTGGGGTACCTCTGCCTCTCTTTTCTGCTCTCTACATATCCCTAAGTTTGTTGTTGTTTATTTCTTTGTCCAAAACCGGACAGAGCATCATATTCCTTCAGAATGTTATGTATCTCTCAACTCCTCTCACCTGCTCAATGTTTTGGTAGTTCCTTAATTTGTCCCTTCAGCTCTAGGTTCCATAGGCCATCGACATAACTGCATCAAAGTTTTGCAACTTGCTAATTCTCCTAGTAGAATGAATTGTTAAATTTCATCAACCTCTTCATCTTTTCTGCTTCATATAGATTTACGTTTTGAACCCTGCTAGGTGACCTCGGTTAAAGAACTGAGTGGGCAGATTTGTCAGATCTGTGAGGATGAGATAGAGATTACAGTACTAGGTGGGGAGCCATTTGTTGCTTGCAATGAATGTGCATTCCCTGTTTGTAGACCTTGTTATGAATATGAAAGAAGAGAAGGCAATCAAGCCTGCCCTCAATGCAAAACCAGGTACAAGCGCATCAAAGGTATGCTCCTCACTGCATTGTGCGTATCAATTGATAAGTATGTGATTTAACTTTGTGATATGCTCAAAACAGCTAAATATGTTATCCCTAATAGGGTGTCCTAGAGTTGAAGGGGATGAAGAAGAGGAGGATACAGATGATTTAGACAATGAATTTGATATTGGAGCTTATGACAGTAGAGACCCTCACCATATTGCTGATGCTATTTACTCCAATGGCCTTAACACTGGCCATGGTGCCCAGTCTAATGTTCCAGGTTTCTCTACAGCATCAGAGCTGGATTCTACTTCTGTAAGTCGGGAGGTTCCACTTCTGACATATGGCGAAGAGGTGACTTAAATGTACCAAGTTGTTTGACATTTATTCCTCATTAGTTCTTGATAATAATTTGCAATTGGTTTATGTTGTCGCTATCTCATAAATGACGGTTGGGCTTTGAGTGGAAACTAGTATTTTGGTTACTCATTTGACATGAATACGACTCTAAATGGTGTAGGATATTGGCATTTCGTCTGACAAACATGCCCTAATTATACCCTCTTTTCGTGGAAAGCGGGTCCATCCAATGTCATTTCCTGATTCTTCTATGTCTTGTAAGTTTGATGAACTTAGCAATTATCTTTTGTGTTTTGTTGCACTTGCTTTCACTTGATTAATGCATAGTTCTGTTGATGTTGCAGTGCAACCAAGGGCAATGGATCCCAAAAAGGACTTGGCTGTGTATGGCTATGGTACAGTTGCATGGAAGGAGAGAATGGAGGAGTGGAAGAAGAAGCAGAGTGGAAAACTCCAGGTTGTTGAGCATCAAGGTGGAAAGGGGGGTGGAGCTGGATTTGATGATCCTGATTTGCCCATGTAGGTGCAACTTTTCAACCCTGTAATGTCATATTGAACTTTTTACTTGTTTCCTTTCAAGGACGTGATTAGAGCTTTCAGTTTATAGAGTTTCTTTGGTTCTTTCTTTCATTTGAAAATATATAAGGTGAGTTTTCACTTACATGCAGAGTTGACTACTGAAATTGTATGAGCAGTAATTTTAAGATGTGGTGACTGATAAATTCTAAATTTTAAAGAAAAACAATTAAGCTAATTATTTTTGGCTCATGTTGGAGAGATGCGGCATGAGAAAGAAACTGCACCTCTGATTAGAATGTGGACGTGTCAAATAAACACTTTAGATCAACCCACACTGAAGAGTGATTTCTTTTGGAAAGTTCTCGCTGTACAGTAGTAATAATCAGGGCCTTTCATTTATGAAAAATCTTGCTGTTGTTCCTAAAACAATAAAAATTTCCTTATATTTTCTGTTCCTTCTTCAACCACTAATTTAGAACTATTTGGTAAAAAAAAAAAAAAAGCTCTATGAACACTTAGAAAAAGAACTGATGATAAATTGTGTAGAAGGGAAGTAGCGGAAAATCCAGAGAGAAGTAATCATAATAACATTAAGTGATGATAATTACAGTGGGAAACAGAGACAGAACAAGAATAATGAAAATCAATAAGACAGGTATATCTGAACTTTTTATCAATATTTGGTGGACTGGGTTTTAGTGGAGCTCTTAATGCAGTTGAATTTTGAGGCCATTTCCCCTCCAATATCCATTGAAGTTCTCTTTATGACCAATCTTGGTATGTATTGTAACATGATGAAATAGTTCTTGTAAATAATACCTATACTTGAACCAAGTTATGCCTTGAAAATTTATTTCCTTCATATAGTATGATGCTATAACATCAACATGTTAAATAGAACAGGAACCATAATAAAGCTCTTTTATCTTATTAGTTGTGTCATAAACCATGGGACACAATGGTGAAGCGATGGTCTTCATGTTTGCTTATCCTTATGCTCCCTTTTCCTTTTCCTGCTAATAAATTCTACTGATGTTGGAAAAAAAATGAATAATCGTTTGAATAGAATTGAGATGAATGTACTGTTGCAGTATCACACCTGGAAATGAATATGAGAAAACATATATGATGCATACCTTCATTGAATGGCTAAACAATTGGCTCCCCTAAAGGCCATGTTATTGAATAAACCTAGGACGTTACTTTCCAGACTTCACCCTTTGCTTTTAGTTAAACAGCAACCTTTTTACTACTTATATAAGTATTTTTAAATAGATTCCTTCGAAGACAAACACAAAAAGGTATTGTTAGGCTTCTGCCAGCATTGTATGTCCATGATGTAGGATTTACTAGCTGAAAATTTCCTATGTCTAAGAATGTTAATGTAGCAGGAGCGACAATTTCCTCCTTATGAACTTTGTATTCATCCATTCATCAAATATTGTTCTTGGCAAACTTTTGTTATAGTTTTCATTAGCATCTTTCTCTGTCTTCTGTGAGTTATGCCACTTCTATTTTCATTTCCTCTTGGTTACTTTCAGTTAGCTGGAACGAAAAGATTGAATTATAAAAATAAACATTGCTGGTTTGGTAGGATGGATGAGGGGAGGCAGCCACTTTCAAGGAAGTTACCAATCTCTTCCAGCAAGATAAATCCTTACAGAATGATAATTTTACTCCGGCTTGCAGTTCTTGGCCTCTTTTTTCACTATAGAATTCTCCATCCAGTCAAAGATGCTTATGGATTGTGGTTAACATCAGTAGTTTGTGAGATATGGTTTGCAGTATCCTGGATATTAGATCAGTTCCCAAAATGGTATCCAATTGTGCGAGAAACATACCTTGATCGATTGCAATTGAGGTACTCTCCCTCCCTCCCTCTCAATCAATCAATTAATCTATATATCTATCTGTCTACTATCTATCTATTTATCTGCATATATCCATATCTATATCTATATATTTATTTATTTACATATATGTATTAGTAATGTCATGTTTTTACCTATGGCATTTGAAATTAGGTATGAAAAAGAAGGGAAGGAATCTGATTTGGCTGCTATAGACATATTTGTTAGTACAGTTGATCCTATGAAGGAACCTCCACTTGTCACAGCAAACACTGTTCTGTCAATACTTGCGGTAGATTATCCTGTTGACAGAGTGGCATGCTATGTCTCAGATGATGGTGCCGCCATGCTAACTTTTGAAGCCCTTTCTGAGACCTCTGAATTTGCTAAAAAGTGGGTTCCTTTCTGCAAGAAATTTAGCATTGAACCCCGAGCTCCAGAATTTTACTTCTCGCAGAAGGTTGATTACTTGAAGAATAAAGTAGATCCAACATTCGTTAGAGAACGTCGTGCAATGAAGGTTTGTGACTTTTCATTTTAGTATATTGTTTTTAGACTTGTTGCAAAAAGAGTGATACTGACCTATCAGGGTGGGGTGTTGTTCAGAAAAGTGATCAGCCCTGAACTTTGTTTCCTAGCTGGAATAATGGCTGGGAAGCAAGATGATTCATAAAATTTGCACACTAGAGAATCCTTGATATTCTTTGCCTCAGATATTTAACTATAATGTAATCTTCGTTAGCATGTTCTAGTTGCAATGAAGGTGTTACAAAAATCTTATGCAATTTGGTTTGCTTCAAAAGTTTAAGGCATGACATTCTCTATTCTCATTGATGGTCCAGAGAGAGTATGAAGAATTTAAAGTTCGGATTAACAGCCTAGTTTCCATGGCACAAAAGGTCCCTGAGGATGGTTGGACGATGCAGGATGGGACCCCATGGCCAGGAAATAATGTCAGAGATCATCCTGGAATGATCCAGGTAAAGGAAGTCATGCAAAAGACTCGGCCTTGAAATTTAGAGTAATCCTAATGCTGAATATCTTTTTTCAGGTTTTCCTAGGCCATGATGGTGTTTGTGATGCTGAAGGAAATGATTTGCCACGTTTAATTTATGTATCTCGTGAGAAGAGACCTGGATTTGATCATCACAAGAAAGCTGGGGCAATGAATGCATTGGTAGGTTGACCTCTCTCTCTCCCCCCATTCCGCATTACACACACAGACACAGAAGATAAGACAATTGTGCAAATCTTGCAAAATTGTCATTTAGGTATGTCATCCCTCTCTTTAACTGCCTGTGTTACCTGATTGATGAAGGTAAGGGTATCTGCAATCATAACAAATGCTCCTTATTTGCTGAACGTGGATTGTGATCACTACATAAACAACAGCAAAGCTCTTAGAGAAGCCATGTGTTTCATGATGGATCCGACATCTGGAAAGAAAATCTGTTATGTGCAATTTCCTCAAAGATTTGATGGGATTGATCGTCATGATAGATACTCCAATCGCAATGTCGTCTTCTTTGATGTAAGCAAATTTTAAGTTGTGTGCATGCATATTTGGTTTTGCGTGTTTCAACGATACCGTGATCTTGTTCCAATTCCAGTTAGAAGATTTTCTAATTCAATTTTTCTTTGATGCAGATTAATATGAAAGGTTTGGATGGCATACAGGGGCCTATATATGTTGGCACTGGATGTGTTTTCAGGAGGCAGGCACTTTATGGATATGATGCCCCAAAGAAGAAGAAACCACCAGGGAGGTCATGTAATTGCTGGCCTAAATGGTGGTGCTGCTGCTGCAGATCTAGAAGGAAAAGTAAGAAACTAAAATTGAGTGAGGCAAAGAAGAGCAAGGAGGGTTCTAAGCACATACATGCCTTAGAAAATATTGAGGAAGGCATAGAAGGTAAGATCAATTCCAGCCGCTCAGTGACCGTACATTTCTAGTTTTTTTGACAAACATAAGGGAGTAGTTATTCCCATAATCTTTCTTATACTTCTCGTTAGTTAGATCTTGAATTCCCCAAGTTGGCACATATTTGACAAATCACAACTACCTTTTGCTTTTGTCATAATGGTTTTGATTAATCTTTATTATTGTTAGCTCATGAAGCATGATCCTTAATGTAATTACTGAATGTCTATATAGGAATAGATAACGAGAAGTCTGCTCTAATGCCCCAAGTAAAGTTCGAGGAAAAATTTGGACAGTCTCCACTTTTCATCGCTGCAACACTAATGGAAGAAGGTGGAGTTCCAAAAGAAGCAACTTCTGCATTGCTCTTGAAAGAAGCAATCCATGTCATTAGCTGCAGTTATGAAGATAAAACTGAATGGGGCCAAGAGGTGTGCATACCTAATGCAGCTTTTTTATTTTTATATCTCTTAGAGAAAAACTTGCATTTCAAGCTCTAATTGTTTAAAATTGATAAATGTCTAGGTTGGATGGATATATGGTTCAGTCACTGAAGATATATTAACAGGCTTCAAAATGCATTGCCATGGTTGGCGATCAGTGTATTGTATACCAAAAAGGCCCGCATTTAAGGGCTCAGCTCCGATAAACCTTTCTGATCGTCTGCACCAGGTTCTCCGGTGGGCCCTGGGATCTGTTGAGATTTTTTTCAGCAGGCATTGTCCTTTATGGTATGGATACGGCTGTGGATTGAAATGGTTGGAACGGTTTTCATATATAAATTCAGTTGTGTATCCCTTGACATCAATCCCCTTGCTTGTCTACTGCACTTTACCAGCTGTGTGCCTCCTTACAGGGAAATTCATTGTTCCTGAGGTAAATAACTTATCTACATAGTTTGGAAGTAAATGGACACATCAGCATCCTATTTTATGGATGTAATCAAGATTAAGCTGTTCAGGATCTTATATTAGGTTGTCCTAGCAATGCAGCATCATTACAGAGATCTTTGATATATTGCTTGCAATTTGTCTACTTACTCTGGTTCTTATTTGATGTACAGATTAGCAACTATGCCAGTATTGTTTTCATGGCCCTCTTTATATCTATAGCTGCAACTAGCATACTTGAAATGCAGTGGGGAGGTGTTGGGATACATGACTGGTGGAGAAATGAGCAATTTTGGGTGATTGGTGGCACCTCATCCCATTTATTTGCTCTTTTGCAAGGTCTTCTGAAGGTTCTGGCTGGAGTAAACACAAATTTTACTGTTACTTCCAAAGCAGGAGATGATGGAGAATTTTCAGAGCTCTACCTCTTCAAATGGACATCTTTGTTGGTTCCTCCTATGACCTTACTTATCATAAACATAATTGGGGTCATAGTTGGCATCTCAGACGCCATCAATAATGGCTATGATTCATGGGGTCCTCTCTTTGGTAAGCTGTTCTTCGCATTCTGGGTTATTGTCCATCTTTACCCATTCCTTAAGGGATTGATAGGGAAGCAAGACAGACTCCCTACCATAATTGTTGTCTGGGCAATACTTCTAGCTTCCATTTTAACGCTTTTATGGGTCAGAATCAATCCGTTCGTGTCAAAGGGTGGCATCGTGCTAGAGGTTTGCGGGTTAAATTGTGATTGAGACAAAAATTGGTCCAAGTTTTTGTTTGCAAAGACATACTATCCTGCAGTCTGCACCACCATTCTTCAGAATAATTTCCTAAGGAAACTCGTGCCTGGGATGGGATGGTATGTGTAGAATTAGATGCAAAGGACTGGCATCAGTACTTCCTTTTCCTTTGTTTTTTTTCCCCTTCCTTTTGCCTATTCCCGATGATTCTTTTAGTGCACACAGTGAATGCTTGTAGTTTATAATATGGTTAGTTTTGCTGGACTTTGTGATCCTCAATTGCGAGGTTGGTTGTACAGTATTATTCTCACTCAATAAGCATTCCCTTCAATTTCCACTTCAAACTTCTTTGCATGAACGTATTTGCTGTTCATAATAACTTGTAATAAGGCTTGACGTTCACAACACAATCTAAGCATTAATTTACAATCCATTGACAAGCCTACCCGTAATTCATAACAAGGAATTAAGGCTTCACTGAAGTCGTAATGATGTATTTGACTATCTACTCTGACCTCAATTTCAATCCTTTAATAAACCCTGAACTTGGATTGAATCGAGTTATGTCACAATTAAATCAGTCTAACCGGTGAAAATTCATTCTCAATAGAGGCCCGCAGTTTCAGAAACTAGCCCAAATTTCTGGCACCTAAGAACAGAAACAATCAGTCGCCAGCGAGAGAAGCTAATCCAAATTGAGTAAATTAATGATTCAGTGGTGAAAAGAAAAAACAATCTGATGTGATGATAATGAAGAAAGTCGATGTAAGATTGACGATAATCTCTTTGCAACCAAACAAAACAAGAATTTTGCAACAAAATGACAAAAGAAGAAAGAGAGCAGAGGGAAGGCAGAGAGAGAATCAGAAATCTCGTGTGGAAAGTGCTGCTCATTGCACCATAGGCGCTGCGCAATAGCACTAATCAAGACTCATCACACACTCTCTCGCTATCCACGATCAAATCAGTCAAAAACCGAGTACCAAACCCTAACTCTGAAATCCAACAAACTGCTTCCAACCCTAACCTAATGACAAGATGAAGCTAATCTGAGGGTCGGAGTCCACTTTATACTTGCTCTTGGCGGCGATGAAGGGACTAGTGTTTCGTT
Source organism: Erythroxylum novogranatense (assembly GCA_029891385.1). Classification (NCBI taxonomy): domain Eukaryota; kingdom Viridiplantae; phylum Streptophyta; class Magnoliopsida; order Malpighiales; family Erythroxylaceae; genus Erythroxylum; species Erythroxylum novogranatense. The sequence continues at coordinate 22,274,972 of CM057229.1, forward strand.
TCGTTTGCCCTACGTGAAACTGCGAATGTGGGGTGAGTCGTTCGGTATCTTATAAGGCCCATTTATGAAAAGTCCACAAGTTTGTCCGTGTAAAGCCCCAGATGGGGAAGAGGGTATATAATAATTAAAAGGAAAGTCATGGGGCTTTATGCAAATAAAGAGAGTATTTATTTTTCTCTTGTATATAAGGAGCATTTAGGGTTTACGGGGGCTTCCCTGGAGCAAGTGTGAGTAGCCGCAAGAGGTATTCACTGCCCTGTCACTTGCAATCGCTCTCTTTGCATGCTGTATGCGTTTGGTTCCTGATAAGAAAAAGTACTGGAGACAAATGTTCATTTGGATTCTCATCAACAATACTTGTTTCATTTCCATTCTCTTGAATAATAGTGGCCTGTCGATTTTTGTTTCTATTTTCATGATAGTTCATCTGTTGCCATACTGTTCGAATGATCAATATCTCTTAGTTTAATCTGTTAAATCTTTGTTCTCAACATAAATTTGTCCTTTTCCCTTTTCTTTTATGGTTAATTATATTATGTAGACTATGATCAGTTTTATCCTGCAAACCGGACATTTCTTCGTAGGTTGATTTCGTTTCGATAGGTTAAAGTTGTCTAACATTGTTTGCTTGCTCAGGTGAAGGAGGTGAGTTTGGAAAAGAATGTCTCACAGGAAGTTTGAGCACCCAAGGCATGGATCCCTTGGATTTCTCCCAAGGAAGCGAGCCGCTCGCCACAGAGGAAAAGGTATAACATTTCTTTTTGACGTATGTGGCTTAGTTATGTTTAATTATACTGTTCACTTTTCTCCAATGTCATGTTATAACAAGTTGAGACTCATAATTAATTGTGATGTTTATCGCTGGTAGATTATCAACAATTAACGAATTTAATTTATGTGTCAAATGCAGTGAAGGCTTTCCCCAAGGATGACCCCACCAAGCCCTGCAAATTCACTGCCTTTTTGGGCTACAAGGCTGGTATGACACACATTGTTAGAGAAGTCGAAAAGCCTGGATCAAGTAAGGAACTTTGAGGCATTTTCTTTTGATCATCTCTTTGTGATCTTAATTTCAAATTCATTTAGCTATGTACAACAGTATATAAAAAACAAACGTCAAAGTGAATCAATATAAAGAATTTACAACTTGTTAGTGGCCTTGTTGACATTAACTGATCATTTCCAGAGCTTCACAAGAAGGAGACCTGTGAGGCTGTTACAATCGTTGAAACACCTCCAATGGTTGTTGTTGGAGTTGTGGGCTATGTCAAGACTCCACGAGGTCTCCGCTCTTTGAACACTGTCTGGGCTCAGCATCTTAGTGAGGAGGTAAGGCGTAGGTTTTACAAGAACTGGTGCAAGTCCAAGAAGAAGGCTTTCACTAAGTACTCAAAGCAATATGAGTCTGATGAAGGGAAGAAGAGTATCCAAGCACAGCTTGAGAAAATGAAGAAGTATGCCACTGTGGTTCGTGTGCTGGCTCACACTCAGGTGATGATCCATTGCAGTCAATTCAAGATACATACTTAAATGTTTTGCTCTCTCTCTCTCTGAAATGTAGTTTCAGAGGTAATTACTGTGGTGGGACATTCGTTATGAAGAAGATTTAGTGTCGAAGCAATGAATCTTATGGAAGTTTAGATGAACACCGGTTCACTTAATCTCATTGAGAACCATGTTAGAAAGCAGATAGAGAAAAGCCGGCTAAGTAAATGAATTGGACTCAGGCTTTTTGTTGAAAAAATTTGAATCTTCTTGTTTATTTTTTGTTCCCATAGCCTTGCTATGGCGAGATTTGAAGCAAGATTTACCTGCATGTACATTTCTATCTACTGGACTTTGAGTTCTATTATGTTTAAATGCAGATAAGGAAAATGAAGGGATTGAAGCAGAAGAAAGCACACCTCATGGAGATTCAGATCAATGGTGGGACTGTTGCACAAAAAGTTGATTTTGCCTATAGTTTCTTTGAGAAACAAGTGCCAATTGATGCTGTGTTCCAGAAGGATGAGATGATTGATCTCATTGGTGTCACAAAGGGTAAAGGTTATGAAGGTGTTGTCACTCGTTGGGGTGTCACCCGACTGCCTAGAAAGACCCACAGAGGACTTCGTAAGGTTGCTTGTATTGGTGCTTGGCATCCAGCTAGAGTATCATTTACTGTTGCCAGGGCTGGTCAGAATGGATATCACCACCGAACTGAGATGAACAAGAAGATTTACAAGATTGGAAAGTCTGGCCAGGAGTCCCACTCAGCTCTTACTGAGTATGACAGGTAAAATGTTATTTAGCTCGTGCAACTTCAATACGTGCTTTGAGTTTAACAATTTTACAGTTGACCTTTTTTTTACTCCCTTATCTGCATGTTTTTATTTCTCTAAGCTGAAACTAATGTAATCAGGACTGAGAAAGACATCACTCCAATGGGTGGTTTCCCCCATTATGGTGTGGTGAAGGATGATTATCTGATGGTTAAGGGATGTTGTGTTGGACCTAAGAAGAGGGTGGTTACTCTCCGCCAGTCACTGCTTAACCAGACATCTCGTGTGGCTCTTGAGGAAATCAAACTCAAGTTCATCGACACATCGTCAAAGTTTGGACATGGTCGCTTCCAGACAACACAGGAAAAACAGAAGTTCTTTGGTCGTCTCAAGGCGTAATTGTCCAAGTCTTATCTAAAATTTTGAGGCATCATAGGGAAATTAGTTGGTGTTTGTATGCCCTTGAGAAAAATGTCAGACAGCTTGTTCTCCTCTTATTTGTTTGAAGGCTTCAGATTCTTAAGACTGGCAAACCGTGTTTAATTTTTGTTTTAATCTAGCTGTGATTCTGAATTTTGATTATATGGTCTCCAGTCCTAGTTATACAATGGTACTTTTGATGAAAGTTATGTGGATTGTCTGCTTTTTGAGTCTAATCGATTTTGACAACCAAAGAAGTATCTCTTTTTTTCCTAATGTGAATCGTCCATGCCATGCTGAAATAAATGTAGTAAGCGTGCGATATGTTTGGTAATATTGTTAATGACGGAAGGTGTTAATGATGAATATTGAGAAATTATTTCGAGTATCTGGATTTTTTTACTTATTTATATAATGTATATTCATTTTTATTTTTTAATATTTATCACTGTTTGATCCTGTTTAGAATAATTTTTAATGGGGTTTCATGTTAGGACATCTTTTAATAGTGTTTATTATTAGAACATCTGATAGGTTTGAGCTTAGAATGTCTTTTCGTGTTCTTTCTTTCAACATTTATTAGTGATGGTTCTAAACAGAATCCTGATTTGTAGTAATCTTTATCAGTGATGTTCATTATCAGAACAATTCCTAACTGCATGTTCTAAGCAAAGCAAAACTGCTCAAAAGTTTGGGCCAGCTAAAGGTCAATTACATTCAGATTCAATTGGACCGAACACTTCGTAGGAATAGCTTCTTATGGCTACAAACTGTTAGCAAAACCAGACTCTCCGTTGGAGTGAGTGGTTGAAATTGAACGAAATGGGAAATGAAAAGCATACTGTACTATAAGGTAAACATTGCTATCCACGACATAACAGTACTAAGTATTGGATTTGGTCGGGTTGGCGATGCTGGGCCCGGATCCAGTCAAGACAACCCTTAGGATGATCAGTCCATTCTTTATAGAACAAGTCTCGAATCTAATGGCTACGACAGGTCCAAGCCCGATCCATGCTCTTCTCAGTCATCCGCATGTAAGAGACTCTACGCAAACACGTAAAGGTTTAACCCTGCGTCAATCCCTATATAAGGTATAATTCTCCCATAATAGGGTGGTAATCATAACTTTAGTTTTGTCGCTTAAAGAACCCTACTCGCACCTAAAATATCGACTTTAGCGTCGGAGGGCAATCGGGACTCAACCCCGACAAGCCTTCTTTGTTTTTGCAGTATCTTCACGTCGGATTCATCACAAAAAGCAACCTACCATGGATCCAAATATGAACGTCTGATTCAAATAAAATTTAGAACCAATTAACGCCGTGGGGCCCGACTTCCCGTACCACGTCCGAAACACACAGATAAGTCGGTGGCGGCGACGAACCTCGATGTAGCCATTGTCATGGCTCTGGCGATCTGACACATAGGTTTTCATTCACTACAACTCGCTGCTTTGTCTGCGTGTTTCACGCGAATCGCCGGATCCTAACGATCAACCACACCTCAAACCTGGAACAAGAAAAGCAGAGCGTAGCTTTGGAGGATAACGTCGCGCTCAATATGCACCCGAATATCCAACTCCGACCGGGTGCAGATCCTCTTCCGACTGTACACACTACCCTGACCCGAAAACAGATCGAGGAAGCTGCTGATTTGTTGATTCGCCAAATTTTGCAGTTTCAACCAATATGAATAAAGAAATGCTGCAAGGCAAGCCGCCCGACAAACCAGCATGACGACCGATCATCGCCCAACCGAAGCCCTAGAAAAAATCGTGGACGATCGGATTAACGCAGCTATGAGCTTCCGTCCAGATCGTCTGACGTCGCAGTATAGCTCTCCTTTCACTCCAAAAATCTTGGATAGCCTCCCGGCACCAGGCACAAAAATACCGACCCCCGAGAAATACACTGGGAAGACCGACCCCCTGGATTACCTGCAGCATTTCCAGTCCATGATGAATCTACATTGTGTTCCGGACGCTATCCAATGTAAGGCTTTTTGCATGGCTTTCCAAGAGGGAGCTAGGCGATGGTTCAACAGCTTACCCCCGAGCTGTATCACATGCTTCGAAGATTTCAGGTTGATATTCCTGAACCAATTCGCCACTAGTAAGCGGCCGCAGAAGACAGCTTTGGAGGTGATGCAACTTACCCAAGGAAGGAATGAAAGCTTGTGGGAATTCATCACTCGATTCAATAACGAAACGGTCGAGGTCCCCGACCTCACTTACTCGTCCATGTTGGTCGCGCTTATGAATAATACGAGGGATGAGGAGTTCAAGAAGTCGTTAGCCCTCGATCAACCCCGATCCGTTCAGGAAATAAGAAACAGGGCGGTTAGGTATATTCACGAAGAAGTCTTTGAAAATACGGCGTCGGACGAATGATCGCCGCCAAACGACAGACGAGCAATTCGCATGGCGACAAAAAGGCCGATCGAGTGGAGAAGGCCGACCGATCGACAGGAAATCAACAGAGTTCACCCCTCCAACAAAGCGATATGCAGAAGTTCTGGCGGCCATGAAAGCGGATGGGGAAACTATCCGAGAACCCAATAAAATGAAGACCCCCTACAAGGATAGGAACCCCAATTTATATTGCCATTTTCACAAAGAGGTCGGCCATGATACGGAAGATTGCTGGCAGTTGAAAAGAGAAATCGAATTCATCATACAAAGGGGAAGGTTAGGCCGATTCGTGAGGCACGAACAAAATGCCAATCGGGATAATCAGCGCAGGCCAGGTCGGCAAGACAATAGGCAACCGCCCTCGAGGCGAAATGACAGGAATGATGGGGGGAGGCAGAATGCGACCACAGATAATCGAAGAAAAGAGAGAGGGCGATCGAGGGAAAGAAACGACAGACACACCGGGCAACAAGACGATCGACCGACTGGGGTCATTAACATGATATTTGGTGGAAATACAACAGGAGGATCCACCACTAAAGGGAAAAAAAGATATGTCAAACAGCAATTGGCGAGACTCATCCACCAAAAGCCGAGGAGAACGACGGATGATATCATTCGATGAGTCCGACCTCGATGGAGTAAGTTGCCCTCGTGATGATGCACTCGTGGTAAATTTGAACATGGACGATTCTGAGGTGAAGCGGGTGATGATTGATCTGGCAACTTCGATCGACTTGTTGTACTATGAGGCCTTCAAGCAGATGAAGATACCCGAAGACCGACTACTACCTATAGACGGTCCCATCAAAGGCGTAACCGGGGCGTCAGCCTATCTGTCCGCCCGGGTGTATTTGAAAGTGAAGTTCGGACAAAAGCCGTGTCAAATAGAAAGGGACGTCGAGTTCCTGGTCGTAAAATTTCAAGGGGCGTACAATGCAATAATCGGGCGGGCTACTCAAAATGCCCTCATATCGGTCGTCTCCACCTACTACCAAGTTATGAAGTTCCCGACACCCCACGGAGTCGGTGTTGTCAGGGGCCAACAGAGAATTGCCAGGGAATGTTATTTAGCAGAAACGAAGACATTAGACGAGGCGGTAGTCCTGACAAGCTCCCTTGATGTGAGAGCCGACGAGGACATGGATAGGATGAACCCAGTGGAAGAAACACAGCAAGTCGGACTGGACGAAGCCGACCCTTCTAAATACACAAACCTAGGCTCCGAGCTGCAGGACGACCTAGTTAAAGAGATCACAGACTGTCTGGTGAAAAATAGATCGGTCTTCGTTTGGGTGCCAAACGACATGCTTGGAATTTCTCGATTAGTTGCGTCGCACTCCCTCGAAATTCGGCATGACTACAAGCCAATCAGACAGAAGAAGCGATGGCACAGTAAGGAGCGACAGGGGGTGATCGAGAAAGAAGTAGAAAAGTTACTCGAGGTCGGGTTCATCCGAGAAGTCAAGTACCCTGAATGGCTCGCCAATGTGGTTTTAGTGAAAAAGAAGAACGGGAAGTGGAGAATGTGTATAGATTTCACTGATTTGAACAAAGCATTTCCAAAGGACAGTTTCTCATTGCCCAAGATCGACCAGCTGGTAGACTCTACCTCAGGGCATGAACTTCTCAGCTTCTTGGACGCTTTCTCGGGCTATCACCAGATTCAAATGAGTCTGGAAGACGAAGAAAAGACCGCCTTTATAACCGATCAAGGCACATGTTGCTATCAAGTAATGCCTTTTGTCTTGAAGAACGCGGGGGCGACCTATCAACGACTCGTCATGGAAGTCATTAAGAAACAGATCAGTCGGTCGGTGGAAGCGTATGTGGATGATATGGTAGTCAAAAGTAAGAAGGCCACGGAGCATGTGGAAGATCTCAATGAGGTTTTCCAGACCCTGAATAAATTTCAGATGAAGCTGAACCCGAAAAAATGTGTTTTCGGGATGGCATCCGGAAAATTCCTAGGGTTTATGATCACTCAACGCAGGATCGAGACTAATCCAGAGAAGATCGAAGCCATCATCCAAATGCCCTCACCCCAATGCTTAAAAGAAGTGCAGGTGTTGACCGGTCGGATAGTCTCTCTAAGCAGGTTCATCTCCAGATTGGGAGATAAGTGCCTCCCATTTTTCAAAATCTTGAGGAAGGCGAACGTAACTCAATTCCAATGACCGGACGAATGCGAGAAAGCTTTTCAACACTTAAAGCAATACTTGTCCAGCCCGCCTATCCTGCAAAGCCCCGTAGAGGGGGAGAACCTGATCTTATACTTGACGGTTACAGAGGGGTCTATCGGCGCGGTACTTATTCGATCGGAGGGAAGCGAACAACACCCTATTTACTACATCAGCAAAGTGTTGACCGGACCGGAAACGCGATATACGCCCATAGAGAAACTAGCCCTCTCCCTGATAATGGCAGCCAGGAAGCTAAGGTCTTACTTCCAAAGTCATACCATTGAGGTATGGACCGACCAACCCCTCAGGCAATGCCTTCAAAAGCCCGAAACTTCAGGTCGACTAATAAAGTGGGCGGTAGAGCTGGGGGAATTCGACATACAATACAAACCCCGCACGACCATCAAAGCGCAGGTGTTGGCAAATTTCATCGCAGAGATGAGCCAACCCAGCTCGAAGGACGAGCAGTTCCCTGCCTGGAACTTGTTTGTTGACGGGTCGTCCAATGCCGAGAGATGCGGAGCAGGAGTAGTGCTGATCAACCCGCATAATGAATAAAATGTGGAATATGCCCTTCGGCTCGAGTTCAAGGCCTTCAATAACGAAGCAGAATACGAGGCCCTGATAACCGACCTCCAGCTGGCTAGGGAGATGGAAATAAAGCATCTGAAGGTGTATAGTGATAGCCAAGTAGTGGTCGGCCAAGTTACTGGGCAGTATGAGGCCAAGGGGAACAATATGATCAGGTACCTAGAGCTGGTAAAGCAGGAGTTGAACAATTTCGAACAGTACTCGATCAGCAGAATAGAACGAGCTCAAAACGCTAAAGCGGATGCGCTCTCCAAAATGGCTTCCGACCGTGATGCAATAAACAATGTTCTAATCGAAAGACTGGGCCGGCCTAGCATTCAGAAAGCCGAGGAAGTTCACAGCATAAGTACCGGTCGGTCGGGTTGGATGGAACCGATTGCGCAGTACCTTTTAGAAGGAAAACAACCAGAAGACGCATCGGAGGCCAAGAAACTAAGAATAAAGGCAACCGAGTACACAGTCGTTAATGGTACTCTATATAAGCGGTCTTCGATCGTCATTTCGATGTGAACGAAGAAGAAGCCAAGCAGGCAATGGCCGAGGTCCACGAAGGGATGTGCGGAAATCATGTAGGAGGCAAAATGTTGGCTCACAGACTAATCAGACAGGGGTACTACTGGCCGACAATAAGAAAAGACTGCCAAGAGAAGGTCGACCAATGTGAGGCCTGTCAGAGAAATAGCAGCCTATCTCATCAGCCGACCGAGAGGATGCAAATCGTGAGTCACCCTATTCCTTTCGCTCAATGGGGAATGGATATACTGGGGCCCTTTCCTCTCGGTCCCGGACAAAAGAAATTACTGATAATGGCAGTGGAATACTTCACTAAGTGGGTAGAAGCGGAGTCGATCGCTACAATCACCGAGGGGAAAGTAGAAAGTTTCGTAAAGAAAAATATACTATGTCGCTTCAGGATGCCTATGATGTTGGTTACAGATAACGGTCGAAAATTCGATAACGACAAATTCAGAGACTTCTGCGACCGACTAAAAATCAAACTACAGCTGACTTCGGTAGCTCATCCCCAAAGCAATGGACTTGCGAAGAACACCAATAAAAAGATAATGAGTGCCCTCAAGAAGCGCCTAGATGGCCGAAAGACCTGGGTGGAAGAACTAGACGAAGTAGTGTGGGCATACAGAACCACACCGAACGGAGCCACAGGGGAAACACCGTTTAGGATGACCTTCGAGGCAGAAGCTCTAGTCCCAGTAGAGGTGGCATTGCATAATCAAAGGCTGTCGGGCTATGAAGAAGAGCGGAATGTTGAAGCCCGCAAAGCGGAACTCGTTCTCCTCAGTGAGGATAGAGAAAGGGCAGCCGCTCGTTCGAAAGCCATCAGGCAAAAAGCGACCAAATTCTACAACAGAAGGGTCAAGCTGAGCGATGTAAAGGTAGGTGGTTACGTCCTACGAAAGGCCGAGGCGGCTGGGAAGCATCCTGGAAAGCTTGGACAGACGTGGGAAGGACCTTATCGAGTGATTAAGCAAGTCGGGCACGGTTCTTACATCCTACGTGACGCGAAAGGAAAAATTCTACCAAGGCCGTGGAACTCCCGAAACCTAAAGGCGTTCTACCAATAGATAAGTCTTATTTTGATTAATGTTAGTTCAACAATGTTTTTGTACAACACTTGTGGGTACCTTTTTTCTGTCCCAACCAGGTAGGTTTTTTAACGGCCCACGCCCTCGTTATCATCAATAAAGGGGTTTTCAGATTTCTTGGCGATAAAAAATTCCATTGTGGTAAAGAGTAAAAAATCAGATCAACCATCGCTCGGTATCTCCATAGATCGACTACGGTCGATCGGTCGCCAAGACATGATCCTTGGGACCTCGCTCGGTATCTCCACAGATCGACTACGGTCGATCGGTCGCCAAGACAAGATCCTTGGGACCTCGCTCGGTATCTCCATAGATCGACTACGGTCGATCGGTCGCCAAGACAAGATCCTTGGAACCTCGCTCGGTATCTCCAGAGATCGACTACGGTCGATCGGTCGTCAAGACAAGATCCTTGGGACCTCACTCGGTATCTCCACAGATCGACTACGGTCGATTGATCGCCAAGGCAAGATCCTTGGGACCTCGCTCGGTATCTCCATAGATCGACTACGGTCGATCGGTCGCCAAGACAAGATCCTTAGGACCTCGGCTCGGTCGACCACTAGTAACACCTAACCCTACTATACGTCCGAAACAAAGAACATAAACACGAAAATTGACTTCGAAAAAATGACTTCGAGAAAATGAAACACAACTAGAGATTTTCATTCATATTAAATTTACCCTGGCCACAAGCCCGACCAGGTGAGCTCTAGAATTCGGGAGAAGGGGAGCAACAAGTAGCTAAAGGAGCAGGAGAAGCCTCAGAAGGGAGCAACACAATGAGAGTAGGAGCAGGACCCAGGGGAGCGACCGGAGGAATATCTTCGTAGGAAAGCTCTTCATCGGAGCTGAGATCCAGCTCTTCGTCCGGAATGGCGTCCCGTTCTCCTTTGGCCTTCTCCCTGACTTCCTCTAAACAAAGCCCAAGAGCTGCAGGAAGAAGCGGTTCGGCATACTCCTCGAATGAAGGGCACACCGACCCCCCATGAGTGTAGAGTTCGTGACCCCTCCTCATAACCGAGAGGGTTATGTCGCAGGCGAGCTCTAAACTCTCTTCGTACTGAAACCGCCGTTTTCATCACTTAATCGCCTCGACCCGTTGCATCCTCACAGAACGCCGCACCTCCCGCAAGGTCTCCTCGACTCTGTCCCTACCCTCCACTGCGGAGCGGCAATCTTGGCGGAGTTTCTTGTTAAGCTCCCGCTCCGCCCTCACAGTCTTCCTCCATTCGTCCTTCTCCTCCTCTCCTTTGGCCAGTCGAGCCAACAAAGTGCCCACCTCCCTCTCCTGGGATTTCTTTTCCTTCTCCAAGGATGCGTTTTGAGCCTGGAGGAGGTCTCTCCCCTCCTTCACCTCCGAAAGCTCGCCCTTCAAAGCCTTCACCTGATCATGGAGGTCCTGGACTTCCTGGTCCAGAGTCTCCAAATGCTGCAGCACTACGAAGGCCGTCGTCGCACTCCGCACATCGAGACGAACGAGCTGAGACCCTAGCTCCAGGTTACTCCTCTTCTCCATGATCTGCTCGTCCACAGACGGAGTAATCCTCTCGGTAATATAACGGGACACTTCGAGGTCCCCGATCGTGACATTCTTGGCCAACTTAAGGGCAGACTCCCACTGCCCAGGATTTGCGTCTTGCGCCTTCCCCTTGCCCTTCTTCTCTTTCCCAGTCCCGGCTCGACTTGCCGGGCCGGACGGTAGATCCCTCAGCCGAACTAATCTCTTCCTCTTAAGAGGAGGACCTGCATCCTCCTCCTCCTCCTCCTCTGCCAGGACTACTTGGCCCACGCCGACCGGCACAACTGGCAATGACCCCGAATCGGAAGGTCGGCCCCTGACAGGTGGAACATCCGTCGACACTACAGACGAGCCCAACCCCATAGACAAAGCGGCGCCATCACCAGTCCCCGTCTCCGTCCCCTTCTTCTGTACAACCTGCTTCTTTTACTTGGAGGCCCGGGCGGGAGCATCTCCCATCTTCACCATGACTGCACAACGATAAATTAAGTTAGAAAATGAAACCAAGGCTAAAAAATACAACAATTAGCTCAATCACGAGGAGTCAACCGGACGGGGCGGTCTCCTCTCCTAGCTCGCTAATTCGAGGAGGGGGGTCAATGAGAAATGAATTGGTCGAGACCCCCCCGAATTACCCCTGCATGAGCCGAGTAAAGTCGTATCTGCCGAGCTCTTTTATACGGCCGACCACCTCCCACTCCTTTCTGCTAAGAGATATGGTTGACACGTCATTCCATTGCTCGGTTAGAGGGTACCTCCACGGTCGAGCTTCGAAGGAGACTCCTGGGGGCTTCACAAAAAAGTGTTTCGTACGCCAAGAAGTGACTTTCCCGGGAGTTCCATCCGGGCGATACCGGGCATCCCTGTACTGAAAATGAGGAATCTCAGCCCCAATTATGGGGCTCTGACCCATTCTTAAGAAGTGGCGGAACCGAATTGATGGCATAGCAGAGCCAAATCATTAATAAACCTCAAGCCATTCGGGGATCGACTCGGATCACCATAGGCGGCGACACCTCGTCAATAATCGGAGCGCACGGAAGCCTCATGCCGTCAACAGAGAAAAGCTCTCGACATCTGACAAAATACCCGCCAGATTGTCAAGATCCGTTCGGTTCCGATGGCCAACCTAAGCTCCCAGGACGTAGGAATGTTACACCTAATGATCAGCCACCGCAGCTCCCCAACCTCATCTTCGATTCACCTCTCGCATCAGCCTCCACAACCAACCCGTCCCTTCTTTCCTTCGTCAACACTTCCTGGTACCTCCTACCGTATTTCTAGAACTACCCATTGACATGATTACCAAGAAAAGAGCTCTTGAAAAGAACTTTAGAGGAGGAAGGACGACCTCTTTGTTGGATGGAGAAAGGAAATCGAACAACGATTGAATGAAGTTTCCTAAACCGGAGCAAGAAAGAACGAACGAAAGCAGAAGCGTATGCAAGAAGGAAATAAGCGTGAAGAAAATCAAATGGTTCGTCGACCCTAAACATTTATAGGGAGGCACTCGGACGAGCCATCCAATCAAAGTATAACACGTGGAGAAAATCCGAGCTATGCTTGGACACGCGGCATGATCTGAGCCATAGGAATTAGGTTATTCGAATCCGGAAGGCGCGCTCGATTGAAGGGACGACGGGCAAACTGCATAACTGCTATAAGGACGATACGTTTGATTCGAATAATGTCAAAGGACGTGCGTCGTCAAACAATAAATGCTCCAAGTACCTTCACACGTCTGCCAATGATGACCATTCGACCCGCTTTTGCGCGGGCTGTCGCGCAATAAGTGGCGAAGTTGATTAGCTGGGGCACTCAGTCGACCGATCCCAGAACGAGCAATTACTCTCAACCGATCGGCATCCGAGCAGTTACGCTCAACTGGTTGGCATCCGAGCAGTTACGCTCAACCGGTTGGCATCCGAGCAGTCATGCATAATCGGTTGGTATCTGATCGATCGGGACCGCCCGAGCTTTCCCGTGATCGAGCTACAACAACGAGGCCCGACCGATCGATTACTCCATGAGCCGACCTACAGACGAGCCATATCTCAATGTCCGACCGATCGCCCTCAATCACGAGCCGTCCTAAGTACGACCTATAAACCTCTACATACCTCTACATACTCCTCCGATCCTTCTCTTCGCTCAGACTCGAGGAGTAGGGGGACTTATGGTCGGGTCGGCGATGCTGGGCCCGGATCCAGTCAAGCAACCCTTGGGCCGATCGGTCCATTCTTCATAGAACAAGTCTCGAACCCAATGGCTACGACAGGCCCAAGCCCGATCCATGCTCTTCTCAGCCATCCGCATGTAAGAGACTCCCATGCAAACACGTAAAGGTTTAACCCTAGCGTCCATCCCCTATATAAGGTATAATTCTCCCATAATAGAGGTAGGCAATCATAACCTAGTTTTGGCTGCTTACAGCAACCCTACCTGCACCTAAAATACTGACTTGAGCGTCGGAGGGGCGAATCGGGACTCAACCTCCGACAAGCCTTCTTTGTTTTGCAGGTATCTTCACGTCAGATTCATCACAAAAAACAACCGGCTCATGGATCCAAACGACAACGTACAGTTCAGCCAAAATCCGGCAGAACCAAGACTGTTGTACAATGGTATATCTATTAAGATTTTAACAGATGTGTTGACTGATTTGCAAATTTTGCATAACGTTTTAATATAGGAATTACTATTTTTAATACGGAATTACTATTTTTAATACTACACTCATTAGATGTCATTCTATCCTTTTAGATAATATATCAGTTGTTTCCTTAAACTAATTATGTAATATACATCGTGGATCTTTTCTTTTAATAAAAAAAATTGCTATCCACCACCGTAATTGGAACTTCAAAATTCTGTTATCCTGATTTATAATAATTTTATTATATTTATCATAATTATACTTGCATCATTCAATATGCAGTGTACAATTTAATTTAATAGTAACAAGAATCGTTTAAACACTTTATGTAAATAAAAGAAGAAGGAAAAGCAAACGATCAAATATTTTTTAAATAATTTGATTTAAAAAATCCAAGTAAACATGTTACCAGAAATTTTTAGAAATTGACGACTGGAAAATACCTGGCTGTGGAAACTGGAATGAGTTCTTTTGTTTTCTTCACGCACCTGACCTATACATAAGTATCTTTTTTCAGTTTCATAGAGTCTCACCCTAGTAGAGCTATACGTACCCATTTCTATCGTTTATTATTCACCGTACTTCTCCTGAGTTAAAGCATTTAAGCTAAGGAACGATAGAACGTGGCAACCCTTTACTCTTTAGTGATTCAACGAATAAGACCTTCAAAAAGTCAACCCAGAATACCATACAATGCCAGATGATATGATCTATCTTATTAGTCAAATTTGACCTTCGGGGTACTCAAAAGCATTCTAAAGTTTCTTGAGTAAATAGCTTCTGCTACTCTTACATGGAGCTGGAAGCCAAGCTCAGAAGAAAGCTGAACAAGGAACCCCTACATCTTTTTTTAATCCAAATGAATATCTTATATGCTGTTCAACAAGAACGCATGATTTGTTCCCTGAAATGTCACATGTTCACAAAGCTACTAACAATAGTAGCAAACAAATGTTAAAAGAATGTACTGCTCTATTATTTCCTACACAAGAAAAGTATACAACTTTTCAAGTCCTTGTCAGCAGCAAATAACAATAATCCTAAATTTGAAACTACAAAAACATGACCGCCACACACTAACTTGCAGCAGTACTATAACTACTGTGCCTAGAAGTTAACTAGCTGAATGTACTATTTAATTTTCTCTATTGTCACTTGGATAAACCATAAATAAGAGAGCAGGCATTCCGGATTTTCTCCAAACATCGATTAGATGTAGTCCTTTAACTAAGCTGCCTGGGCTGGACCATCAGATCTTGAACCCCGTGCAGGTCCACGTCCCCTGGGCACACCCCATCCACGCCCTCGTCCTGCATATAACACCAAATAGTTTACGATACAAGACAGGAGAACATGAACCATTCAAGGCTCCAGTAGTGCAGCAACAACGTATAGATGCACAGGCCCACATACATACAAAGATTGCAATCCAGCGAAAATACCTAAACAGAATGAGCAGGCTGACATTATCCAGCCTAGAGCCAATGGCATACTTAGTTCTAAATCTTGTACTATCAGTCAAGAAGAATAAAGCCACTATACTAAATTAGGAGTAAATATCCTCCACCATATTTGTTTTATTCACCTGGCTGTTGTTGCATATATCCACCACCATAACCTCTTCCACGTCCACGATAACCACGCCCTCTTCCACGACCTCTACCCCCGCCACCATATACCCGCCCATTATCCCAACCATTATCTCCATTATACTCCATGATTCCATTGTTATAATTCCCTATATAGAAGTTGAGAGAGAAATTAATCATGACAACTGAGACAGAAGATGGATTATTTTCTAATTTGAGCAAATCAAAAGAAAATTAATCAGTTCCAGCATAAATTGTACGAATTGGAGAGTCATATTCAACTTACATGACCTCTTTACTTTGAATTATAACGAATGCAGAGATATATAAATTCTTAGATGTTCTCTTTCTATCTTCCCCATGCAGGGAGCGGAGAAAGAGAATTCAGCAGGTGGCTTATTTGATTTAGGTTTTAGCCTAAAACTGGCACACAGTTACAAGTTCAAAGCATGTTGAACTAAACTCTGATCTATAGATATCAGATTTGCAATCATCAATGGACACCTATGCTTCCCTCATAGACTACAGAATATTACCTCTACCTCTACCCCTTCCTCGACCAATGCGTGTTTTCCCCCTCCTGCTAGAAGACTCCCCTTCTGATCAATAAAATAGAAAGAACATTAGTAAACATGACACCTGGCATAAAGGGATTAAGATAGAAACATCATGGGTTATTTACCTCCTCCATAATCATGTTCAATTAATGGTTTCACTTGATCAGCTGGAATAGGGGGTTGGTAGCTGCAGTTAATATAATTCAATGTAACCCAAAGACACCACAATAAGGCCAAAGATAAGTGATCATTATATAAAAATGATTTACGATGTGGATATCCAATGTATGAATAGATGCAGTAAAAGGACCACATAAAGAAAGGAATTTGGCTCAAAATTTTTATTTCTGAACATTACAACATAAACAAAGGATGACCGATGACATTTTGGAAATGATAAAAAATTATTATATAGCTGCAACATAGATTGGTGTCAATCCTATTCTAACATACTATGTTTTAATGTGTTTGCTAGTTGAAAAATAATTGTTACCCCATGGCTTGAGAAGTTCTCAAAGCGATTTATTAGTAATAAAATAACTCCAAGCAAAGTACTACAACGGGCTTGGAAAACAAAGAAAAAGACACACAAAATATGAAGACAAGAAATACATATAATAGGACCATGCACATCCATGTATGGCGAGGGCATAGCGGAAGAGCGATGGATAGGGGATGTTAAATAAACTAAACCACGATCAAGATTAAACAAAAAATCCAAGCAGTGAGATCTAGACCCAAATTCAGTTCCAACATACCCCGTGGAGGATGTGTCCAATTCCTTCATCGACAAAGTAATAGTTATCACTGAAACATGCCTAGTAGTCTCCAAGCTGTAACAACAGCAATATGCCTGTCAATTTACCTTCAAGCCAATTTGTTGACCACAAACAAAAGCAGAGTATATTGAAAAGAATTCCTACGGGAGAAGGCCCTCCTCTAGTGGCTCCCACATGTCAGTTATATCAGTAGAACCGATGGTTGTATTTTGATGAAGACCAGCAATCCTCCTCTGAAATACAAGATGATTCTCAGGCATTACTAACAACAATTTTGCATGTACATAAGCAGGAAGAACCAGAGAACTAGTTAGGAGGGTCAAGTACATGGATGTCTAAAGGAGAAGAAATGTAACGTTGCAGCAAACAACCTTAATCAATTCGGCAATCATCACAGTCTTGTTTATAGCTCTACCCATCGCCTTGAGAGAAATTTCCTTAGATCCTTTCTCCTGTTAAAATACATCATATACAGTACATTGTGATAAGAAACAACTGGCACATCTATAAGACTGGAATCAACACTACTAGAAAACAACCAACAATGTAGCGTATGGATTAGCCAAACTATTTGATTGAAAAGAGTGAGTTGAATTCAATAATAAACCTGAAGGAGAGTGGTAGCATAGGTAATGTAGTTCCTCATTCGACCCTGAGTAGTGATGCGAATCTCATTCTCATTAATCGGGGTCTCTGGCCTCGGCTTCTCTACTCTCTGGTACCGATCCATATCTGTACCAAAAAGAAGGAATCAAAATAGAAACTTCATAGCCAACAAATTCAGAAAGGAAAAGAAAACAGCAGGAGTAGTGTTAGGAGAGGTGAAAAAGCCTGTGAAGTACCTGTTAGGGTAGAGTTTGTGCGTGTGTGAACAGAAGATAAAGACAGGTTAGGGTTTATTGATGCTAAAAACTGGAGCGGTCGTTTCGGCGGCGAGACCGCTCCTATAAAATCTGCAATGCCTCTTTTATTAATTTGTGAGGACGTGGCACTGGTTGTTTGAATGCACACGGAGGTTGGAGTCATAGATACGCAGTACTGTACTGTTTCGGTATTCCCTATTGCATGCCATGCCCAAATTAAAATCAGGCTCCGACCCGAAAATTTAAGGTTGGCAAAGCAAACGGATGGTCATTTTTAAAAAAATATGTTTTTAATTTTCTATTTTGGTTTTAAATTTAATAAAATAAATTAATTTGAGTTTTTACTTTCGAACTTTGATTTTGATTTTTCTAATTTTAAATTTTATGAAAATTAAAAGTGGTATTTGTTTTCTGTTTTGTTTTGATTTATCATCAATTAAATATATTATTTAATTATTTAATATAATAAAATATTATGAATAATTTAATTTAATATTATATTTAATTAATTAAAATTATTATTAACAAAATTATGAATATTTCAAATTTATTTACTAATTTATTTAATTTATGTAATTAAATTAAATAAAAGTAATTTAGTAGTTACTAATAAATATAATTAAATTTAAAATATCTTCAAATATATAAATTTTAATAAATTTGATTTAACAATTAAATATTTAAAATAAATATTAATTTTCAAATAAAATTTTAAAATAAAATTAGTTATTTAATAAAATAAAATACTTTTATTGATAATTTATTCATAAATACTATATAAAAATTAAAATAAAATTTTAAATTAAAAAATTATCTTAAAATTTTATCTAATTTGTAATTTTCATCATAAATAAAAATATAACTATGTTAAAATTGACAATTAAACATATTGTTATTTTTATTTAAAAATATAAACTAAAACTAAAAACATGAAACTTTTCTTATAAGGATCAAATCTTATCTAAAGGTTGGATGGGTTTGGCTTACTGATGCGAATTGGATTCAAAAGATGAAAATGTCATTATTTTATTGAGGCAAATTTTAAAATTTAGACCAAAATTTTAAATTTAAATTAGGCTTGAATTGGGTTGAAATTTACCGACTCTACTTAATTATAATATTTATTAATAAATATTAATAATAAATATCTTATATTTTATTAAAGTAGTTAAATAAGTAATTATGTTTTAAAATAATATTTATTTGGCATTTATAATTTTAATTATTAATTATATAAAACTCTCTAGACTTTAGAGATATTTTAAATTTCAAATATCTTAACAAATTTGAAAATATTAATAATTAAAATTATATTAATCATAAATTTATTTAATTACAAAAAATAAAATATGAAAATTTTAAATGTAATTTATAAGTTTATAAATTATGAAACGAGTTTTTTAGTTGGGTCAGAAGATGGTTGGTTTTATTTTGCAAACAAATAACATTATGTTATTTTCGAAACATTTTTATAAGAATGGGTGTAATTGAATTTACAACTAATAGGCATTTTATGTCATACTGCTTTATAACATAATTGATCACTAGTATGCTTATGAATTGATTGATTCTTGAATATGAATACATATTTATATTAAATTTACATCTTTTTTTGCTACATTATTTGCAATTTAATACAAAGGCTTAATTAAATAATTTAAATCGTCCGTTGAGGCTTCTCTCTAAGCCCTCTATTGTTTACATACTACCTTCTTTAAGGCTATGCTTAGATGGAGATTTATTGATGGAATGGAATATTATTCTATCGTTTGGGATGATGTTTATAATGCAATGGAATATGATGGGATAGAAGGAGAGAGTTTCATATTACATCACATTCCATCCTAAACAATAAAAATGAAAAATCTCCGATTTGGGAGGTTCAGGATGAAATGTAAAATGATAAACAACTTTACACTATATTACATTATAAACTCTTTACACAAACAACATTTCACTATATTCCATTATGAACCCTTCCGTCTCTCTCAAACAACAATTTTCTAATATTACATTCATTTGCATTCTATTACATTATAAACTATTCTATTTTATTCCATTCGTTCCATTCCACTAAAAATTTTGTCAAACCAAACATAGCCTAACATTATAGATTTCATCTCCTTTTCTGCCACTGTTGTCTGCTTTGTTCCCGGCACTTACTCCATCTTCATTGATTCCAACCTTCCTAAGCTCTTCCTCTCTTACATCTTCAGTACTCTCCTCAATTTTTATGTCCAGTTTTCCCAGAGTTTCTTCCCGCTTTCTCCAACTCCTTTTTTCACCTCAAGGGTATTTATGTAATCCTAACTTTTCTTTCAACTTCTTCCTTCCCTTTTTAGGTTTTAGTCGTTGTCAGCTTTCCTTGTCTATCAATGTGACTGCAATAGGAAAGTCAATTAGCTTTGAGCCATGCTCTCTAACTAACTTCCCATGTTTGCCCCTGAAACTTCTTCTAGGCAAAAGCTCAAAATTTGCACCACCTGTTCCCCCTCCAACTAGCCCTCTTGATCTTACACCTCTCATTGTCCCTCGAGAAACCAACATTTTACCTCTTCTTAAAAGATCTTGGACTTAGGTGCTTGATGCTTCCAATCCTGAAATCAAGCTTTCCTACCTACCCCCGAGAACTTCAGCACTCCCATAATCACACTTCCCATTGAAGCTTTGAAGACAGGTGTGGAAATTTAGAATGCCACCTTGATTGGATTCTTTCTTAAAAGTAGGTCTCTTTTCCTGTAAAGAAATCTTAGGCCACAAATAACTGGAAATTTATGGGTTTCAAAGAGATTCTTGTTAATGATCGAGACATTTTTCTATTTAAATTCAGATCAAGGCCGATGCTACCAAGTTGCTTGAGTTTGGACCATGGCATGTCTCCAATAAGCCGCTTTTCTCTATAATTGGAGACTAGGGTTGGATTGTTAAGAGCTCAAATAATCGAATATACCTCTATGGTTGTGTATTCATGGCATTCCCCTTAAGTATTGGTCAACAACTGGCTTGACCCACCTAGCCAAATATATCGATAAACCAATATGCATGGATCAAGCCTCAACTCACACCGGTAGAATCAACTTTGCTTGAATTTATGTCGTGGTTGATTATGTGGCTCTGTTGCCTAATGAAATCCCTCTTATAAGATTCAATGATAGCTTGGAATTTATGGAAGATATTGTTAAAGTGACATACGTCTGGAAACCTTCATCTACACCTGTCACCAAATTATAGAAACACATTGGAAGGATATACAAATCTAGTTTTTCTCAAGATCTTGATAACAATGACAACTTCCAAACTGCACTTCCGAAATTGGACGAAATTAATCCCCTACAGTCTGACCTTTAGCCAAATACATGTCCTACCTCAGTAAACACTTCAGAAACTTATTAGCCTGATATTCAGCCAATTCCATGCCCTATTATAGAAAACAACACAATAGAATCCTCAAATACTGACACTGAGCTAACTTCATATGTAACGCCAAAAAAAAATCTCGACTTTATGGATAATACTTTTTAGGTTGTGAATAGTGTATCCTAAGGTGAATAGTGATACCTGGGACCCAAACTGCATTTTATTTTATTTGACATCGGATAATATGATTCAAAGATAGCCCGAGGTTTGGCCAAAAGTTGACCAAGGGTCAAAGTTTGACCTTAGAAAGGGTAAAAATCAAACCCGAAAATATTAATAGAAATAAATGATATTAATTAAGGTTTTTATATGGGGTTGAAATTTTTTCTTATGAATATTTTTATTAAGAAGAAGAAAAGAATGGATTAAAAGTTAAAGTTAATTTTAAAATATATATATGAAAAGGAGTTATTAAGGGACCACATGACATTTTTGTCAACTACCCATTCTCTTCTTCTCCAAAACATTGTTGAGAATCACCTCCCTCTTTTTTCTCTATTTTTCTTTCATTTTCAAGCCAACTTTCTTTACTTTTAACCCCCAAGTAACCTATTAAATACTAAATCATCAACCTAGGGCCCTAAACTCATCCTATCAACAAAAAGTTTGGGAAAAGATGAAAAAAAGGTACATAGGTGTTAATGATGAATAGCACCCAAAAATTTATAGGGTAAGTTAATGGAGTTTTCATTATTTTAGTACATGATTTTGGTATAGTTGCATGCATTTATGAATAAAATGCATGAAATTTAATGTTTATGCAATATTATAAAGATAAAGAAGAGGAATTGAAGGAGAAACAGAGAGAGAGAGAAAGAGAAGGAATAAGGAATTGTTGGTGAAATTGAAGTTGATGGAAGCCTAATTTAAAAAATTGGACATTAATTTGGTATGAGTTCATGTAATTCTATTTTCCCTAAAAATTGTGTATTATGTAATTTATGGTTCTTGAGATAAAATTGGGGGTTTATGAAATTATTGTTAAAATATTTAATTACATGTTAAATGAAGTAGTATATGTGATTAATTGAGATTTTGGACTTATAATTTGTATTTTCCCCAATTAGAATACATCATGATTGAATTGAGAAACTTAATATACAAGTTGTTTTTGACTAATTGGTGTGATGAATGTATCTTGAATATTGTATAAATTAAATTAAAATCAATAATGGAAGAAAAAATGACATTAAAGAATGACCCTTACTTTGGTCGTGTTAGAGTAGTGCCTAAAGGCAATCGCTTTTAACGCATTTTGTACAAAATTGTGTACAGACTTTATTTTCAATAATAAATAAAGGCATATTTCATTAATTTGGTGTTCATTATTTATGAATTGATATTGATATATAAGCAAATTAATGAAGTTCATGATATATGACATAACACGAAGGAGATCATAATGTGATCATACCACTGAGATTCCTATCATGTATAATTATGTCAGTATCTAAATCATCCCTAGTCATAGGATTAATGATACTGGACATTGTTAATCCGAAAAGACTAACACATATCAAACTCCTTGATTTGATCAAGTAGTGGATCTCGAACTGTAAACATGAGATGTTTAGAGTTGAGATGTGGATGCTTACTAGAGGTAGTAAGTACATTAGATGACCTATCATGAGATCATCACATGGATGTCCTATTCTAATGTCAGTGATAATCTTATTATAGTAATGGTGCAAATATCCTTAAACTTGAGGTACTCAAGAATATCTTGAATATTAATTTTATGTTTTGACTTCATTCCTTGTTGCCTTACAAAGGTCACTCATAGGGTGGTGATTGGATACAACTTGAGGTATTCAAAGGTAATTGAGAAATCAATAGACGATTCACCACTTCTGTGATAGCAGAAGATGATACCCATGGCCTCTTGTCGAGGTCATTATTTGGAAATCTCTGATCAGAGTACACGTGTCATGAAAAATGTCTTCATTGACATATAGAGTAATGAGTTCCAGGATGAGAATTGATATCACTTTGACTAGATTTGAAGTAGTCAGTCTAGTGAGAGTTGATACTTTGCCCATACTCATAACCAAGTAGGGTATAGCACAGTGGGAAGGACGAATTGCACAACAATTATCTATGGGAGGGTTCATGAGATGGTTCGTGAAGAGCATGGGTTCTTTCGTCAAACCACTTATTTTCAGGTAAATTGGAGGTCGTGATGTATTACTAGACGTCATTCATGACTTGTTTGGATTAATTATTAATCTAAGTGGCGAACAAAACTGATAACCTAATGGGTCACATGCATAAGAGTGACTCGGAGGATTCATACAATGGTTTTAGATAGAGATCCATTATATGGTGAGCAATAAAATCAAATAGATCTTGATGAGATCAGTATATGTCCTGATAAAATCATGACATCGATATTGCTGAAATAAGTATCTAGTGTTTTTCCACACCGGGAACTCGATAGAACCAACCTTCGTGTGACTGGGATACCTCAACATTTATATATATGTGTGTGTGTGTGTGTGTGTGTGTGTGTGTGTGTGTGTGTGTGTGTGTGTATGGCGTGGAGAAGGAAGAGAGACTTCTTTAAAGTTGCATTTATTATCGTTGATTGATAAAAGACAAAAATAATAAAAGATAAAAGCAAAAAAGGCAAGTAAGATGAGTGAATCATGAAAAACAAGTTTTAAGAAATCCTTCTTCACGATTCTCATATTATCCTCTCAAATTTTCTTAACTTCTTCATCTTCTTCCTCTCCTTCTCGTTGCTCTTCATAGAACAAAGGTAAGAGCTAGCACTCTTGTCTTTGTTCTAGCCATTTCTAGATCAAAGAGTTTGATTTGGTTAGTTTCTCCGATCTTTACGTAGATACCATTGGAGATGGTATGTTTTGGTTGTTTTGGTTTGCGATAACCCCGACGAGTAAAAGATCAAAGAACGAAGAAAACTACACAAATGGTACATGGTTATTATATGAATGATTGATTTATGTAAATGTCATATATATATGTTATGAATATGTATGTGAATTGGGAATATTCAACTAGGTTTTATGGTATTTTCTTTTATAGGCACATAGATTCTGGACTTCGAGAAAGTCTTGGAATATTTTTTTTGTTTCATGCACCGCGTGTATATGATGCACGCACCGGAATTTTCCTACAGGTCGAATATGAAATAGCTTGAATTGGTTACGATAAGCTTTTATTATGAAATTTCAGTGAAATTTAATTAGATTTGCTCTTAGTAAAATAGATAGAAATTGAAGGAATGTGATAAGGTTGGCATGCTAATTAGGGAGTTAACAGTACTATTAAGTCAAGAAGACTTCACTTCTATTAATTTTGGTGACAATCAAATAATAATAATATTAGAAATAAATGAATTGTTTTGATAAGTATGTTAAGTGTGCAGAAAAATATAAATATCATACAGTCATCCCAGACGAAATACAAAAGAAATAAAACACAAACGACACGTCATCACAGAAGAAGTGAAACACAGAAGAAGCGAAACAAAGAATAAGTAAAACACATAAGAAGCAAAACACAGACAACACATCATCAAAGAAGAAGCAAAACACATAAAAAAACAAAACACAGAGGACACGTCATCACAGAATAATCAAAACACAGAAGAAGCAAAACACAGACGACATGTCATCACAGAATAAGTAAAATACAGAAGAAGCAAAATACAGACGACACGTCATCACAAAAAAAACAAAACACAGACAATACAGAGAAGAAGATATTCTAGTACGTCAGACAGGTAGTTAGTGGAGTTAATTACAGAACTTAAGTAAATAATGGTTTCTAAAAGAAACAAGAAGCAACTTTTCAAGAAGTAGTTGGAGACTTGGGATATAAAAACTAGTCCTAGTCGAAAACTGAAAATAAAATGGTTTTCAAGTTTTACATACTTAGAAAAATTATGTATTCAAAGTGTGATACAAGAGAGCAAATGCTACTGTAACAAAAAGCTCACAATATCTTTCTAAGCAAGAGAAAGAAAAAGCTAAGAGCCTAGAGAGGCTGAGATAGCAGAAAGAAAACTTTGTGTAAGAGACCCGAAGAGGCGCTAGAAGGGAAGAAAGAATACTTGTAAAGTTGAAGAGCATAGTGAAATCTCATACTAACTCTGAGGACTGGACGTAGCCTAAGGTTTGGGGTGAACTAGTATAAAATCACGACGTCTATTCTCTAGCTTTACACTTTAATTTTCTTGTTGTTAGACAAGTAGATAAAATTTATTTGTGATTCAAATACGTAGCTACTTTAGTATAGTATCTTTGGTATTCATTTGATAGTTGAAAAAGTTTTTCAAGAAATATCAAAAGTCTTTGTATTCTAAAAAAGATTATACAATTCAACTCCCATTTTTGTGCATTTCGTATACTTTACATAAATTCTATATTAACAAGTGATTTACTTCAGTTGGTATCAGAGCTCGATTTTCAAGAACCACTTTTACAAAGTGAGGACAAAGATCCATGGTTGAATCGCATGTTTTTATAGCTGAAGGTGCCTCGGTCACAAGGCCTCCTGTATTCAATGGTGAGGATTATCATTATTGGAAGGACATGATGCGGCTCTTTATAAAATCTACACATATTGATCTTTAGGATATCATTGAGAATGGACCATACATATCAGTAGATGATGAAGGAAATATCATTCCTCGTATCAGATGGTCAGTCGATCAGAAAGCTCGATTTCAATTAAATTCAAAGGCCAAGTTCTTTCTGAGTTGTGCTCTAAGCAGAAGTGAATATGATGAAGTTCATGGATGTGAAACTGAAAAGGAGATGTGAGACACTTTATCCATTAAACATGAAGGCACAAATAAGATGAAAGAGTCCAAGATCAGTATTCTTGTATATCAGTATGAGTTGTTCAAGATGAAAGAAGACGAGTCTATTGATTAGATGTTTAGACGATTTCAAACTATCGTTAATGGACTTAAAGCTCTTGGGAGAATCTATGATAATCAAGACCATGTCAGAAAGATTCTCAAAAGTCTACCTAAAAGATGGAGACCCAAAGTTACTGCAGTATAAGAAGCCAAGGATTTGAGCAAATTAAAGCTAGATGAATTGTTTGGTTCTTTGAAGATACATGAAGTAGAGTTTGATGCAGAAGATAAACCTAGAAGAGACAAATATATAACATTAAAGGCTAGTCAAAAGAATCACAAGATTCAGAAAAATAGAAGTTCATCATCAAAAGCATTGAAGATTGAAGAAATCAAGAATGATGATACCAGTGAATCTGATCAAGATTCAAGTGAAGATGATGATAAACTATCTTTCATTTCAAGAAAGATTAGAAGAATATGGAAAAGGAAAGCAAAGGGAAATAAAGAAATTTTTTAAGAAAAATAGTAAAGATGAAGTCAAGAACGAGAAAAATATTTATCATTTGTTACGAGTGCAACAAACCAGGATACTACAAGTCTGAATGTCCGTTGCTCAGAAAAAAAACAAGCATGATGACAACTTGGAAAGATTTGGATTCGTCTGAATCAGATTCAGATTCAGAAGCATCAGTACAAGCAAATATATGCTTAGTAGTTGAAAAAAAAAGTGGCGATGAGGTAACTTCTAATCTTAATAAACTTCAAGAAGCATATTTAGAACTTTTAGAAGATTCGCATGCTATATTAAAGCAATATAGAGCCTTAAAAAGGAAATTTGTTGAAAACTTGAAGAACACGGAAATGTTAGAGAAAGAAAACGTTTACCTTAAGAAACAAGTAGATGATATGAAAAAGAAAGTAACTATAGATAGATCTGAGGAAATTAGTCAGTTGAAACAAAGAATTAATACTCTTTCAACATATTTATCAACCTTTATTGAAAGTACGAAAAGATGAATGACATGATTGGAAGATATAGACACCCTAATGATAAGAGTAGTTTAGGGTTTACTAATAGCAATATTCGTTACAATAAGAGTTTTGTTCCTTACAGGTAGAAAAAGAAAAAGTCTTCTTATTATCATTCGATGAATAATTATAAGACTAACCCCAAAGGACCCAAGAAAATATGGGTACCTAAAAAGAATATAATATCTACTGCAGATCTCCTTCCTTGGAAAAAGCAACTAGGACCAATGATATTTGGACAGTGGATGCTCGCGACATATGACGGGAAGAAGGTCTATGTTCTTAAACCTTCAAAATAAGCAGGGAGGATCAGTAACTTTTGGAGATAACCAGCATGGCAAAATAGTTGGAATCGTCAAAATTGAAATATATCAAAAAACTGTTGGTTAAATATGAAATGGAAAAGGTGAAACCTATGTCAACTCCTATGCATCCTTCAAACCTTTTATCTAAGGATGAAACAGATAAGAAGGTTGATCAAACTCTTTTTAGAGGAATTATTGGTTCTCTACTTTACCTTACAACAAGCAGACCTGATATTTTGTTTAGTGCCTGTTTGTGTGCAAAATTTCAAGCAGATCCTAGAGAATCTCACTATATTACTGTTAAAAGAATTTTGAGATATTTGTCAGGTTCTATTGATCTTTGCTTAATGTATGAGAAAGGTAAAGATTTTGGGTTATTTGGCTATTGTGATGCTGATTACGTTGGAAATA
The DNA here is from genome assembly GCA_029891385.1 of Erythroxylum novogranatense. Classification (NCBI taxonomy): domain Eukaryota; kingdom Viridiplantae; phylum Streptophyta; class Magnoliopsida; order Malpighiales; family Erythroxylaceae; genus Erythroxylum; species Erythroxylum novogranatense. The sequence continues at coordinate 22,302,403 of CM057229.1, forward strand.
GGATTGATAGGAAGAGTACAAGTGGAGGTTGTCACTTTTTTGGTCATAATATAGTTTCTTGGTTAAGTAAGAGGCAAAATTCAATTACTCTATCTACTGCAAAAACTGAATATATGTCAGCTGTAAGCTGTTGTTCACAGACGTTATAGATCAAGTATCAGTTAGAAGATTAATCAATATAAGAAGAACAAATTCCAATCTTCTGTGACAACACAAGTGCTATCAATATATCAAAGAATCCAATACAACACTTGAGGGTAAAGCATATTGAAGTTAGACATCATTTTCTATGAGACTATGTACAGAGGAGTATCGTCAGTCTACAATTTGTTGAGACAAATCATCAATGGGCGGATATCTTCACTAAACCTTTGAATGAAGATAGATTCAAATAAATCAGATGAAACTTGAATATGGTAATGTTGAATGATCAATCGTCTGACAGTAACAGTAAGTCATAGACGGTAACTTTTCAAGAGAAGGTGTTAGAGGGAAATCTTCTCAAGATTATAGAATATCACTTACTCTAGAATATTCCTGAAATACTCTGAAATCGATTTTTGTAGTGCTCTCAATCAAAACATTTTATTACTCTGTTCTTAGCGTCAAATTCTTTCGGTTCACATTCTCATCTTCAGATACTAACATCATTACTTTGAACAAAATACATTTGTGTGTTTAGTTTTTATCGATTACAGATCACAAATGGAGCAATCTATTATCTATAGAAGACATATTGATTTCGACTCTTTGAAGCAGAACCAGATAGATATTGAACTAGAAATTGAAATAGTTGGATGAAAAAACTTCTTTAAGGTTCGTGAAATAGTCTATTCGAATGAGTTATATGAGTTTTGGAAGAATGCAAAAGTGGTAGATGATACCTTAGTATCAATGGTAGATAGATTGTCGGTTATCATGACACTGAATTTAATTGAGAAAGTTAGTGAGTGTCCATGTATTGGAGCAAAGCTGTCTCATAACACTAAATGGATGACTCAAGGCAGTGAAGACAAGGCGCATATAGGTTCTACACCAAAAGCAAAGGCTGAGGGGGAGCATATTGTCAGACGCAGCAGGAGTGGAAATGTTACACCCGCAAGAAAGACAAAACCTCAACTCACATGAAGAACATCTATAGAAGAAAAGAAAGAGAAATCGTCAAATGTATCAATAAAAACTAAGACAATTTCACAAAGAGAAGAAAGCCAGGCTAAACAGTCTTTACAACAAGTGTCATTGAAGAGAAAGGGAGAGACACTTCATTCAGAAAAATCTAAACAATTAAGAAGGTCACCAAGATTATTAACCTTACATCAACAAGAACAAAAGAAATAGAAAGGTTTGACTCTTGGTGAAGATTCTGAAAAGCTAGAGAAAGAACTTCAGGCTACTAGATCTTTGGTCTCCATTTTGCAAAGTCAATCAGCAAAATCAACTAAAGAGATAGGAATTAAGAGGAAATTAGTGTTTGAAAGAAAGAAGCCTCAACAACAACTTCCTTCTAGATTGACAGAAAAACATAAGAAGTTGAAGAACAGTTAAAAAAAGAATACTTCATCTGATGTTCAACAGAAGACAAACACAAATTAGCACGTTACATTCCTTCTCAACCTATCAGCAAGGAGGATTTGAGAATGAAGGTTATAGAAGAATCAGTACCTGTTCGAAGTAGAAGCTCAATTATTATAAGAGAACCTTTGAAAAAGTTAATCAAGGTATAAGTCGAACCTATACTGATCAGTGATCGATCAATACATCTATTAAATCATGAAGAAATAAGATTATATGGTATTTTGCGAGATGAAAAGTCAAAACCATATCCAATGAAGATGTCCAAGGATCGGTATATAATTTATCCAATCACAAGAAGAACATTGATCAAAATTGTGCTAGATATACAACCAAGATCTTCAAACATTGCATCCAATAAAGAAAAAGGAAAAAAGAAGATGTTCCCTAAAGGAAATAAAGATGATCTTACATAAGATCAGTTTCATATAGCTGTGAATAACATAGATGATGCATGCAATGCAGCTCAACCTAAATGTATCTATATCTCACATCATATCTCAAAACCATTAGGAAGTTAATGTGGAGGTTCCACCACAGATGCAGCTTTCAAGGTAGTTGGAAGAGTAACAAAAGGACAATATAAAACTAACATGGTTGAAGGTATCAATTTCAACTTAGAGACCTTTGTGCATCTGATCATGCATTTTAGACCTTTAAGTTTTATACCATCAATTAAAGAAGTATTACACCTTCTTGGATAACTAGTTCCAAAACTAGCTAGACCTGATGATCTTGATCTCCCAGAAGGAAAACAAACATTCAAACCTCCTATTATCAAAATCATAAAATTATATGTTTTATCTTCAGAACTATCTATTGCTAAAAACTTCCATCCACCGATTACACCTCAACAAGATTCTACTATTATTTTGGAGGAAGTCAGTCACACACATAAGGAAATTCAGGAAGCACTAGTAAAAGAAATTGAGAAAATTCATACTAAGGTTGATGACCTGAGTGACTCAGTAGGTGATCTTCATGAAGAAGTAGCTTATCTACGAGTTACTATTGAACAAGACCTCAAGATGATCCGCACTAATATGCAACATAAGTTTTCTGAAATTATGAAACATCTTCGTTAAATCTTTTGATTAATAACAAATAGGGAGAGAAGAGCATAAGAAAGAAAGTATATAGGGAGACTAGAGACAAGAAAAGAAAAGAAGATAGAAACGACTACAAGTTTTTATATCATATATGTATTTCATATATGCATGTGCATTTCTTTTGTTGTCTTCTTATCCTTCGTCTGAATAATATTCACTTACTCATTTTTTATCTTTCTAAAATTATGATTATTTATTATCATCAAAAAGGGGGAGATTGTTAAGTCAAGAAGACTTCACTTTTATTAAATTTGATGACAATCAAATAATAATAATATTATAAATAAATGAATTGTCTTGATAAGTGTGTTAAGTGTGCAGAAAAATATAAGTATCACATAGTCATCCCAGACTAAACATAGAAGAAGCAAAACACAGACGATATGTCATCATAGAAGAAGCAAAACACAGAAGAAGTGAAATACAGAAGAAGCAAAATATAGACGACACGTCACCAAAGAATAAGCAAAACATAGACGACACATCATCACAGAAGAAGTAAAACATAAAAGAAGCAAAACACAGATAACATGTCATCACAGAAGAAGCAAAACACATATGACACGTCATCACAGAAGAAACAAAACACAGACGACACGTTATCACAGAAGAAGCAAAACACAAACGATACAGAGAAGAAGATACTCTAGTACATCAGATAGTTAGTTAGTTGGAGTTAGTTACAAAACTTAACTAAATAACGGTTTCTAAAAGAAACAAGAAGCATCTTTTCAAGAAGTAGTTGAAGACTTAGGCTATAAATACTAGTCCTAGTTGAAGATTGAATTTTTTTTCAAGTTTTACATAGAAAAATTTTGTATTCAAAGTGCAATACAAGAGAGCAAATGCTATTGTAACAAAAAAACTCACAATATCTTTCTAAGCAAGAGAAAGAAAAGGTTAAGAGCCTGGAGAGGCTAAGATAACAGAAAGAATACTTTGTGTAAGAGACCTGAAGTGGCTCTGGAAGGGAAGAAAAAATACTTGTAAAGTTAAAGAGTATAGTAAAATCGCAGACGAACTCTGAGGACTAGACGTAGCCCAAGGTTTGAGGTAAACCAGTATAAAATCACAGCGTCTATTCTCTAACCTTACACTTTAATTTTCTTGTTGTTAGACGTGTGCGATTCAAATATGTAGCTACTTTAGTATAGTATCTTTGGTATTCATTTGATAGTTGAATTTTTTTTTCAAGAAATATCAAAAGTTTTTGTATTCTAAAAAAGATTACACAATTCAACCCTCCTTCTTGTGTATTTCATATACTTTACGTGAATTCTATATTAACAAGTGATTTACTTCAAGTACTGCGTCATGATATATGTTACCGGATTGTATAACTCCGGGATCTCAATTTCGATGTAAGATTTGATATTATGAACTACATGGCTCTGAGAGCTCAGTATTGATATGTAAATATTTAAAAAAGAAAAGAATGTATGGTTTCGAGAACACGGTCCTGTATTTAAAAATCTCACTTGTCTTGCTCGATAATACAATTCTATTGGATTTTACTTTGAGGAAATTGCAAATATATATACATGACTAATGATTAAGTAACTTACAAATGAAAGCAATAATTGATTGTAAATTAAATTGTACAACTTATTCATTATTGTGCAATTAGATATGAATTATTAAAATAGATACATGCTTGTATTTCATAACTTGATTTTAAAAGCCTATTTATGTTTAGAAATAAATGAAGATATTTATATTTGAAAAACATATATTATGCATGTTATGGTTGAATAAATTGAATTGAATGAGAAATGAAATTGCTTGAACAACACTAACCCTGTAGCTTAGCGTGTGGATTTTCTTTTCGCGCATAGGTTTTGAAGAGAATTAGAAGAAAGTTGTGGTGGTTCTACTACAAGATAAGAGTCACATAGAGGATCTCGAAAGATTTGGAGGTAGATGTACTATAAATTTTTATTTTATTTTTGGTTATGACATATACACATAAAAAAGTGAAGGATCTTATAGGATTTTATTGTGAATTATATATGAATACATGAAGTTATGTATGAAATCTGGTTTAAATATGTTGGAATATCTTGGAGGATGGGTAAATTATTTTGTCAAGGAGTTTGACATGGAGATGGGTAGTTGAGTAATGTGCATGAAAAGTGTATTGAAATTTTTTACAGGAGGTTTTAAGTAAATATAGATGAAACTCTGTCAGAATTTTTATAAAGTGAGTAGTAATTGCTAGAATAATGAGGTATTAAATAATAAATACTGTAATTCAAAATGTTAGATATGTAAGAATATGATAACACTCGATATGTCGATTCCATTATTGGGTATGGGGTGTTACGTCATATCCTATCACAATAACAACAAATCATAATCCAAAGCCTAAGAACAAGCTATAGGTTTGGTAAATAACAATGACATCCTTTGTCTAACTTTTAGTAAATCAAGCTCCTTCTTAGAATGCAACATTGCAGATGTTGACTTTATTACTGCTAGCAAAAGAAGATCTAACAGAAGGAAAAAGCCTTCTCTAGGCCAAGTTCAATGCTTATCTCAACTTGGAATATCAGGAGTCTCAATTCCCCTTAGTAGAAGCTTTTGATGAAAGATTTCATCTTGGATAATAAGCCTAGTGTGCTTGGCATTTTGGAGTCCCGAATCAAGTGAGAGAGGTGTGACATTCTCCATTTCTTACCAATGAGTTGGAAGTTGATTCATAATTATGAAGAACATTACAATGCTATAATCTTAGGGAAATTGCCATACTCAATCATAAGGCTTCAGCACAAATGATTCACCTACAAGTCCATTTGTTAACACATAAAATTATTATTCATGTCTCTTACATCTATACCTTTAACTATCCTTTCTACAGAATCTCTCTTTGGAACAATCTTCGACACTTTGCACCTCATATTTATGCCCTTGGGCTCATTTTTTGCAACTTTAATGCCACCATTTCTCCTACTAAAATTGAGGTTATTTTTGCTCATGAACATCAAAGCGAAGAGTTTAAAAGATGTCTTGAGAATATTCAAGTATTTGATTTGCCATTGAGGGTAAATTTTACACTTGGAATAACAAACAATTGGGAAATTCCTTTATTAGAAGAAAGCTAGACAGATGCTTATCCAATCTAGAATTGTGCTGTACCTTCCCACATTCTCATGCTCCATTTTCTCATACCTCTCTCGGATCACTCCTCCATCCTAGTCCAAATTAGCTATAGGAGCGGCCCAACCCGAATCCTCATTGGATAGCCTGCCAACCTGACCCATTCGTACTTTTTTTATTAAAAAATTTACAAAATGACATTATTTTTTTATTTTGGTCAGGCCACAACTTAGCACTGCTTGACCCATGCTGGGCCTTTGGCTTTGTTGACCCAAATTATTTTAGTCTATGGTAGGCCAAAATTGGGTTGGGTCAGGCTAGGCAAGCCTAAGTTGCCAACCTTGGATCAGCCCTCTAAAGTCCTCTCATTTTTAATTTTGATTTAATAATTTTCTCAATGTTATCGCAAGTTCTTTTAATATGGTGAAGAAAGGTTTCAACTATTCCTGTCATGATTCTAAACAATTAATTCTCACGAAGAAACTTGAGTCCACCAAGGACTCAATCAAATTATTTCACAAGCAAAACATTGGCAACACTTATCATCTAGTCTCTACTACTAAAGGTGCTCTTGAACAAGCTCAATCAGCTTTTCATCGCAGTCCTACTTTCGTGTTGCTTGCTGAGAAGGAACCAGATTCTCTAGAAGCATTCGCACAAGCTTTGAAGTTTCACTAGTCCCTAGTCCCTACTAAAGTACAGGTCCAGATTAATTAGCGTAATAAAGGCGGGGTTTCCGTTTTAAAAATGGAAATGATAACTCATACATAATTATTTATATAAAAAAAATTAAAAAGAAAAATATCCGTGTCTAAAACAGGGATGGCAACGGGGCGAGTATGTCATCCCCCGTATCCGCCCCATGAACTCGCCCCACCAGATATACGTCCCCATCCCGTCGGAATTTTTGGCATCCCATACCGTGCAGATTGGGGCTTTGACACATCATCGGCACTCCATTTATCCGCCTCTTTTTTTTAAAGATAAGCTTATTTAATACGAATGAACTAATTTTTTTTAATTTTCATGCTACATTCATACATACATACTGGATTTAAATAAGCTTATCTTTATTTAATTGCTGAGTTTGTATATATATATATATATATAATGACAAAATTGTAATTACTATATATCTGTAAACTGTATGGGAGTGGTATCCCATACCGCCTGATACCCGATTTTATTTTTTTCTAACCCCCCATACCCGTCTACGGGTAAAAATTTGCTCCTCATATCCGCCTTCGTTAGGGTAATTTTATCGGGTATCCATCAGATTCGGGTACAATTACTATCCCTAGTCTAAAATCTAAATATGTAGGGTAGGTATGTGAGGACAGGACAGAGAAGGAAATCCATTAAAGCCACCTCTCCTGCGTTAGCTGCTTTCGATCGACTCTCTCTCTCTCGCTCTCTCTCTGCACATAGATATAGACAATAAGGCAAGTTATTTACTCTTCTCGCTCTGCTCTGGATCTAACTCGCTCTTTACTTCAACCTTAGCCCAATGATGGGGCTAGAGCTAATTACCTGGGTTCAATAATTTCGCTTGCTGTGCTACGTGTCTAGATTGACGGTCCTCCCTTTCCAACTTATCCTCTTGTTTCTCAACTTACAACCATACTGTTATCTAGGGTTTGCTGTTCAATTCTTCGTGGGGGATGTAGATTTGTCGTCGGAATTTCCATTCGTGTTTGGGATTTTTCTTTTTTAATAAAGTTTGTTTTTTTCAGTTCCATATTTATGAACTGCTGTTGATGTACTAGTGAAAATTGCGAGGGATGCTGACAGATGCTATTTCATGATGGTTTCTGCTCTCTAGACTATTTGTATATGCGAGAGAGATTATGTTGCTCTATTAGGTGACGAATTGTCCTTTCTTTGGTGTCAAAATTGAGCACGGGTCTTGAGTGGGATTGTTGATGAAGTACTTTTTATATGGATGGGTGTGGGATGGGGACTATTTAGTATTTAGTTGCTTATCATGAGCTACTATCTACGGAATGCAATACCACTCTTTCATGTGTCTCTTTTATAAAACTTCTAATTGACTGAGACCGGCGTTTGTTGCAGGGTGGTTCAAAATGACAGAACCCTCCAAAGTTATCCATGTCCGCAATGTTGGGCATGAAATTTCTGAAGTAAGTTTACTCTTTCTTCCTCTGTCTCTCTGTCTTTGGGGTCACACGTACAATTTAAATTACTGTTTAAGTATCCAAGACACCTTTCACAGTGCCTCCTTATATGTCGAGGTGTTTTGTGTGTCTTGATTCTTTTTGACGCCCATCCTCTTGGAAAAACGGCCACAAAACTGAATCCTGTAACTTCCAGTTTCTGTTTCATAACGATGGTAATTACTTTCAAGTTATCTATGCTAATATCTAAGGATTAAATCCAATCCATTTGTATACTTCCCTTGATTGCGTTTGTTTGGCGTTGAAGGGAAGTTCAATTTTTTTTGGTAGGAATGAAACTTCGGTTTTAGGAACATCATTCAAAGAGACTGAATATGATGTGAAACGTATTACTTGTAAACTTCCTTGGTAGGAATGAAACTTCGGTTTTAGGAACATCATTCAAAGAGACTGAATATGATGTGAAACGTATTACTTGTAAACTTCCTTGGAAGTTTTATATTGCCAAATGGACACTTTTTACAGGGTTGGAACTCTCAGGGTTTAAAGGTGCTCTTTTAATAATTTCCCAACAAAATGATGAGCTCACTTGTCGCTATCCCCCCGTATGGTTGCTGTCACCGTATATGGGGACAGGTAACAAAACATAATAATCCTGTCATCCACATGTGTTTGGTTGGTGTTTCTGTTTTCTTGTCATCTGTCATCGGTAGACAGAGACACACTAATCCTGTCTACTTGAAAAACGAAAGACAGCGACAAAGTCTCCATCTTCGTATGAAAAACGTAGAACTTAAGTTACCCCTTCCTAAAACATCCCACGTCCTTCACTCCTCTGTCGCACGCTTGGCTCTGATCTCTGCATGACGCTATTTCGATCGCCGTCATGCGGTGGTGTTGTCTTCCCGAAGAGGTTCGCGAGGTGAGTGAAACACAGATGCTCGAAAATGTGGGTCTCCCCGTTTAGATCTACATTTGTCTAAACACGCAAATTTTCTCCTCCTTCTCAGTTCTGTGTTTTGCGATTTGTTCTCTTGAATGGGCAATGTGGATTTTGTCCTTTGTCTTCTTTTGTTGTTGGGTGTATGGGAAAATTTTTTCTGTCACCACATTACCAAGAGCTTTTGCGGTGTGTATTTGGTAAACTATTGCTGGCATTTTTGCATGTTCGTTTCTGATTTCCTTTTGTCCTTTGTCTTCTTTTGTTTTTGGGTGTATGGGAAATTTGTTTCTTTTACCACATTACCGAGAGCTTTTGCGGTGTGTTTTTGCTAAACTATTGCTGGGATTTTTGCATGTTCGTTTTTGATTTCCTTTTGAAATATCTAACTTTTGTCTTCGTTTGTGTTTAGGTTGCATAAGGCATTTGATTGATTCCGAGACAGAGACATATATCTGCAAAAAATTGCTTCCGTTTGCTTTCACAGGTATTCCCTTTTATGTTCTGATCTACTGTCATGAACCTATTGTTTTTGCCATCTACTAATAATGGCTTGTTTGATTGAAGAAGAGCATTGTCATTGACTGTTAGTTGTAATGGAGTTTGACTGAGGGTAATTATATATGACATTTTGTTGATCTGTACATGTACAACTACTACAAATTCTTGGTTTCTAATTAAGGAGAAATGGTTTAGTTGATCTAGATAATTTAAAAGTGAAAGACAAGTAGGAATATGGAAGAATGGCTAGATGAAACTATCAATTAGATTCGACAAATAATGATCAGCAAGGGCCGTAGATTAGCTAATTGAGAGGATTGGTTTATTAGTAGAATTAGTCATTAAAGTGTAGCAAGACGACAAGCTCTTCTGTTGGTGTTTTATTTTGAATAGTTTATCATCAAGACTTCCACTTAATTGCAGGCAATGAGTTTGTTTAAAAAATTGAGCTTTGAACGTGTTATTTAATCGAAGTACTGGTAGTTTATTTTAGTTGTATTACTTTATATATTGAGCTGTTAATAATAACACTTCTCATATTTTTGATGTTCTATGCTTGTATCGATTTAACTAATATAAAACCGATATGTAATGTATAAGAAGTAAAATTTATAAGAATAAGTAATAATAAAATGTTTTTATTGAAATAGAAAAATACATCAATATTTTGTTTTAAATTTTGATCAACAAATACTAATATTTTTAATATCATAAAACTAAAATTTACATCTTCATCTTATTTTAGAATTTTACGATTTATTTCAAGTCTTTATATTATATATGGAAATTGATATTCTTAAATATATAAGTTTAAAATATATGATTTTTGAATCTCATTTTCATTTTGGTTTTTTTTTGTCTTAAAAGTTAAAAGTAAGAAATATAAATTGAAAGCATGTTATTATAGAAGGGTTAACAATATGAATATACAGATTGTCGCCCGCGTACTTCTTTAGGGACAAGTGAGAGGAGAGAAACCCCATAACAAAGCCCCACAAGTAGCTTCCCGAGCTCACCCGTCAAAACCGGCATAGCCAAGATCAGCCGATTCAGCTCGATCACACTGTAGCTTGCTTCTGGCTCTTGCCTAATCTGATCCGTTCGCCCCATTCAAATTTTTTTATTAACCATCGTGTTTTCCCAAGATGTCAGTGCTCATAGTCACTAGCTTAGGGGACATAGTTGTTGATTTGTACACTGACAAGTGCCCTTTGACCTCCAAAAACTTCTTGAAGCTTTGCAAGTAAGTGATTCCTGTTTCCAAATACATACACATATTTCAGTTTGGTGGATTTGATTCAGTTTCCTGAGATAATTGGGTTTTGATTCTAAGGGAAGTATATAGTCAACAGAGTTAACTTTTTGCATTACTTGTATTTGGTGACCAATGGTTTCCTTAGGCTCTGTCCCTTCTTTATAGTTTGGTTTTGTTTAATTTTCTTTTGCATAACTGGACAAATTAAAACTTCAATTTTGGAAATTTTGTCCCCCTCAACATTTTTAGTGACTACGAGCGTGTTAATTTCATTCCCTTGCTTCATTTTATTCTTTACACGTTCTTATATTAATGTAGGATTAAGTACTACAATGGTTGCCTCTTTCACACCGCTCGTAAGGATTTTATTGCATGCATGGTGATCCAACTGCACCGAGTGGTGGGGATTCAGTTTACAAGTGGGTGGTTGTGTTATGCCGTATTTTCTGAATTCTACTAATTTCTGCTCACAGTTGTTCATCCTTCTGGATGATGGTTATGTTTGTACAAAGGTCTTGGAAATATGAATGCTTGGTGGCACCTGTATACAAAGATATTAATTAATACTATGCCCTTTCATCAGATTTCTATACGGTGATCAGGCTCGCTTTTTTAGTGATGAAATCCATCTTGATCTAAAACATACTAAGGTAGGGATGCTGCAATGGCAAGCTACCGGAGAGAATCAATGCTTCTCGTGGGTTATAGTTTTCGACCGTTATGAATTTGTCTCTTTTTGGTTTTCATACATTTTCTTTCAATTTGGAACATTTGAATTATTATTTTAATATCTTATTTCTCTCTAAACTTTTGTAGTTTTACATAACACTACGTGATGATCTGGACTATCTTGATGGGAAGCACACAGTAAGTGTTGAACCTAATTACCCAATTAACAGTGTCCTTTTCTCTCCCTCTCTTTCTTGATGTGCATTTATAGGTTTCTTAAAAAAAAAAACATCATGGAGAGTTAGAATATTAATCTAGAATTTGTCGAATGCTAGGCACATTACATGAATCCTTTGGACTTGCAATGACATGCTACCTTGTAGGATAGGATTGACGCTGGTTTATGGCTTTTACCATATGATGTTTTTTAACTTGACAAATTCTTCTGTGGCCTTAAATTGTACAATATTTGCTACAATTTAAAGAATGTAGCAGGCTCATTAGTTTTTTAGTTTGAATTTCATTGTGTTTAACTTCTCATATCACTTGTTGAAGATCAATGAAAACCACTCATAAAGTTGCGTGTCAATGTGATAGTTGATCTTTTGGTGATTTGTTTGTGGGTAGGAGCTTGGTCAATGTTTGTGAGACACCTAATTGATTGGTATTCCAGATCAGTATATATCAGTCTAGTTTGTTTTCTAAACAGCAATATATGTTGTGATGAGATGGCCAAAACAATGGTTTTGTGTGTAAGTTTACACTTTCTTGTTATGTTATTTAGGGTCTCCATTTTGTTGCATTTCAGTTATGGTTATTTGTTGCAGAAACATGGGGTCATTTAGTGACAAAGGGAAACATGCCTTTGATAGACAACTTTAAGAAATTTTCCTTTGTTCCTTTTTATAAACAAAATGATGTGTACTCTTTGATTTCCTTATAATTTTCAGTGTTACTAAATCTTTTACTTTAAAGGTCTTTGGAGAGGTAGCTGAAGGGCATGAGACATTGACTAGGATTAATGAAGCTTATGTGGATGACAAGAATCGGCCATATAAAAATATCAGGTTAACTAATCCGATTGTTCATTTTTGTGTTGTGGTTGATTAGTTCCATGATTTTGATAAAAAGAAAAGAAAAATAAAAAATGTGTGACTGACAGGATCAAGCACACCTATATACTTGATGATCCTTTTGAAGATCCATCTCAATTAACAGAATTGATTCCAGAATCTTCTCCAGAAGGGAGACCGAAGGATGAGGTAATAATCATTTTTGTATGGGCACTTTAATAGAAATTATGAAGCATTAAAAACTAAATGGTCGTGTGGTATATCTAGCTCTTGAAAGCACAATTTATGAGCATGAAAACTACCAACAGTTATAGCTTGATTAGTGATATCACAATGAAAGATCCTACATGCTTTGAAGGATTTCAGCTTTAAAATATGTTGTATTGTGGTAGAAATTGAGATATAGGCATCCAATCCCGACAAATGATGATGGAAGATATGTAGTGCATGACTAGAGACTTGGAGTTGGTATTGTACAAGCCTTATGATGCCTGGAACTAGTGGAAGCTCGTACGGTGAATTTGTAATGTGACCACAAGTCCCTTGAGATTTCAAACAATCTTGAGGTTGACTATCTACTATTGGTTTTATGAAACTGGATACGTTAAGAGAATGATATGAGGTGGAACTAAAAAGCAGTTGCTCTTGACCCTTGACTTAAATAGTAGGAAAGGCAAGGTTGAAGCAAGTTATTTTAATGGTAGACTTGGTTAGGAAGATTACTTGGATTTGGCAGTTAACCTGAATTAAAATGGAAACCTATGCTAGAACATCAAAAAAAAAAAATTGTTTGTGAAACTTAAATTGATAGGTATTCCACATTGATGGTGGAAGAGAGTTCCATAGCAACATGCACAATAAAGAAATTGTTGAAACTTAAATGTTGTTATTAAACAAACCAAAGAATTTGTTGAAGGGCTACTGCAACTAGTAAAATCATCAATAATGTAACTGATGATGAAAGAATTGCTAAAGACAAGCTATTGCAACTAATAAAATCGTCAATAATGTAACTAATGATGAAAGAATTGTTGTAGACAAAAGTATGGTATCTAGTTCCTTTATAATGAAGGAAGGCAATAATGTCCAAGCTTGACGTTTCACTTGTGGATAAAAGGGTCATGTTTCGTTACTTTCCTGCAATGGGGGGAGAATGTAGTTGAACTTGAGGAAGAACTAGAAAACCAATTTATGATTAATATGAAGAGAAGATAGAGGATATTAAAGTTTGTCCTATAAGAGGGCCTTTGAAAGTACAAAAGATGAGGTTTTTGTTTTGTTCAAATGAAGAATCAACCTAAAGTAGAAGCTAGTTTTCTTCCAATGTGAACTCTCATAAGTAAAATTTAGTGCTCATGGATCTTTTGTCCTATAAGAGGGTCTTTGAAAGTACAAAAGATGAGGTTTTTGTTTTGCTCAAATGAAGAATCAACCTAAAGTAGAAGCTAGTTTCCTTCCAATGTGAACTCTCATAAGTAAAGTTTAGTGCTCATGGATCTTATTATGCTTTCCTAGTATATTATATTGATATACTTGTACAAGCGGTGGTTATAGTGATGATGCAATTGTGATAGGGATTCATAAAGATCTAATGATGTTCTGTGTTGCTTCAATTGGAATCCTAATTCAAAAAACTAAAGAAGGCCTAGGCATTGCATTTCTAATTATTTTAAGCAATCCTCACCCTTTAGTAACCCGGTCTATCATGAACAAACACCAATTTCCATTGGCACCATTCTTCCTACTAATGGCGATTTGTCGAATGTAGATAACATTTGAATGGTTATCTTCAAGGATATTGTTAATAAGCTTGTTATACCTAGTTTAGGGCACACATAAGTACTATTTTAGCTTTAGCTAGGGGGCCACTTTTGGTGATATCTTCAATTCAAGGTGCTAACATAAATGTTTTCAAAATATGGCTTATTCCCCTTGAAAGCTTTTCATCTAGTGATGGTGTGTCTTATAGGTAGTAACTTGATAATACTTCTATTTGTTCTACATCAGATTTTTTGTGAATAGTACAGGAAATATATAGGATAATACAACTAATCACCTCCTTAATTCAAGGAGAATTTATTCATTCTCTATGAAATAAAATTTCGTTAATTTAGCCACTAATTTATAGAATATCAACTAATTATCTCTAGAGAACCAACTAGTTATTTCTATAATATCAACAACTATCAACATATACAAGAAGTACAACTAAATACTCTAGGAATAGGCCCGTTGAGATTCTAAAATCGAGATAATAGGTATTAAGGGTTTGTATGGGATTTCTGTTGTCTTACACGTGGGAGACGTTATTTATCGTATGTGTGGTAGTACTGCCTCCCACAGTAGGATGTAGGAACTTTCCCTTTAAAGAGTTGAGTTGAGTTACTTTAAGTAGATGCCCATTTTTCTCTTCAACTTCCCCATTTTTAAAGGTGTATCAACCTGGAGTCATGAATAATTCCCTATTTTTGAAAGTATGGTGACAAAATCTGATTATAATCTTTAGCATTGTCCGACATAAAGCTTTTAATCTTAACTCCAAGTTGGTTTGAATCATGGGATAAAAATTTGGAATAGTAAGACTAACATTAGATTTATATTTGATTAAGAAAATCCATGTAATCCAAATACAATCATCAATCAAGAAGACAAGCCAATGAGGCCCAAATATATTAGGAATAGAAGAGTCGCCTCAGATATCCCTATGAACCAAATGAAAAGGATGATGAATTATTTTAGTGTTAAGAGGAAAGGATATGTGATTATATTATGTCTCTGAGAACAGGATCGAGTTATCGGGCGATTGATCGAAAAATCAAATTCAACTCCCTTCCCTTTTCTTGCGATTCCTTTGTCGACCTATTTTGGATAAATTTTCAGGCTCATTCAAGGGAGACTGACACCTTAGAGTTCGATAAGAGAGAACTCCAATCTCTTGATTTTGATTAAACTCCGAACTACGTTTTATTTAGCTTTTGTCCTTTTAAATAAGGATCAGTCATATTACAGACATGGAAGTCTTGTATCTATCAAATTCCTAACTGTGCTATTCCTTTAAATAAGGATCAGTCTTATTATAATA
The DNA here is from genome assembly GCA_029891385.1 of Erythroxylum novogranatense. Taxonomy (NCBI): domain Eukaryota; kingdom Viridiplantae; phylum Streptophyta; class Magnoliopsida; order Malpighiales; family Erythroxylaceae; genus Erythroxylum; species Erythroxylum novogranatense. The sequence goes on from CM057229.1 coordinate 22,317,835, forward strand.
ATAGAAGTCCTATGCCTCTAAACTTCCTACAGGATAAGAATAGGAAAATAATTATAGAAGTCCTATATCTCTAAACTACCTACGGAATAGGAAACAATAAATCGAAAATAAAAGAGAATATCAACTCTCTGACTTTCCTTTTACGGTATAAGATTTCCCAACGACGCCATCCACAACATTACCCCCGTCGCGCAAAAGAAGCTTGTCCTCAAGTGCAAATTCTGGATAAGTATGTTGGAATTGTTCCTTATTGTTAGGTACTGATTAACTTAATGGGCTGATGCTTTTAGAACACAGTAGATTAAGAATAGTCGCTCACTATTATTCGTGAAACAAGAAGGAAAACCTTCTTAACAAGGGACAATCCTTACAATCTCCTAATACTTCCGAGAATAATAGTCTAACCGCTCTCCCTTATTCCTCCTAAACTATATTTTATATCTCCGCATTCCACTACTTCTAATAGATATCTAACTCTTTATCTATCTACTGCTAACTACTGGATAAGGTTTATTATTTCCTAACTACTATTATCCCTATTTAACTAGAACTCTACCACTACGGTCTATCTCTATCTTTGTGTTTCCTTGTATAAACTATCCATTTTCCTCCTCTGTTTCCTTTGCTCCTAACAATACCCCATGAAATAACCTTGTCCCCAAGGTTAAACTCGAAATTGTCCTCGGATCAACTCTTGGTCCTCCCATGTAGCTTCCTCCAATGATTTGCCTTGCCAGTGAATCAACCATTGGTCGCGTGCCGCTCCTTGTTTCTGAAGTGTCCTGCTACCCAAGATCGCCATAGGTGTACACAAGTTAGGTGTATAGTCTAACTCTGGAGGTAGCTCTTCCTGAACATGGTGGTGCCCAATCGCCTTTTTTAACTGGGACACATGAAACACTGGATGTATACGTGCTTGAGGAGGAAGTTGCAATTGAAATGCGACGGCGCCCACCTGTTTGTCCACCAAATATGGTCTATAATAACGTGCTGACAGTTTCGGATGCAACCGTTTGGGCATGGACCCTTGCCGATGTGGCCGAATCTTCAAATACACCTAATCCCCCACCTGAATATTGTGAGGGCGCCGATGAACATCTGCATAACGGATCATGTGAGCGCGAGCGCGTTCCAAATGATGTTTTAACTGTGATAGAGCCTCATCCCGACTCATTAAATCCTGCGCCACCACTTCCACCAATGTTTCTCCGGGAATAAAACGTGTGATTGAGGGAGGAGGTCTTCCATAAACTACCTCGAAAGGAGAACATTTAGCTGCTGAATGACAGCTGGTATTATACCAATATTCTGCCTAGGGTAAATAATCTAACCATACCTTAGGTTGTTCAGAGCTAAAACAACGTAAATATGTCTCAATGGTGCGGTTAACTACCTCAGTTTGGCCATCTGATTCAGGGTGATAAGCGATCTTCAATTTTAGTTGTGTTCCTGGAATGTAAACAATTCTTGCCAAAATTACTTAAGAACGTAGGATCTCGGTCGCTAACAATGGAAAGCGGAATGCCATGTAGTCGGACAACCTCCTTAGTGAAGATTTCAGCAATAGCACGGGCTGAGTAAGGATGTTTAACAGGAATAAAATGCCCATATTTGCTCAGCCTGTCCACTATGACCAACAAGGTATCATAGCCTTTCGTTTTGGGAAGTCCCACAATGAAATCCATGCTCAACTCTTCCCAAATGGCGTTAGGAATAGGTAACGGTTGGAGCAAACCTGCTAGAGACGTGGCTTGATACTTGTTTCGCTGACAAGTGTGACAAGCTGCTACAAATTCAATTACTGCCTTTTTCATTCCATTCCAAAAAATAGATTGAGCTATTCTTTTATAAGTCTTGTAAATGCCCGAGTGTCCCCCCGTAGGAGTTGTGTGAAAGTCTTGTAAAAGTTTGGGAATCCATTCGTATGGTCGATACCACTAACCTGCCTTTATGATATAGTCTCTCATTTTCCAAGGTGTAAGAAGGATGAGAATCGGGTTCCTTCTTAATTTCTTCAATAATCCTGCTCAATTGTGGATCTTCTTTGACCTCCTTGTCAATTTGTTCCGGATCTTGCCAAATTGGCCTAGAGATAACCTGTAGCTCCTTGTCCTCACATACTCTGGAGAGTGCGTCTCACGCCTGTTGGAAATTCTGCCTTGTAAACAATATCAAAATCGTATCCCAACAATTTTGCCAACCAATTCTGTTGATTTTGAGTGGTAATTCTCTGTCCAACAAATGTCTAAGGCTTTTTGATCTCAGATAGATCAGAAATCTTCTCCCACTAGATACGACCTCCAATGTTGAATGGCTAACACTAGCGCCATGAGTTCCTTTTCGTATATGGATTTATTGAGCGATGATTCTGCTAACGCTTTGCTGAAAAACACCACTGGTTTCTTCTCCTGCATCAATACAGCTCCAATGCCTGTACCTGAGGCATCACACTCCACCGAAAAAGGGTTATTGAAATCCGTAATGTCAAAATTGGAGCGCTAGTCAGAGCATTCTGCAGACGCCTAAATGCGGTTTCCGCTGGAGTATCCCATTTAAAATTTCCCTTTTTTAGTAGACAAGTAAGAGGTTGTGCTATTTTCTCGTAATCCTTCACAAACCTTCGGTAATACCCCGTCAACCCCAAGAACCCTCTCAAAGCTTTGAGAGATGTCGGAATAGGCCATTGTAAAACTGCTTCAATCTTCTTGGGATCCATAGCAACGCCCTCTTTGGAAATGATGTGCCCCAAGTAGTCAATTCTTAATTTCCCAAAGTTGCATTTCTTTGTATTCGCATAAAAATGATGTTGCTGTAACGTATGTAATACCTTCCTTAAGTGAGCGATGTGGCTATCCCAATCGACGCTATACACCAAAATGTCATAAAAAAAAACTAACACAAACTTTGGAGGTAGGGTTGTATCTCAATTCATGGCACATTGAAAAGTGGCCGGTGCGTTGGTGAGGCCAAAAGGCATGACGAGTGATTCGTAGTGGCCATGATGTGTTGAAATGCCGTCTTGGGAATGTCATTTTCATTCTGCGTATTTGATGGTATCCGTCCAGAATCGATTTTTGAGAAATACTTTGCTCCGTACAATTCATCCAAGAGTTCTTCAATTACTGGTATCGGGAATTTATCCGGTATGGTGGCTTTATTCAAAGCCCGATAATCAACGCAAAACCGCCAACTGCCGTCCTTCTTCTTTACAAGAATCACCGGACTTGAATATGGGCTGTTGCTAGGTCTGATAACCCCAGAAGCTAGCATTTCCGAAACTTGTTTCTCGATCTCATTTTTTTGTAGATGAGGATAACGATAAGGTCTCACATTAATTGGATCCACCCCGGCTTTAATTGGGATTTTGTGATCAACAGGTCGGCTAGGAGGGAGGCCTATCGGGTGTGAAAAGACTGAATGAAATTCGGTCAACACCTCTCTGTAGTTCTTTATTCTTGATGGTAGTCGAGCGTTTCTCCTATGTTGTTGGATCCTTTGTCGTCCATGTCGTTTTTCTCTGAGCCAAAGAATACCATAACCGCTGCCTCAATTTCGACTATCTTCCTTAATGCCTTGGTGGAAATTAAAGATCTAGAAAGATTAGGATCCCCCTTCACTGTGACTGTTGACCCTGAATGCGAAAAAATCATGGAAAGATCTTTCCAATTATGCTGCACCTCACCTAACGAAACCAACCAAGTCATCCCCAAAATAATGTCCACTCCTCCTAACTCAAAGAGAAAAAAATCTCCTGAATAAACATAACCTTGCATTTCCAGATTTAATCCTTGGCAGCAACCTTGAGATTCTTGTTTCAAATTGCTTCCATTCTCACTCCAAAACTCATTGTGGCTGCACTTTCCAAATTTCGTTACAGACCACCTCTTTTGACACGAAATTGTGACTCGCGCCACTGTCAATCAACACCACCACAAGTGTTCCATCTATCTTCCCCCAAAGTTTCATAATTTTGGGTTGGGTCCATCCCTCGACTGGGACTTGTGAGAGTTCCATCCAATCGCACTGAACTTCTTCAGCCGCCTCCCTTGACATTTCGTTGACGTCCAAACCTTCTTCAATCTCTCAAACCACCTCCTCATCTTCTCCTAGAATGGTCACTCTTAAACTTTTCTCTGGCATTTATGTCCGGACCAAAAGCAATCCACAACGAAAACACCTCCCTTCCTCCTTCCTCTTTAAAATTCGGATAGGGAGTTGCCTAGACCCACGGTTGTTACGTGACCCTGTGTTCCCATAAACCCCACTCTGAGGATTTGATCCCACCGATGACCCACTACGGTTCGAATTGTAGGGTCTCCGCTCCGTTCCTCCCATGCTCCTGCCTGGGTCATTACTCGTTGTCCCACTTCCCGACCCTCCAAAGGTTGTTATTCCTTGAACTTTGGGAACTATGCTATGCACAGCGTGCAGACGCGATTCGCGAATTGTCCATCATGGGTAGATTTCCTCCATACATCACCGCAGTTCATCCTCGATATCATGAGCTATTTCCATTGCCCGTAAGATCGTAGTAGGTCGCATGGATCGGACCGACACCTCACTTCCGGTTTGAGGCCCCCCAAAAAATATCCCAACAACTGCTCCTCCGAAGCCTCAGGTATCTGTGCCACCAACATTTCGAATGCCTGCAAATATTCCTCCACCGACCCTACTTGCTGCATGGACGTTAGTCTCTCGTACGCTTCCTCGATCGCCTTCACCAAACGCCGCAGTAGTAGGGATGAGCGTGTTCCAAGTCAACGTCGGCCTCTTCTTGCGCAGTAAACGAAACCAGTGTACCGCCGCTCCCTCCATACTGATGAAGGTTAGTCGCATCTTCTCGTCCTCCTTGACGCGGTGGACCTCAAAAACCTTCTCTGCTCGATAACGGATCCGTTCCGTCAAAGATAGGGAGTTCGACTTTCTTGACCCACGGTCGACTCTCGTGGTCCTTCTCAACTTCAAAGTCCTCCTCTTCGCTGGCCTCCGACGATGCTTTGTTGCTCGACCCTTGTCGTTGCATCACGTGAGTCAAAGGGCTTCAAACGGCCCATGCCGTTCTTGACTTCCGTCAAGTCTGCGACTTGCTCCCCATGGTTCTCTCGATTACAACAGAGTCTTCCAACTTTCCTACGTGCCTCCATGGATAGATCCGTGGTCGGACCAAATTTGTTAGGTATTGATTAACTTAATGGGTGATGCTTTTAGAACACGATGAGATTAAGAATAGTCGCTCACTATTATTCAGAAACAAGAAGGAAAACCTTCTTAACAAGGGACAATCCTTACAATCTCCTAATACTTGAGAATAATAGTCTAACCGCTCTCCCTTATTCCCTCCTAAACTATATTTTATATCTCCGCATTCCACTACTTCTAATAGATATCTAACTCTTTATCTATCTACTGCTAACTACCGGATAAGGTTTATTATTTCCTAACTACTATTATCCCTATTTAACTAGAACTCTACCACTACGGTCTATCTCTATCTTTGTGTTTCCTTGTATAAACTATCCATTTTCCTCCTCTGTTTCCTTTGCTCCTAACACTTATCCTCCAGGTTCTTCATCAATTTCGGTAGTCACTTCCTCTGCAATATCACTCAGCTCTAACCAGAATAGTTTTACGCATTGATGAGTCGTTGAATAGGGTTCATCACAATTGTAACATAACCCCTTTGAACGACGTTTTGCCATCTCAGCTCTGCTTAACTGTCTGATAAAAGGAGTGTGTTTTGTGGTTTTTGAGGAATTTGTAGCTGCAGAGGTTATGGCATTTTTTTGAACGTTTAATGGTTGTGAATTCGAGGATCCAAACTCTACATGAGTAACTTGCCCTTGCCATCTTTGGTTATTTCCAACATGTAACAGTTGTTGCTTCTATTCAAAGGCTCGAGCAAGACTCATGGTTGTGGCTAAATGTGTAGGCTTGTGTAATTGGACGTCTAGTCGAATGGAGACATCCAGGCCAGCCACGAATAAGCCCATGTTGATCTACCCGAACAAATTCACTAGCCCTTGCTAATTTCTCTTGAAATTGTCGTTGATATAGCTCTATGCTTCTAGTTTGTCGCAAACTGAGTAAGTCGCCTAACGGGTTGCTACCTTCTGGTGGGCCAAATCGCAGTGAACATTGGTTACGGAATTCTTGCCAACTTGTGATGCGCCCTTCCAATTTTAATTGATAGTAGAAAAATTGTGCTTTTCCCAACATGTGAAAGGCTGCCAAACTCACCTTGTTTGCATCATTTGGTGTCTGGTTTTCAAAAAACTGCTCACAACGATGGAACCAAATTAATGGGTCCTCTGAGCCATCAAAAGTAGGGAAATCCAATTTTGTGAATCTTGGCACAGCTCCTCCATTTGTGGAAACTCTTTCTGGTGGTCTTGTGCACGTTCCTGCAGTCACCGGTGCAGATATGGGACTTGGTCGAACCATATTACTGCTGGTTGAACTATCCCCCATCATGGTCTTGCCAAAATTTGAAACAAGGTTTTTCATCTGTTCCTGAAATTGGTGGGTGATGTGTGTTAAGTGGCTATCCAACTGATCCTTCAATTCCAAAAATTTAGCCTCTACGATTGATTCTGTAACAGCCCGCTCTTCTTGTAGCAATGCTCGTATCTCATCGCCCATGGTGATTGGCTCTGATACCAAATTGTTATGTCTCTGAGAACAGGATCGAGTTATCGGGCGATTGATCGAAAAATCAAATTCAACTCCCTTCCTTCTGTTGCGATTCCTTTGTCGACCTATTTTGGATAAATTTTCAGACTCATTCAAGGGAGACTGACACCTTAGAGTTTGATAAGAGAGAACTCCAATCTCTTGATTTTGGTTAAACTCCGAACTACATTTTATTTAGCTTTTGTCCTTTTAAATAAGGATCAGTCATATTACAGACATGGGAGTCTTGTATCTATCAAATTCCTCACTGTGTTGTTCCTTTAAATAAGGACCAGTCTTATTGTAATACTAGAAGTCCTATACCTCTAAAACTTCCTACGGGATAAGAATAGGAAAATAATTATAGAAGTCCTATATCTCTAAACTACCTATGGAATATGAAACAATAAACCGAAAATAAAAGAGAATATCAACTCTCTGACTTTCCTTTTACGGTATAAGATTTCCCAACGACGCCATCCACAACAGATTACATTTTGCCAATTCCCAATGAAAGACTGACACACCTAATCCTTTGAACAAATGTGGAAACATGAGTTTTGAAAGTCTAAAAGATTAATGAAGAAAGTATAAATGGTAAAGCCGAATGACATCTTTATTAAAGTACTAAGAAATGACAATGAACAAATTATTGATGATTTTTCGTGAAGATTCAAGATGATAGACCATTCCTTCCCTTGGCAAGTCCACTCCTCCCTGAGTCTTGGTCCTAAAAAACACAATAAGAGACAAAAACTGCATAACATTTATGGCCATATGCAAGCTTTTGTATAGACAAACGGTTGGCTGATAGTTTTGGCACAGTAGCTAATTAACTATTGACCACTACAATCTTCCTATTAATAAGGTATGGGGTATAGTTTTGAAAAAAATTGTGAAGAATAAATTGTATGTTTTGAGGTGTTAGAGTCAATTATCCAAGCGTTGGCCTAGTGCTTCTGTAAGGGATTCATGCAAAAAGATAGCCAAAGAACTAGTTCCAAGAAGCCGAAGGGATTCATGCAAAAGGATAGCCAAAGAACTATTTCCAAGAGGCTTCTTAAGAGATCCTAATAAATTCCTAAAATTTCAATTTCCTTACTATTAAAAGCTCCTTTATTTGAAGCTTCATCTTTTTTGGGAATGGTAACTTTGGATGCATACATATTGGGCACATGAAAAAACAAAAGAATTAAGTCTCAAGAAAAACATAGCAATGAAAGTTGCTCATAGAAGAATTCTCAAGAAAATAACCTTAGGCTCTGATACCATGGCACAAAATTGAAGAGGAAATAATTTGTTTTCTTACAATTGAATTTTGAGTTACATGGTTATATATGTCATAGTATATGAGAAAAATACTAAACAATCTCCAAGGATTCCAAAATCTTTGGGATATGAAAAAAATTTATTTTCTAAAACTTGTATATAATTAATCTACAACTCAAGACATGTATATATATAGAAAAGTCCTTCTAATGATATAAGCATTTCATCTAAACTTCCAAATAAGGATAAAATCCTATTTAATAAATACTTTTATCACTGCTTAATAAACTGAAACTCTAATCTAACATGGATAAATTAAAATGTAAAACCTTTTCTTTTCCTGATAAAAATTAAATTAATTTTTACTCTGCATTTTTGCTCTACTTCCCTCAAATCTTCACTTTACACAACACCAACTCCCTTATTTAAATGGGGCATTGTAGTACTGGAATTGTCACTGGTATTTGATTTAGCTTCTGTTTTGCATCAAGTTACTCTCATTATATTTCATGTTGAAACCTGCCTCAGGAGATAAAAGTTATCTATTTTAGTCTGCATGTTTTGAGTCTGTGTTTTTGTTTCAATCAAGTTCTATCTTGTCCACAAAGTGTATTTGGATGTACATCTTTGTAATTGACAATAATTTTTGAGGTTTCAAGCAATGTCTTTTCATTCATTTTTATGATGTTTTTATCAAATGGATGAATAGTTAATTTACTTTTTTTTTTAAATTTCTTTGAAGCATTTGGTGATCATCAATGAGTAATAAATGTGTTGAAGAACCTTATTCATATAATATATTTTCATTACTTACCATTGCTCAAACTAGAAGAATAGAACTGAGAACAGTTAGCTAACCCAATGGAACCAAATTTCTATTTCGTGGTTGCACTATGTAGTATTACCATGTGCAATGTGATTATTGCTTTTTGTACTCTTAGTAACCTCGAAAGACCACACAAGGTCTGCTATGCTTTGCTTTGAGACTAAAAGGAAGCAGAAAAATAGAGGACAAAAAAAATTTAGTTAGTAGTTACCTGGGTATGTATAGGTTCTTGAATTTATTAGGACTAAAAAAGCATTGTTTGGGCTTCATGAACGTGAATATCGTACCACGTTTCATTTAGAGGCCTAAATTGTTAATCTCTTTTATACTTTGATGTTAGCCCACAAATACACACAAACATATGTGGCATTTCATTAATTAATTAATATTAGATTTGTGTTGATTTTTTGTTATGGTTTAGTGTGTCATGTAGTTTACTAGTTTTATCTATCTTATGTATGATTATGATCATTTGATTTTTTGGTAACCAGGCTGATGATGAGGTGCGGCTTGAAGATGATTGGGTGCCTATGGATGAGCAATTGGGCCCAACAGAACTTGATGAAATTGTTCGAGCAAAGGAAGCTCATTCTAGTGCTGTAGTTCTTGAAAGTGTGCGCATCTATACCACATAACTAATCCATTTGCTTAGTATTATTTCTATTAATATTTAATACTTATGCCATTTATGGAAACGGTCTTGATATGTGCATAAAATTGTTTCATTGCTTCTGTACAGATTGGGGACATTCCTGATGCTGAAATAAAGCCTCCTGATAATGTTCTTTTTGTCTGCAAATTGAATCCAGTTACTGAAGTAAGTCTTTGTTTTCTCATATGGGGACATAAACTAAGGTCCTATTTGGTTTCACATTTTGTTTTCTGTTTTTGATTTTATTTTCAATTTTCAATCCATACTATGATATGAGATTTGTTCAGCCCTATATATAAATTTCAATCTCTTGATTCAGGATGAAGATTTGCATACGATCTTCTCTCGGTTTGGTACTGTTATATCGTGAGTAGTTACCTATTCATTACCTATCTTTGTTTTTTTCTTTTGTTCTAGGATGTTAGTTGATTCTTTGTGTTGGGGGTGATCAAGCCTTCTGAAAAACATTTGTTTTAACATAATTAGATGATGACAGGGCTGAAGTCATTCGCGATTACAAGACTGGAGATAGCCTGTGCTATGCATTTATAGGTGTGTTGATCTTACCTCTTAGACATGTGCTTCTAAGGGAGCTTGTCTACTTATGCATCCACTCCTTATTTTATATGTCTCTACTTATATATCGTTGTTTATTCTAAAATATATGTACTCTTGATAGAGAATGGAGAAAGGAAACATAAATGTCCACCAACCCTTATAATTTTTCTTTCAATTTTATGTTTGTTTCATAATTTGTTACATTGCTTGTTTTTGCATTCCTTGTTTCATCATGTGTAAACTATTTACATCTTTACCATCGCATTATGATGGAATTGTAGAAAGATATCTTGTTACCTTTGCACTTATCTCCTATTTTTCACATGTTTTAATTATGTCTATTACTTGTCACACATATTATTATTATTATTTTTTTGTTGAGCCAGAGTTTGAGACTAAGGAAGCCTGTGAACAAGCTTATTTCAAGGTATGATGAAGGGTTTAAATTCCTTGTTTTCTTATGATATTTATATCTCCTTTTATGTTGAATTGACATTTACATGTTACACATCCATTGACTTCTCGTTTAAGATTGCTTCTCCTCTTAGGTTATGAAGGGAAGGGATTTTACTGAGGGCACAATTTTGTTTAGTTGATAGTGAGTATATAGTTCTTAAATTGAAAATGTCAACATGGAAATTAGATAGGTAGAGTTGATAGCCCTTTCGTCCATAAAAACAAATTAAAAAGAGGAAAAGAAAGGGATGAAGATTTGTTTCACATACTCTCGAGAAACTTGTGAAGTAAGGCTTTGTTTAGGAATATTTAATCTCTCACATGTGGTTCATGTATTTGCTTCTCATTTAAGTTTGCTTTTAAAAGTTACATTCTTTGAAGATGGGACAAAGTGTCTTCTTCGGATGAAAACTTCCACTTAGATAAGAAGTTAAACCTTTAAATGTGAAATCAGATGGGCATATACTCTATATAGCATTTTTGTCAATAGGTCTTCTACATTTCATATTATAAGTTTCAGTTCTTAATAGCTTTGTGGGCATTTATGTTCCTTGTGTTTTTTGTAAACATTTCCTAATCTTCATCTTTAAATTTGTGTTTTTAGCTATCTTTCAACACATATACAAAAGAAATAGGATTTTTTAGTAACTTTGTAGCGTAAAATTAGACCATTGTCTATGTTAAATATAAGGGTAGTTTAGATTTTTTAGTTATGTAGAGTTGTATTTTTGTATAATATTGCTATTTGTAGTGAATTAATGTTAATTAAATTCCTTTAGTTAATACAAATGGTATCAGACAAGGAAATTTCGAGCCACTCACTTGACCTATTTTTATGTCAACATGCTACTTTCTTTGGGTATATTGTTTTCTTGACCATAAATTTTTGCCTAGTATTATCCCTTCTCTTCTCATGAACTCCTTCTCTTATCACTTATCTTTTTAATCTTATGTTGATGACCTTTCTTTTTATTGAAGTTATTTTTGTCCTAGCTAATGTTCTCCTTGATAGTGTTTGTTGCCTTTGTTGTTCGTTGTTGCTATTGCCTATGTCACTTGCCAAGTTTCCTCATTGCTTTACCAAATAACATGATAATTGTAGAGTTACTTCACTAGTTTGGCCACCATCCACATGACAAGCTTTGATGCTTGTTGCTACTACTATCCGCTTTGTCACTTATTAATTGATTAGGGACAAGCTTCAATTTTTGTTGCTACTTCCTTTTGATTGTCATGTTAGATCAATAGATATTTTGCTCAATTAGGATTTAAAAGAAAATTAAAAAAAGTCCCAAATGTTACATCTTTTCTATCTTCCAAAATCTTCACTATTGGACAATTTTTTGCTACTCCGATGGTCACTATGGAATGCCAAATTGTCGTGAACTATTCTTTCTGTGATATTTCCATCCTTATTTTGTTTCCTCCTTATGGTATTGAGAACGGCCTAATCACACTATTCTTTCTGTGATATTTCCATCCTTATTTTGTTTCCTCCTTATGGTATTGAGAACGGCCTAATCACACTGATCACTAATGTAATAGCTCTATGTGTTGCAAAAGCCGAGCTGTCATAATTAACGCCATCTCTAAAGAAAATTGAAATTTATTCGTCAAGATGTGCAGGAAGTCGTAACAAGACGTTTCTATTGTAGTGTTTAATTACCATATTAATTCCTTGTTGGACTTCAGATTAAGCCTTTTATCTTTCAAGAAAAACTAAATTTGTGTTTTCCGTAGATGGATAATGCCTTGATTGACGATAGAAGGATACATGTTGATTTTAGTCAAAGTGTTTCAAAGCTGTGGTCTCAATTCAAGCGCAAAGACAACCAGATGGGTAAAGGTAATAATGAACGAGTGATTCTATATATAATAACATGTGTTCATATGAATATTATACGTGCGCTTTTATTGTATTCGTGTTCTCGTCTTCTCGCTTGAAGTTTTACTGAAAGTGTGTGAACTGTGAACCATTTAGTAGGCCACCAAGTCTTAGTGTTCTTGGGGAAACATTGATATTACGTAGAACATGTGCCTATTTGATTCTCCTCCTGTGTGGATTTTTCTATTCTACTGCTTGGAATTTTCTATTTTAAAAATATTAATATTACTAAAATAAAAATTGGCATTCAGTAATTTGATATATTTCAATAGGGGGGTTAGAAGAATCCCTTAAACCATATAAATTTTTTTTTTTTTTTAATTTTCATTACCTAATCATATATATAATATATATATAGGGGTTGATTCCACAATCATTTAGTATTTTTGGATTAATCTTATGTTGCTGTCAATTAGGAAAACCCTCCCTTGCCTTTCTCCTTTTATGCTACTCTATTTTGGTGGAGAAAAATGTGGTGTTTGCTAGTTTTTTTTCTATGTTAGATTCTTGTTAAGTGTATTACTGAGTTGTCATCTTCTTGCTGTAGGAAAAGGCTGCTCAAAGTGTGGTGCTATGGATCATATGGCTAAATATTGCGTCGGAGATCCCACCAGTAACCAACCTTCCAAATACATTATAAAGGATGATAATGAGCAGCGTGGTGGAGAAAATAATTCAAGGTTCTACTCTTCAACCAGGTGGATCACTGTTTTTCTTTTTGTGTATGCTTCTAAATGGCCCAATGAAACCATTTCAGGTATGAGATGGTGTTTGATGAAGATTATCCAGAAAGTCCAAGACTGGAACGGACAGATGGACACCATGATCCATCAAATCAAATTGAGAGACAAAAGATGCGCAGAAGTTCAGAGGACCTGGAACATAGGCAGGCAAAAAAGAAAGATTTACATGATAGATATGGACGTAGTGAAAGAAACAGAGGATACGCAGAGGATGAGAGGCATCATGAAAGGAAGGCAAGTCATTATCTTCAAGTTAGACTTGACAGAGAAAATTATAGAGATAGGAGAACGGAAGTAGATAATGGCAGGCATGGTTATCGAGATTACAAGAATGTAGCAAAAGATGGTGAAGATCGTGGATATGGAAGGGTGGTTGGTGAAGATAACAGAAAAAGAAGAGTAGATAGGGATGGGCGAAGGGACATGAGAGAAGATAGAGATGGCAGAGAAAGATATGCAGAAACTGATAGTGTTATCAGGAAGGGGAATGTTGATAGAAAGAGTACAGATGAGGATGACAGAAAAAGAAGTGCAAATGAATCGAGGCGCGGAGGGCATCTAGGAGATGATACACACAATAAAAGAAGATATGTAGACAGTGACAGACGAGATTTAAGGAATGAAGTGAGTGGTAAAGATAATGATCGCTACAAAGGCAAGAAGGAGACAGAGCATAGACACCGAGGCGCAGCAAATGATAGTGATCATGACAGGAGGCACCGGGGTGACAAGAGGAGATGACTAAGAACACGCTATACTATGTAGCTTCTCTTCTGTCTAGGTTTGTAGTTGATAGTTCATTGGTCACTGTGTCACCACTTGCATCCTAGTGTTTTAACTTTGGTATCCGGATGTTTCAGCTTCGATTAAGCTTGTCATTATTGCTAACACTAATTTTCCATCAATACTCTTTTTGTTTTGTTTTTTGTTTAGTTTAACAAGATACAACAATAACAACAAGAATACCATTCAATTATAGAAACACTAAGCCCATTGAATGTTAATCCGAAATTCATATGAAATGAACAATTTAACCTGTTTAGACAAGAAAAGCAAAAGAAAAACAGATATGAGAATCAAGAAATTGTTCTTAGAGAATAATACTTTTGTATTTTCTTTAAAGAAGTTCTTGGAGTGAGAATTGAGAATAATGCTCTTGAGTAATGCTTCTTTATGTTTGTACAGAATAATGCTATTTCTATATGGACAAAAAGAAAACCTTGAGAAAAACTAAGAGTTGTAAGGAGGATCCTTTGCAAATTCCATAGGATCTCCATCTTAAAACTAAGAAGATCGATCCCGTTTTTCCTCATCCTAAGAAAGAAGATGCTAACTAGAAAGGTAGATATGAGAAATTCAATAACAAGAAACAAGATGGGTGAGACAACAGATGACTAAGATTACTAGATGACATATCCACAAAGAGAATAACTTAAAACTATCGACCTTCAAATTGGGTTGAATCGTAAAGTCAAAAGTTATTTTTAAAAAATGTCTAGGCCTAGGGGTGGGCAAAAAAGGTAGTAACTGGACCTAGTTGACTAGGTTTTGTGTTGAGCTTGAGTTCTGGTTATTCCATTTAGCCTGGTATGACCTAAAATTCAAAATTTTCATTCAAAATGAAATCATTTTGAATCTTTAAAAATAAAATAAATAAATTTAATTAATCTTCGGGCTAGACTTGAGCTTAGAGCCTCTTGGGTCTAAGAGTGCCCAAATCAATTGATAAGCGTATCTGAATTTGACTCGAGTTAAATTTATTAACTTCGAGTCAAGTTGGATTAGTATTGCCATTCGTATATTATGTACCATAGGAGATTAGATATGACATCAAATAATGATTAAGTGTTAACATATATGATTAAAGTGGTAGTAATATTAGAGAAGAGACATATGAAGTTAGCTTATATTAAGACGAGAGAAGTCTAGAAAAGAAATATACCAATTCACTTTTATAGTTAACCAAATAATGTTCACTATCTTAATTGTTACTTGTAGGATTATAATAATAAAGTAATTTAAAAGGAAAATATGAAGTTTAGATAAATACCTATAAGTCTAAGAAAACATTAGAAGTAGATTCAATTATTTGATTAGTCTAGCTTTGTAAGATTGATTAAATAACGTGTCATAAAAGGTGCAAGTCAATTTGTTAAGCCATTATTAGTTGGCCAAATTATATGACACTTTAAGTACATTGTCTCAACTTATATTCAATATTCTCTCCTATATTTCCAATCTTAGAGAAAGAGGGGAGGAGTTTGAGAGAGAGAGAGAGATTTTTGGAATGTGGATCATAAGGAAATGTAGAGTAGTTTGCATGTATCTCAATAGATCTTGAAGAACCTTGGAGGTTTGGGTAAGAAAATGGAATAATTATTTATTCTTACTTTTATCCTTTGTTTAATTTTGGGAAAGTTAGATTTTGAGGAGTTGTTATTTATTTTGATTGGTAATGAGATTTATTCTTGAACTATGTGATGTTTGGGTGTGATTATGTTACTTGTAAGATAAGGGATGATGAAATTTATGTCATTGATGGTTGGAGTATGTGTCACGTGTTAGATTATTGTTTTTTGACAAGTTTATTATAAATTTTATATTGCGTTGTTGTAATTTTAGTGTATTTTTTAACATGATTTACAAGGATTTAAACAAAAGATTTTGATATATTTGTGGATTGAGAATTTGAATAATAAGTTGGGTTGTAAATTTCTTACATAATGATGGTATGAAATAAATGCAATCTTTGGGTTATGTCAATTGATTTTAGTATTTGGTGACTTTTGGACATTATATCACTGTAGCAAAAAGTGCTTTAAGCAATAGACAAAAGCTTAATTATAAGTACAATTATCATTGCCTTTTTATTAAAGCAACATAATTCATATCATTTTAAGAAGTAGGCTGCAATAAGTATAAGGAAACAAATTTTTTTGATTAGGCAACAAAATTAAAAATGTTTCTTTAAGTTTTAACTAAGGACTTAAAGGCAATGCATTAGTTTCAAACTATAACAACAATATTAAAAAGATATTGTAATGCTTTAAGTCTGTTTAGGCAACAATTAAATAAATAAAGAAATAAAGTGAATTTTTTAGGCAACAATTTGTAATAGTAAAAGCAACAATTTATTCTTTCGTTGCTAATAATATTTAACGTAAAAAACTTTTATTATCACATTTTGAATCTCATTTATCATTTTGGATTTTTTTTTGTTTTTGGTCGTAAAAGTTAAAAGTAAAGAAATATAAATTGAAAGCTAATGTTATTGTAGAAGGGTTAACAATGTACAGATTGCCGCCCGCGTACGTCTTCGGGGACAGTGAGAGGGAGAGAAACCCCATAACAAAGCCCCCACAAGTAGCTTTCCGAGCTCACCCCGTCAAAACCGGTGCATAGCCATCAGCCAGTTCAGGCTCCGATCACAGCCGTAGCTTGCCGGCTCTTGCCTAATCCTGATCCGTTCGCCCCATTCAGCCCTTTTATTAACCATCGTGTTTTCCCATATTTTAGAAACATGCCCACTTCCTGTTTTCTTTTTCTTTTTCTTTGACCGTCTAACGTAGGAGCCTATTATTTGCTATTTTCGCAGTCACCAAAACAAGATGTCAGTGCTCATAGTCACTAGCTTAGGGGACATAGTTGTTGATTTGTACACTGACAAGTGCCCTTTAACCTCCAAAAACTTCTTGAAGCTTTGCAAGTAAGTAACTCCTGTTTCCAAATATATGCACATATTTTGGTTTGGTGGATTTGATTCAGTTTCCTGAGATAATTGGGTTTTGATTTTAAGGGAAGTATATAGTCAACAGAGTTAACTTTTTGCATTACTTGTATTTGGTGACCAACGGTTTCCTTAGGCTCTGTCCCTTTTTTATAGTTTGGTTTTGTTTAATTTTCTTTTGCATAACTGGACAAATTAAAACTTCAATCTTGGAAATTTTGTCCCCCTCAACATTTCTAGTGACTACGAGCGTGTTAATTTCATTCCCTTGCTTCATTTTATTCTTTACACGTTCTTATATTAATGTAGGATTAAGTACTACAATGGTTGCCTCTTTCACACCGTTCAAAAGGATTTTACTGCACAGACAGGTGATCCAACTGGTACCGGAGCTGGTGGGGATTCAGTTTACAAGTGGGTGGTTGTGTTATGCCGTATTTTATGAATTCTACTAATTTCTGCTTACAGTTGTTCATCCTTCTGGATGATGGTTATGTTTGTACAAAGTTCTTGGATATATGAATGCTTGGTGGCACCTCTATTAATTGATACTATACACTTTCATCAGATTTCTATACGGTGATCAGGCTCGCTTTTTTAGTGATGAAATCCATCTTGATCTAAAACATACTAAGGTAGGGACTGTTGCAATGGCAAGCGCTGGAGAGAATCTGAATGCTTCTCAGGTGGGTTATAGTTTTATGACCCGTTATGAATTTGTCTCTTTTTGGTTTTCATACATTTTCTTTCAATTTGGAACATTTGAATTATTATTTTAATATCTTATTTCTCTCTAAACTTTTGTAGTTTTACATAACACTGCGTGATGATCTGGACTATCTTGACGGGAAGCACACAGTAAGTGTTGAACCTAATTACCCAATTAACAGTGTCCTTTTCTCTCTCTCTCTTTCTTGATGTGCATTCATAGGTTTCTTATAAAAAAATACATCATGGAGAGTTAGAATATTAATCTAGAATTTGTCGAATGCTAGGCACATTACATGAATCCTTTGGACTTGCAATGACATGCTACCTTGTAGGATAGGATTGACGCTGGTTTATGGCTTTTACCATATGATGTGTTTTAACTTGACAAATTCTTCTGTGGCCTTAAATTGTACAATATTTGCTACAATTTAAAGAATGTAGCAGGCTCATTAGTTTTTTAGTTTGAATTTCATTGTGTTTAACTTCTCATATCACTTATTGAAGATCAATGAAAACCACTCATAAAGTTGCGTGTCAATGTGATAGTTGATCTTTTGGTGATTTGTTTGTGGGTAGGAGCTTGGTCAATGTTTGTGAGACACGTAATTGATTGGTATTCCAGATCAGTATATATCTGTCTAGTTTGTTTTCTAAACAGCAATATATGTTGTGATGAGATGGCCAAAACAATGGTTTTGTGTGCAAGTTTACACTTTCTTGTTATGTTATTTAGGGTCTCCATTTTGTTGCATTTCAGTTATGGTTATTTGTTGCAGAGGACATGGGGTCATTTAGTGACAAAGGGAAACATACCTTTGATAGACAACTTTAAGAAATTTTCCTTTTTTCCTTTTTATAAACAAAATGATGTGTACTCTTTGGTTTCCTTATAATTTTCAGTGTTACTAAATCTTTTACTTTAAAGGTCTTTGGAGAGGTAGCTGAAGGGCATGAGACATTGACTAGGATTAATGAAGCTTATGTGGATGACAAGAATCGGCCATATAAAAATATCAGGTTCACTAATCCGATTGTTCATATTTGTGTTGTGGTTGATTAGTTCCATGATTTTCATAAAAAGAGAAGAAAAATAAAAATGTGTGGCGAGCGGGATCAAGCACACCTATATACTTGATGATCCTTTTGAAGATCCATCTCAATTAACAGAATTGATTCCAAATCTTCTCCAGAAGGGAGGCCGAAGGATGAGGTAATAATCATTTTTGTATGGGCACTTTAATAGAAATTATGAAGCATTAAAAACTAAATGGTCGTGTGGTATATCTAGCTCTAGAAAACACAATTTATGAGCATGAAAACTACCAACTGTTATAGCTTGATTAGTGATATCACAATGAAAGATCCTACATGCTTTGAAGGATTTCAGCTTTAAAATATGTTGTATTATGGTAGAAATTGAGATATAGGCAACCAATCCCGACAAATGATGATGGAAGATATATAGTGCATGACTAGAGACTTGGAGTTGGTTGTACAAGCCTTATGATGCCTGGAACTAGTGGAAGCTCGTATGGTGAATTTGTAATGTGACCACAAGTCCCTTGAAATTTCAAACAATCTTGAGGTTGACCATCTACTATTGGTTTTATGAAACTGGATACGTTAAGAGTATAATATGAGGTGGAACTAAAAAGCAGTTGCTCCCTTGACTTAAATAGTAGGAAAGACAAGGTTGAAGCAAGTTATTTTTATGGTAGACTTGGTAAGGAAGATTACTTGGATTTGGCAGTTAACCTGAATTAAAATGGAAACCTAAGCTAGAACATTAAAAAAAAATTGTTTGTGAAACTTAAATTGATAGGTATTAATACATTTTGAATCTCATTTATCATTTTGGATTTTTTTTGTTTTTGGTCGTAAAAGTTAAAAGTAAAGAAATATAAATTGAAAGCTGATGTTATTGTAGAAGGGTTAACAATGTACAAATTGTCGCTCGCGTACGTCTTCGGGGACAGTGAGAGGGAGAGAAACCCCATAACAAAGCCCCCACAAGTAGCTTCCCGAGCTCACCCCGTCAAAACCGGTGCATAGTCATCAGCCAGTTCAGGCTCCGATCACAGCCGTAGCTCTCCGGCTCTTACCTAATCCTGATCCGTTCGCCCCATTCAGCCCTTTTATTAACCATCGTGTTTTCCCATATTTTAGAAACATGCCCACTTCCTGTTTTGTTTTTCTTTTTTTTTGACCGTCTAACGTAGGAGCCTATTATTTTCTATTTTCGCAGTCACCAAAACAAGATGTCAGTGCTCATAGTCACTAGCTTAGGGGACATAGTTGTTGATTTGTACACTGACAAGTGCCCTTTAACCTCCAAAAACTTCTTGAAGCTTTGCGAGTAAGTAACTCCTGTTTACAAATACATGCACATATTTTGGTTTGGTGGATTTGATTCAGTTTCCTGAGATAATTGGGTTTTGATTTTAAGGGAAGTATATAGTCAACAGAGTTAACTTTTTGCATTACTTGTATTTGGTGACCAACGGTTTCCTTAAGCTCTGTTCCTTTTTTATAGTTTGGTTTTGTTTAATTTTCTTTTGCATAACTGGACAAATTAAAACTTCAATCTTGGAAATTTTGTCCCCCTCAACATTTCTAGTGACTACGAGCGTGTTAATTTCATTCCCTTGCTTCATTTTATTCTTTACATGTTCTTATATTAATGTAGGATTAAGTACTACAATGGTTGCCTCTTTCACACCGTTCAGAAGGATTTTACTGCACAGACAAGTGATCCAACTGGTATCGGAGCTGGTGGGGATTCAGTTTACAAGTGGGTGGTTGTGTTATGCCGTATTTTCTGAATTCTACTAATTTCTGCTTACAGTTGTTCATCCTTCTGGATGATGGTTATGTTTGTACAAAGTTCTTGGATATATGAATGCTTGGTGGCACCTCTATTAATTGATACTATACCCTTTCATCAGATTTCTATACGGTGATCAGGCTCGCTTTTTTAGTGATGAAATCCATCTTGATCTAAAACATACTAAGGTAGGGACTATTGCAATGACAAGCGCTGGAGAGAATCTGAATGCTTCTCAGGTGGGTTATAGTTTTCTGAACCGTTATGAATTTGTCTCTTTTTGGTTTTCATACATTTTCTTTCAATTTGGAACATTTGAATTATTATTTTAATATCTTATTTCTCTCTAAACTTTTGTAGTTTTACATAACACTGCGTGATGATCTGGACTATCTTGACGGGAAGCACACAGTAAGTGTTGAACCTAATTACCCAATTAACAGTGTCCTTTTCTCTCTCTCTCTTTCTTGATGTGCATTTATAGGTTTCTTAAAAAAATACATCATGGAGAGTTAGAATATTAATCTAGAATTTGTCGAATGCTAGGCACATTACATGAATCCTTTGGACTTGCAATGACATGCTACCTTGTAGGATAGGATTGACACTGGTTTATGGCTTTTACCATATGATGTGTTTTAACTTGACAAATTCTTCTGTGGCCTTAAATTGTACAATATTTGCTACAATTTAAAGAATGTAGCAGGCTCATTAGTTTTTTAGTTTGAATTTCATTGTGTTTAACTTCTCATATCACTTGTTGAAGATCAATGAAAACCACTCATAAAGTTGCGTGTCAATGTGATAGTTGATCTTTTGGTGATTTGTTTGTGGGTAGGAGCTTGGTCAATGTTTGTGAGACACGTAATTGATTGGTATTCCAGATCAGTATATATCTGTCTAGTTTGTTTTCTAAACAGCAATATATGTTGTGATGAGATGGCCAAAACAATGGTTTTGTGTGCAAGTTTACACTTTCTTGTTATGTTATTTAGGGTCTCCATTTTGTTGCATTTCAGTTATGGTTATTTGTTGCAGAGGACATGGGGTCATTTAGTGACAAAGGGAAACATACCTTTGATAGACAACTTTAAGAAATTTTCCTTTGTTCCTTTTTATAAACAAAATAATGTGTACTCTTTGGTTTCCTTATAATTTTCAGTGTTACTAAATCTTTTACTTTAAAGGTCTTTGGAGAGGTAGCTGAAGGGCATGAGACATTGACTAGGATTAATGAAGCTTATGTGGATGACAAGAATCGGTCATATAAAAATATCAGGTTCACTAATCCGATTGTTCATATTTGTGTTGTGGTTGATTAGTTCCATGATTTTCATAAAAAGAGAAGAAAAATAAAAAATGTGTAACTGACAGGATCAAACACACCTATACACTTGATGATCCTTTTGAAGATCCATCTCAATTAACAGAATTGATTCCAAATCTTCTCCAGAAGGGAGGCTGAAGGATGAGGTAATAATCATTTTTGTATGGGCACTTTAATAGAAATTATGAAGCATTAAAAACTAAATGGTCGTGTGGTATATCTAGCTCTAGAAAACACAATTTATGAGCATGAAAACTACCAACTGTTATAGCTTGATTAGTGATATCACAATGAAAGATCCTACATGCTTTGAAGGATTTCAGCTTTAAAATATGTTCTATTGTGGTAGAAATTGAGATATAGGCAACCAATCCCGACAAATGATGATGGAAGATATATAGTGCATGACTAGAGACTTGGAGTTGGTTGTACAAGCCTTATGATGCCTGGAACTAGTGGAAGCTCGTATAGTGAATTTGTAATGTGACCACAAGTCCCTTGAGATTTCAAACAATCTTGAGGTTGACCATCTACTATTGGTTTTATGAAACTGGATACGTTAAGAGTATGATATGAGGTGGAAATTAAAAGCAGTTGCTCCCTTGAATTAAATAGTAGGAAAGACAAGGTTGAAGTAAGTTATTTTTATGGTAGACTTAGTAAGGAAGATTACTTGGATTTGGCAGTTAACTTGGATTTGGCAGTTAACCTGAATTAAAATGGAAACCTAAGCTAGAACATAAAAAAAAATTGTTTGTGAAACTTAAATTGATAGGTATTCCACATTGATGGTGGAAGAGAGTTCCATAGCAACATGCACAATAAAGAAATTGTTGAAACTTAAATGTTGTTATTAAACAAACCTAAGAATTTGTTGAAGGGCTACTGCAACTAGTAAAATCATCAATAATGTAACTAATGATGAAAGAATTGCTAAAGACAAGCTATTGCAACTAATAAAATCGTCAATAATGTAACTAATGATGAAAGAATTGTTGTAGACAAAAGTATGGTATCTAATTCCTTTATAATTAAGGAAGGCAATAATGTCCAAGCTTGACGTTTCACTTGTGGATAAAAGGGTCATGTTTCTTTACTTTCCTGCAATGGGGGGAGAATGTAGTTGAACTTGAGGAAGAACTAGAAAACCAATTTATGATTAATATGAAGAGAAGATAGAGGATATTAAAGTTTGTCCTATAAGAGGGTCTTTGAAAGTACAAAAGATGAGGTTTTTGTTTTGCTCAAATGAAGAGTCAACCTAAAGTAGAAGCTAGTTTTCTTCCAATGTGAACTCTCATAAGTAAAGTTTAGTGCTCATGGATCTTTTGTCCTATAAGAGGGTCTTTGAAAGTACAAAAGATGAGGTTTTTGTTTTGCTCAAATGAAGAATCAACCTAAAGTAGAAGCTAGTTTTCTTCCAATGTGAACTCTCATAAGTAAAGTTTAGTGCTCATGGATCTTTTGTCCTATAAGAGGGTCTTTGAAAGTACAAAAGATGAGGTTTTTGTTTTGCTCAAATGAAGAATCAACCTAAAGTAGAAGCTAGTTTTCTTCCAATGTGAACTCTCATAAGTAAAGTTTAGTGCTCATGGATCTTATTATGCTTTCCTAGTATAATATATTAATATACTTGGACAAGCGGTGGTTATAGTGATGATGCAATTGTGATAGGGATTCATAAAGATCTAATGATGTTCTGTGTTGCTTCAATTGGAATCCCAATTCAAAAAAATAAAGAAGGCCAAGGCATTACATTTCTAATTATTTTAAGCAATCCTCACCCTTTGCTTACCCGGTCTATCATAAACAAACACCAATTTCCATTGGCACCATTCTTACTACTAATGGCGATTTGTCGAATGTAGATAACATTTGAATGGTTATCTTCAAGGATATTGTTAATAAGCTTGTTATACCTAGTTTAGGGCACACATAAGTACTATTTTAGCTTTAGCTAGGGGGCTAATTTTGGTGATATCTTCAATTCAAGGTGCTAACATAAATGTTTTCAAAATATGGCTTACTCCCCTTGAAAGCTTTTCATCTAGTGATGGTGTGTCTTATAGGTAGTAACTTGATAATACTTCTATTTGTTCTACATCAGATTTTTTTGAATAGTACAGGAAATATATAGGATAATACAACTAATCACCTCCTTAATTCAAGGAGAATTTATTCATTCTCTAAGAAATAAAATTTTCGTTAATTTAGCCACTAATTTATAGAATATCAACTAATTATCTCTAGAGAACCAACTAGTTATTTCTATAATATCAACAACTATCAACATATACAAAAGAAGTACAACTAAATACTCTAGGAATAGGTCCGTTGAGATTCTAAAATCGGGATAATAGGTATTAAGGGTTTGTATGGGATTTCTATTGTCTTACACGTGGGAGACGTTATTTATTGTATGTGTGGTAGTTAGTACTGCCTCCCACAGGAGGATGTAGGAACATTCCCTTTAAAGAGTAGAGTTGAGTTACTTTAAGTAAATGCCCATTTTTCTCTTCGACTACCCCATTTTTAAAGGTGTATCAACATGGAGTCATGAATAATTCCCTATTTTTGAAAGTATGGTGACAAAATCTGATTATAATCTTTAGCATGGTCCGACATAAAGCTTTTAATCTTAACTCCAAGTTGGTTTGAATCATGGGATACAAAATTGGAATAGTAGGACTAACATTAGATTTATATTTGATTAAGAAAATCTGTGTAATCCAAATACAATCATCAATCAAGAAGACAAACCAATGAGGCCTAAAAATATTAGGAATAGAAAAGTCGCCTCAGATATCCCTATGAACCAAATGAAAAGGATGATGAATTATTTTAGTATTAAGAGGAAAGGATATGTGATTACATTTTGCCAATTCCCAATGAAAGACTGACACACCTAATTCCTTTGAACAAATGTGGAAACATGAGTTTTAAAAGTCTAAAAGATTAATGAAGAAAGTGTAAATGGTAAAGCCGAATGACATCTTTATTAAAGTACTAAGAAATGACAGTGAACAAATTATTGATGATTTTTCGTGAATATTCAAGATGATAGACCATTCCTTCCCTTGGCAAGTCCACTCGTTCCTGAGTCTTGGTCCTAAAAAACACAATAAGAGAAAAAAATTGCATAACATTTATGGCCATATGCAAGCTTTTGGATAGACAAACGGTTGGCTGATAGTTTTGGCACAGTAGCTAATTAACTATTGACCACTATAATCTTCCTATTAATAAGGTATGGGGTATAGTTTTGAAAAAAATTGTGAAGAATAAATTGTATGTTTTGAGGTGTTAAGAGTCAATTATCCAAGCGTTGGCCTAGTGCTTCTGTAAGGGATTCATGCAAAAAGATAGCCAAAGAACTAGTTCCAAGAAGCCGAAGGGATTCATGCAAAAAGATAGCCAAAGAACTAGTTCCAAGAGGCTTCTTAAGAGATCCTAATAAATTCCTAAAATTTCAATTTCCTTACTATTAAAAGCTCCTTTATTTGAAGCTTCATCTTTTTGGGAATGGTAACTTTGGATGCATACATATTGGGCACATGAAAAACAAAAGAATTAAGTCTCAAGAAAACATAGCAATGAAAGTTGCTCATAGAAGAATTCTCGGAAAATAACCTCGTGGCTCGATACCATGGCACAAAATTGAAGAGGAAATAATTTGTGTTCTTACAATTGATTTTGAGTTACATGGTTATATATGTCATAGTATATGAGAAAATACTAAACAATCTCCTAGGATCCCAAAATCTTTGGGATATGAAAAAATTTATTTTCTAAAACTTGTATATAATTAATCTACAACTCAAGACATGTATATATATAGAAAAGTCCTTCTAATGGTATAAGCATTTCATCTAAACTTCCAAATAAGGATAAAATCCTATTTAATAAATACTTTTATCAACGCTTAATAAACTGAAACTCTAATCTAACATGGATAAATTAAAATGTAAAACCTTTTCTTTTCGATAAAAATTAAATTAATTTTTACTCGCATTTTGCTCTACTTCCCACAATCTTCACTTTACACCACACCAACTCCCTTATTTAAATGGGCCATTGTAGTACTGGAATTTTCACTGGTATTTGATTTAGCTTCTGTTTTGCATCAAGTTACTCTCATTATGTATCATGTTGAAACTTGCTTCAGGAGATAAAATTTATCTATTTTAGTCTGCATGTTTTGTCTGTGTTTTTGTTTCAATCAAGTTCTATCCCTTCCACAAAGTGTATTTGGATGTACATCTTTGTAATTGACAATAATTTTTGAGGTTTCTAGCAATATCTTTTCATTCATTTTTATGATGTTTTTATCAAATGGATGAATAGTTAATTTACTTTTTTATTAAATTTCTTTGAAGCATTTGGTGATGATCAATGAGTAATAAATGTGTTGAAGAACCTTATTCATATAATATATTTTCATTACTTACCATTACTCAAACTAGAAGAATAGAACTGAGAACAGTTAGCTAACCCAATGGAACCAAATTTCTATTTCGTGGTTGCACTATGTAGTATTACCATGTGCAATGTGATTATTGCTTTTTGTACTCTTAGTAACCTCGAAAGACCACACAAGGTCTGCTATGCTTTGCTTTGAGACTAAAAGGAAGCAGAAAAAGAGAGGACATAAAAAATTTAGTTAATAGTTACCTGGGTATGTATACGTTCTTGAATTTATTAGGACTAAAAAAGCATTGTTTGGGCTTCATGAACGTGAATACCGTACCACGTTTCATTTAGAGACCTAAATTGTTAATCTCTTTTATACTTTGATGTTAGCCCACAAATACACACAAACATATGTGATATTTCATTAATTAATTTATATTAGATTTGTTTTGATTTTTTTGTTATGGTTTAGTTTGTCATGTAGTTTACTAGTTTTATCTATCTTATGTATGATTATGATCATTTGATTTTTTGGTAACCAGGCTGATGATGAGGTTCGGCTTGAAGATGATTGGGTGCCTATGGATGAGCAATTGGGCCCAACAGAACTTGATGAAATTGTTCGAGCAAAGGAAACTCATTCTAGTGCTGTAGTTCTTGAAAGTGTGCGCATCTATACCACGTAACTAATCCATTTGCTTAGTATTATTTCTATTAATATTTAATACTTATGCCATTTATGGAAGCGGTCTTGATATGTGCATAAAATTGTTTCATTACTTACATGCAGATTAGGGACATTCACGATCTTTGAAATAAAGCCTCTGATAATGTTCTTTTTATGCGCAAATTGAATCCGATTCTTGAAGTAAGTCTTTGTTTTCTCATATGGGGCGTAAACTAAGGTCCTATTTGGTTTCACCTTTTGTTTTCTGTTTTGATTTTATTTTCAATTTTCAATCCATACTATGATATGAGATTTGTTCAATTATATATAAATTTCAATCTCTTGATTCGGGATGAAGATTTGCATCGATCTTCTCTCGGTTTGGTACTATTATATAGTGAGTAGTTACCTATTCATTACCTATCTTTGTTTTTTGTTTTGTTCTAGGATGTTAGTTGATTCTTTGTGTTGGGGTGATCAAGTCTTCAAAAACTTTTGTTTTAACATAATTAGATGATGGCAGGCTGAAGTCATTCGCGATTACAAGGCTGGAGATAGCTTTGCTATGCATTTATAGGTGTGTTGATCTTACCTCTTAGACATGTGCTTCAAGGGAGCTTGTCTACTTATGCATCCACTCCTTATTTTATATGTCTCTACTTGTATATCGTTGTTCGTTCTAAAATATATGTACTCTTGATAGAGAATGGAGAAAGGAAACATAAATGTCCACTAACCCTTATAATTTTTCTTTCAATTTTATGTTTGTTTCATAATTTGTTACATTGCTTGTTTTTGCATTCCTTGTTTCATCATGTGTAAACTATTTACATCTTTACCGTCGCATTATGATGAAATTGTAGAAAGATATCTTGTTACCTTTGCACTTATCTCCTATTTTTCACATGTTTTAATTATGTCTATTACTTGTCACACATATTATTATTATTATTATTTTGTTGAGTCGAGTTTGAGACTAAGGAAGCTGTGAACAAGCTTATTCAAGGTATGATGAAGGATTTAAATTCCTTGTTTTCTTATGATATTTATATCTCCTTTTATGTTGAATTGACATTTACATGTTACACATCCATTGACTTCTCGTTTAAGATTGCTTCTCCTCTTGGGTTATGAAGGAAGGGATTTTCTTGAGGCACAATTTTGTTTAGTTGATAGTGAGTATATAGTTCTTAAATTGAAAATGTCAACATGGAAATTAGATAGGTAGAGTTGATAGCCCTTTCATCCATAAAAACAAATTAAAAAGAGGAAAAGAAAGGGATGAAGATTTGTTTCACATACTCTCGAGAAACTTGTGAAGTAAGGCTTTGTTTAGGAATATTTAATCTCTCACATGTGGTTCATGTATTTGTTTCACATTTAAGTTTGCTTTTAAAAGTTACATTCTTTGAAGATGGGACAAAGTGTCTTCTTCGGATGAAAACTTCCACTTAGATAAGAAGTTAAACCTTTAAATGTGAAATCAGATGGGCATATACTCTATATAGCATATTTGTCAATAGGTCTTCTACATTTCATATTATAAGTTTTAGTTCTTAATAGCTTTGTGGGCATTTATGTTCCTTGTGTTTTTTGTAAACATTTCCTAATCTTCATCTTTAAATTTGTGTTTTTAGCTATCTTTCAACACATATACAAAAGAAATAGGATTTTTTAGTAACTTTGTAGCGTAAAATTGGACCATTGTCTATGTTAAATATAAGGGTAGTTTAGATTTTTTAGTTATGTAGAGTTGTATTTTGTATAATATTGCTATTTGTAGTGAATTAATGTTAATTAAATTCCTTTAGTTAATACAAATGGTATCGGACAAGGAAATTTCGAGCCACTCACTTGACCTATTTTTATGTCAACATGCTACTTTCTTTGGGTATATTGTTTTCTTGACCATAAATTTTTGGCTAGTATTATCCCTTCTCTTCTCATGAACTCCTTCTCTTATCACTTATCTTTTAATCTTATGTTGATGACCTTTCTTTTATTAAAGTTATTTTGTCCTAGCTAATGTTCTCCTTGATAGTGGCTGTTGCCTTTGTTGTTCGTTGTTGCTATTGCCTATGTCACTTGCCAAGTTTCCTCATTGCTTTACCAAATAACATGATAATTGTAGAGTTACTTCACTAGTTTGGCCACCATCCACATGACAAGCTTTGATGCTTGTTGCTACTACTATCCGCTTTGTCACTTATTAATTGATTAGGACAAGCTTCAATTTTATTCTACTTCCTTTTGATTGTCATGTTAGATCAATAGATATTTTGCTCAATTAGGATTTAAAAGAAAATTAAAAAAAGTCCCAAATGTTACATCTTTTCTATCTTCCAAAACCTTCACTATTGGACAATTTTTTGCTACTCCGATGGTCACCATGGAATGCCAAATTGTCGTGAACTATTCTTTCTGTGATATTTCCATCTTTATTTTGTTTCCTCCTTATGGTATTGAGAACGGCCTAATCACACTGATCACTAATGTAATAGCTTTATGTGTTGCAAAAGCCGAGCTGTCATAATTAACGCCATCTCTAAAGAAAATTGAAATTTATTCGTCAAGATGTGCAGGAAGTCGTAACAAGACGTTTCTATTGTAGTGTTTAATTACCATATTAATTCCTTGTTGGACTTCAGATTAAGCCTTTTATCTTTCAAGAAAAACTAAATTTGTGTTTTCCGCAGATGGATAATGCCTTGATTGACGATTGAAGGATACATGTTGATTTTAGTCAAAGTGTTTCAAAGTCAGTGGTCTCAATTCAAGCGCAAAGACAACCAGATGGGTAAAGGTAATAATGAGCAGTGATTCTATATATAATAACATGTGTTCATATGAATATTATACGTGCGCTTTTATTGTATTCGTGTTCTCGTCTTCTCGCTTGAAGTTTCTTGAAAGTGTGTGAGCTATGAACCATTTAGTAGGCCACCAAGTCTTAGTGTTCTTGGGGAAACATTGATATTACGTAGAACATGTGCCTATTTGATTCTCCTCCTGTGTGGATTTTTCTATTCTCTTGTTTGGAATTTTCTATTTTAAAAATATTAATATTACTAAAATAAAAATTGGCATTCGATAATTTGATATATTTCAATAGGGGGTTAGAAGAATCCTTAAACCATATAAATTTTTCTTTTTTAAATTTTCATTACCTAATCATATATATAATATATATATATAGGGTTGATTCCATAATCATTTAGTATTTTGGATTAATCTTATGTTGTTGTCAATTAGGAAAACCCTCCTTGCCTTTCTCCTTTTATGCTACTCTATTTTGGTGGAGAAAATGTGGTGTTTGCTAGTTTTTTTCTATGTTAGATTCTTGTTAAGTGTATTCTTGAGTTGTCATCTTCTTCTTTGTAGGAAAAGGCTGCTCAAAGTGTGGTGCTATGGATCATATGGCTAAATATTGCGTCGGAGATCCCACCAGTAACCAACCTTTCAAATACATTATAAAGGACTAGCAGGTTATCCTTTGCAAGAAAATCTTGTGATGAAAGTGCCGATGAATTTATATCTGAGGCAAAAATTAACATGAAGAAGAACTAAGATGAAATGACATTTTTTCAGATAAGATAAAAATAGTCAACAAAGAAGCCAACGTTAACAAATGTGATAATTATTTCACAACTTTATTGAGAAGGAACAATGAGACGAAGGTTGGTGAGGCAAAACGCACCACAGAATAAGGAGGGAACCTTAAAAAAATGTTGCGTAAAGAGAAAGAAAGGGTTTTGTTGACATTATAAATTGAAAAAATTAGGATGAAAAAAGTAATCGACAAAAGAATCGGTTACTGACCTGAACGGTCGTTCTTTGTTTGTTGAAATAGAAGAAGTAACCTTGACTATTGATTGAAACGTCAATCTATGTTTTGATTTTATGTTTGATTATTGGATATAACGAAAAGACGTCTCGATATCTGTTTTCAAGATTTTGGTATACTCGAAGAAGACATAGGGAATTGATAAGTGAAATTTAATCGGATTTGGAAATGACATCAACTGAACTGTTTAAATGAAGAAGAACAAGAGCAAGCTGAAAGAAGCAAAAATGAGTTGAAGTAGTAAGAGGTTGAAAAGCGTATTTAAATAAGAAAAAGCGGACGGAAGTTCAAAAGTGAGCGAAAGCAAAAGTAGTTGTTATCTTGGGTAGATAATCTAATGGAAAATCTTGATACCTTGGCGAAAAATGACAAACAAGGGTCATCTATTGAGTGATCGTGGAGCGAGAGGAGTTCCTTTCGACATGAGAAAATATATGTACAAGGAAGAGGATGCTGTGGTGAAGAAGCGACTTTGCAATTTATGATAAATCTCTTCATATCGAAGTCTGCACTACGCCTTCTTATGCTAGAGTTTTAGATCGTTGAAGTAGAAATAATGATGAGACAGCAGACGATGAAAAACCGACGCAGACGGAAGGTGAGAAGCAGACGAAAGAAGAAAAAGTTCAAAAGTAGACGAAAGCAAAAGCAGTTGTTATACTGGAGAGATAATCTAATGGAAAATTTTCAACACCTTGGGGAAAAAATAACAAACAAAGGTCATCTGTTGACTGATCTGTGGAAAAATGGTGGAAAGAATGAGACGAAGCAGAGCAGCAAAAATAAGACGAAGTTAGGAAAGCAGAGGGAAGGTGAAAAACAGATGAAAGAAGAAAAGGACGTGGCAGTTGAAAAGAAGACGGAAGAAAAAGCAGACCAAAGCAAAAGCAGAGGCAAGCAAAAGCAGAGGCAAGCAAAACGAAACGATACTGGACAGATAATCTAATGGAAATTCTTGAACATATGGCAGTTGAAAAGCAGACGGAAGCAAAAGCAGATGCAAGCAAAAATAGACGCAAGCAAAAGCAGAGCAAAGCAAAGCGAGGCGATCTTGCACAGATAATCTAATAGAAATTCTTCAACACCTTGGCGAAAAAACAACAAACATGGCTCGTGTGTTGACTTATGTGTCAAAAATGCGGAAAGAATAATCTGAAGATTGTAACAATGTTTATCTTTCTTGTAGTCATTCATAATGTGTGAATCGGTTTTGGGTAAGACTACAAGTGTCCTTGTCCATAAGGTACTTCAGGGGTGTGTACACATATGCTTGAGTTTTGGATTGTTGAAGTATAAATAATGATGAGACAGCGAGACGATGAAAAACATATGCGAGCGGAAGGTGAAAAGCGACGAAAGAAGAAAAGGAGATGGCGGTTGAAAGCGGATTTGAAGCAAAAGCGGGCGGAGGAAAAAGCAGAGCGAAAACAAAAGTAGAGCGGAAGCAAAGGAGGCGGAAGCAAAAGCGGGCAAAAGCAGAGCGAGCAAAAGCAGATGCAAACAAAGCGAGGCGATCTTTATCGAGATAATCTAATGGAAATTCTTGACACCTTGGCGAAAAAACAACAAAGCTAAGTGATAAGTCGACTTGTACCATGTGTAAGTCGACTTACACATATTCGATACCGATAAGTCGACTTGTTCATTGGATAAGTCGACTTGTTCAAATCGATCTTGTTTATTTATTACCCTAAAGGCAATCCACTTTAGCGTTTTATTCAAAGTCGTGAGCGGACTTTATGAATAAATAAAGAAAAGGCATTATTCATTAATTTGATATTCATAAACATTGTTTATGAATTGATTTGATCTTTAATCAAATTAATGAAGTCCATGATATATGACATAGCATGAAGGAAATTATGATGTGATCATACTCACCGAGGTTCCTATCATGTGCAATTATGTCGATATCTAAATTCTCCTAGTCATAGGATTAATGAGGCCGGACATCATTAATCCGGATAGACTAGCACATGTCATATTCCTGATTGGATCAGCGGTGGATCTCGAAGCTGTAAATATGAGATATTTAGAATTGACATGTGGATGCTTACTAGTGGTAGTAAGTTCATTGGATGACCTGCCATGAGATCATCGTATGGATATCTTCTTCTAGTGTCAGTGATAATCTCATCATAGCAATGGTGCAAGTATCCTTAGACTTGAGGTACTCAAGGATATCTTGAATCTTGATCACGTGCTGACTCCATTCCTTGTTGCCTTCGGAGGTAACTCATAGGGTGGTGCTTGGAGTGCGACTTGAGGTATTGAAGATAATTGAGTAGCCAATAAAGTTCACCACTTACGGATTAGCGAAGAGATAACCATAGCCTCTTGTCGGGATCATTACTAAAATGGCGGCATGTATGTCATGAAGAGTGTCTTCATTGACATATAGAGTAATGAGTCTAGGGCGAAGCTGATATCACTGGGCTAGACTCGGTCTAGTGAGAGTTGACACTTTGACCATACTCATAACCAAGTGGGGTATAGGATGATGAAAGGACGAATTGCACGGTAATTATACATGGAAGGGTTCGTGATCCGGTTCGTGATGAATACATCAAACCGATTACTTTCCGGTCAATTAGGGGTCATGATGTGTTCTAGATACCGCTCATGACTTGCTCAGATTAATTGTTAATCTAAGTGGCCAACATAACAAGAGCTAAAGGGTCACACGCGTAAGAGTGACTTCGGAGAATCAGAAATAGTATTGGACGAGTTCCAATTATGGAGACATTAGGATTAAATGGATCCCATGGGATTGAGATATGTCGATGAGATCGCGACATCGATATTGCTAAGAAAGGTTTAGGAAATTTTTGACAGACGGGGCCCGATAAGCCGTGGGGACCAGGCCCAGATTGGATGGACCTTAGCAAATATATTCTAATTAATTAATTAAATAATTAATTAATTAATTATTATATAAATTTAGCATGTGATGTTAGTTGGTTAAAGGGAGAAGAGATAAGTTCCTTTGAAAAGTCAAAGTTACTTAGTTTATTCATTAAAGAATGAATGGCTAATACACTTCCACTTGTCACAAGCTTATGGTTACATTTTAAGTGTTAAAATATAACCCTAATAAGCTTGTTAGTGGAGTAGTCGACAGCTCCTTGGAGAAAAGAAGAATGAAGCTTGAAATGTTTAAGTGAAAAGTTGAAAAGGGTTTTCAATTTCTTCTTCTCTCATAAGCCACCATCGATTTCTCTCTTCTCCAAGCTTTGTCCAACCTCGGTCTGAAGCTCTCCGGAGACGGTAGGGTCTAACGACCTTTAATCTGTTCTAGCTATTCCGGGTCAAAGGTTTGATCCGGTTAGATTTTCGATCTCTGCGTGGATACCTTTAGAGATAGTCTCTTTTGGCTATTTAGGTTGATGTCTTCATACCGATACACGGATCACAGGATTGGAAAAGTCCGGGAACAAAATTTTTTTTTTCCACGCCGGTACATGTGATGTACCTCCCGGGATTTTCCTACACAAACATGGTTCATGTGTTGACTTAGGTGTGAAAAATGGCGAAAAGAACAAAACGAAGATTGTAACAATGTTTATGTTTCTTGTAGTCATTCATAATGTGAATCGGTTTTGGGTAAGACTACGAAGTGTCGTTGTCTATAAGGTACTTCATGGGTTGTGTCAGATATGCTAGAGTTTTGGATCGTTGAAGTAGAAATAATGATGAGACAATGACGATGAAAAGCAGACCTTGAAAAAGAGGCAAGCTATTGAAAAGCCGTGAGTTGAACATGAGAGGAGTTGAAAGCGACGGAAGTTCAAAAGCGAGAGAAAGAAGAAAAAGCAGACGGAAGTTGAATAGTAAAGGAAAACAAAAGCGAGCGGAACTCCTAAAAGCAGAGCGAAAAGAAGTAAAAGCGAGCGAAGTTGAAAAAGCAGAGGAAGCAAAAGCAGAGGAAAAAGCGAGCGGATGCAAAGTGGAATGACAAAAAAAAATTTTAAATTTTTTTCAGCGAGTCTTGTGAAAAGAACAAGTTTGTTTTAATTAAGCGTTTTCGTTGGTTTTATTTTTTTAAAAGGGAAATACACAAGTTACAACTTGTTTGATTGAAGTCTCAACTTCTATCGTCTTAAATAACACGATGCAATATTACAATTCTTCAAAGTACAATCTTGATGAACGTATTTACAATCTTCCTATTCAATCACAAGTAGCTGCTATATGGACTGACACTGACGATAAACAACATGATAAATGTCCTCATATCCAAGTCTGCAATAGGCATTCTTTATTTGCGGCATCCTTTTTGAGATTTGTCTCTGCTTAATGTAAATGGTGGAAGTTTGTGTCGCTCAAAAACTGATTAACACATTATGAATGACTACAAGAAAGATCAAGATTGTTACAATCTTCCTATTGGATCACAAGGACAGTGAAAACCGACGTGGAGAATGATAGACATGATAAATCTCGTCATATCCAAGTCTCCAGTACGTCTTCTTTATTTGAGCCATCCTTTTTCGGGACGGCAACATGATAAATCTCGTTATATCCAAGTCTGCTGTACGCCAAGAGTTGGTGAACATTGATATTCTTTCGACAGCAACAAAAGTGGACAGCAACAACAGCGAAACCGCAAAAACATGTGTACAAACAAAAAAAGCAAAGAAGATTTACAAGTAACGAGAGGAATAAAACTAAGAGGCGATATCTGCGAATGAGCAAGAAGACACTATATAAGCGATCCAAGGGCATGGATTGTGGGGCCCGTGCGTGGTCGCTGACAAAATATTGCATCGAAAAATTGGGTGAGGAGATTGTGTGTATAGAGAAAGCGACACAACATGAATGACAATATGAATGAATGAAAAGATATAAGCAGATATAAGTAGTCGAGAAGGGCATGCATTACTTGACGCTTGCGCCTAACAAAATATTGCATCGGAAGATTGTGTCGGAAGATTGATATATTAGTGATTCAGTATTATTTAATATCGTAATGTAAATATTATTATTCCTATTAGGTATAATAGAAATTTTAAACTTATATTAATAAAAACAAATATGCAATGAACCGTTATTATGATTGTATAAAAAATATGAATATATGAATGAAGTTGAATAATAATAATGAATATAATAATCATGATAAAAATATTTAGAAACTGATTGGACATACATGTAAAAGTTATAGCATTACGACTTTGAGATATGTACAGAGCCTTGAAAAAACAGTAGCAAAAAAGAGATCAGGGAAGCGGACAAAAGAAAAGTGAGATGATATAGAAGATGAGCGATAGAATTGGCCTATGAGGTCTTCATAGAAGTTGTAGATCTTGAATAATCATGAATTGAATAATCATGATATTGGAAATAACAATAACATTAGAAGGTGATGAACCATATGTTAAGTCAAGATGACTTAACAATTATGATTTGATTAAGAACAAATACTCATGAGAAAACAAGCGAAGAAAGAAAGGCAGACGGAGAAAGAAAAGCAGACTAAGTAGAAAAAGCAGACGGATAATGAAAACCGGGCGAAGTAGAAAAGCAGACGGAGAATAAAAACAAGCGAAGTAGAAAAAGCGGAGAAAGAAAAGAAAGCAGAGGAAGTCGAAAAGCGAGATGGAAGCCAAAACAAGCGCACATGTTACTCCAATCTATTCCCGAACACTAGTGCAATCAATCAGTCAAAGAATCCGATTCAGCATTCAGGAGTGAAGCACATAGAAGTCAGACAACACTTTCTCGAGAGAGTATGTGCGAGAGGAAGGTGGTGCGTCTACGATTCATAGAAAGCAGTATCGATGGCGAGACATGTTCACAATACCATTAATGAAGAGCGGTTTGAGAAGATCGACGCTTGATGTCAATATGGTTATGTTAAGTGAGCAGTCGAGCTAAAGTAACGATAAAACTAACGGCGTCAGAAATAGTGAGCTACAGCTGGAAAGTCTGATAATCTCGAGGATTTTAATCACTCTAGAACACACCGACTATATCTCTACAAGTAGTCTAAAAGCGAAATCATTAGGGTCATTCTCATCTCATTTGTTCATTTTGCTTTCTCGATTTTCTTAAACATCCAACCCTAAAAAGCTTACGAGTCGGTTTTCCTTGTGAAATAGTGGAGGTAGCCATGATATTCTGAAAACATGGATTTCGAGTCATTGAGGAATGATGGTATGGATGTGGGCGAGAGATTGTAATAGTGGTTGGAGGAACTTCTTTGAGGTACAAGAATCGGTATACACAAATGAGGTTTTCGATTTTGGAAGAATGCTCACTAGTAGACAACAACAGTAGTATCATCGATAGATGGTATATCCGTTGTTGTGACTAAGGAGTTAATAAAGAAAGTGACGCTTGTCCGTCGGTTGGTGAGACCACGCCTACCAAGGCGGATGGATATGCCAAGTCGGTATGAGAGAGGAAGATGTCGGAAGACAATTATATGGAGCCAATGATCCATGGGAGAGGAAGACCTCTAGTTTGGTTCCGAAGGCGAGGATTCGCATGCAATTCATTTAATTGCATTTTACCCAGAGTGAGTTCAAGGCATTTGGTGACAACGTTGGACGAACAATGCTTGTTTTACTCGCTAAATCGCAATCCATCGACTTACCCTTCTTAATCTTTGACTACATGATTAAGGGATGAAGGATACAAATAGCTATCCTTACGGTATGTTGCTTATAAGGATTTTAAGGAATCCAGTCGTCCTACATTGAGGACATAGAAGGATTATGGTGTGAAGAGTAAGATTGATTCAATGACAATCTGGCGAATGGGTGTAACGATCGTAATAAAAAAGTCGACTCTTGAAGGAGAACTAGGGTGAGGGGAGCATGTTTTGAAGATGACTCGTGCTTCAAGTTCTCGACTTCAAGTCGATCTGAAATCGCTGCGGATGAATTAAGAAGAATGATTGGAAGACCGCTAATAAAAGCAGCGTGTCTGGAATTGAAGCAAGGCAATCGCGAATGATGAAGAAGGTGCGCCAAAAGACAAGGAGAAAGTCTTTTAAGTGAAATTACAAAGAAGGCAAAGAGATCACCGAGGATTGAAAAGAAGTCATGTCAACTTCTTTGGGAAGTTAGTCGAGAGAAAGAAAACGTTGATCTTTGCTCAAATAGAAAAAGGCTGAAAGCAGCACGAGTTCACGAAACCCCATTGCTCAGCAGGAAGAACCGATGGAGCAAATCACAGTTCGGAGAATTCTAGTGAAGCCTGACCAGAGGCAATGGCGAGAATCGAGACTCGGATAGTGATGAACCTTATGCGATGGTATACAACTATCATCGGTTTTTGCAAAAATGTGAAGATCGAGAATGGTGGAAGTGGTTACGGAAGGAGAGCTACTATTGCATTCTCATATTCAACGATAAAGAAGATAGTTGTTGTGATACGGCCTATGTTGATTAATAGTAACACATAGAATTGCTAAAAGAAGATGAAAAGATCTTCTATGATGCTTTGAGGACGCTGCTACTAAGCCATACCCTTCAAAACGTCCCTGAAAACCGTGTACTATTTTTTCGATCACTGAAAACACAGAAATAAAGGTTGTACCAGATATTCAGCTAAGATATCCTCGGGATTTGACTAAGGGGAAGTCTAAATTGGCTTCTAGACAGAATAAAGATGAAGCGAGATGCAGCTATACTGACAAGAGGGAAGACTGTCTAGTGGGGGGAAGAGTAATAACAGGGACATTTATTGAGTTCCTTGTTCAGACAGTTCTACGTATTAGACCTCTGACTAATACACTGTCTATTCAAGTAGATGGATTACCCCTGCAAGGAAGACAGTTGCTGATGTTGCCTGCTCCATTTGACCTAGATCTTCCTGAAGCTGAAACGTTTATCTGTCCACCAATGATTGAGATAAATGAAGAATACATTCCGACCTCAGATGCTTATACTACTTCAATCCCATTCACTCCTCCCTCAGCAGATGTTGATCAATTCTCCTTGTCGATTGACCGACCAGATGAACTCAGCAGATTACGTGGTGAATTCAATAAGATGAAGGAGACGATGAATGATCTGAAGAAGATGATGATAGAACTCCTAAAGAGCCACCATCGTTAATTATTTTTTATTATAACAAATAGGGGGAGAATAAGAGCAGAAAAGAAGAGAATGAACAAGGGGAGAAGAGAATGAGCAGAAAAGAAGAGGGTGTTCAGAAATGAAGGTGTGACTGAAGCAGACGAAGAAAGGAAGAAGTCAAAGAAGAAGTACAGAAGATAAGTTTTTGTTTTCTTCAAAACTTTGTAATTTTGTTTTTTTGTATATAGTTTGTTATCATCAAAAAGGCGGAGATTGTTAA
Organism: Erythroxylum novogranatense; assembly: GCA_029891385.1. Taxonomy (NCBI): domain Eukaryota; kingdom Viridiplantae; phylum Streptophyta; class Magnoliopsida; order Malpighiales; family Erythroxylaceae; genus Erythroxylum; species Erythroxylum novogranatense. Next base: position 22,356,710 of record CM057229.1, read on the forward strand.
GTACAAATGACTTTAGTTAGATATGATTTTGATGAATAAGAAAAAGAACAAACAAAACACGAACACAGACGAAGTGAAGCAGACGCAGACATAAAGCAGACGCATACGCTAAGCAAAGTAGACGCAGACACAAAGCACACGCTAAACAAAGCAGACGCACACACAGAGCAGACGGAGATTCTAAGCAAAGCAGGCGCAGACACAAAGCAGACCCTAAGCAAAGCGAGCACGCACACAAAGCGAGGCAGAGAGAATAGTAAAGCGCGAGCGAGATGCAAATAATAAAAGCAGACGAAGACGCGATATAGACGCAGGAGAAGAATCAAGCATCTGGAAGAGTTTAAGAAACAAGAATCAAAAAGTAGTTGGAGCGAAGGCTATAAATACAAGTCCAAGTCAAAGATTGCAAAGTTAGACAACGCGAGAAAAGTGATCGTAAAAGCATTAAGTCCAAATTTAGGTGAGAGCTATTTTTGTAACAAGCATTTAAATACGTCATGAGATAGGCTGCAGAGGGTCGCAAAGAAGCGACGCGGCCTCCTGACAAAATATGGCATCAGAAGATTGGGTCAGAAGATTGCGTGTATATCGCGCGAAGACACAAGATAAAATATTGCATCAAAAGATTGGGTCAGAAAATTAGCGTAATAAAAAATAAAAGTTTAAGATTTCCATTGTATTAAGTAGAAAAACAAGCTAAGTACAAAAACAGACCGATAATGAAAAACAGACGAAGTAGAAAAACAGACAGAGAATAAAAAACAGACGAAGTAGAAAAAGGGACGGAGAAAGAAAAAAAGAGACGAAGTAGAAAAGCAGACGGAAGCCAAAAACAGACATCTGTCAAAGAATCCGATTCAACATTAACGATTGAAGCAGATAAAAGTCAGACATCAGTTTCTGAGAGACTATGTTTAGAGGAAGGTGAATGCGTCTGAGTTCATCGAAGCAGTATCGATGGCGGAACATGTTCACAAAACCATCAAGTGAAGAACGGTTTCAGAAGATGAGACACAATGTCATAATGGTTATGTTAAATGAACAGTCGAGCAAAAGTAACGACAACTAACGGCGTCTAAAACAGTACGGTACAGCTGGTAACTTCTCTCACAAGAAAGTTGTGGAGGGAAAGTTTGATAATCTCGACGATTTTAATGACTCTAGAACTCTCCGGACTATATCTCTAGAAGTAGCCTAAAAGCAAAATCATTACAGTTATTCTCATCTCTAGACGGTTCTTTTTGCTTTCCCTATTCTCTCAAACATCCAACCCTAAAAAGCTTACCAAAGTCAGTTTTTCGTTCTGAAACAATGGAGGCAGCCATGATATTCGGAAGACATGTGGATTTCGAGTCATTGAGGAATGACGGTATGGATGTGGAAGCAGAGATTGTAAGAGCTGGTTGGAGGAATTTCTTTCAGGTACGAGAACCAGTATACACAAATGAGGTTTTCGATTTTTGGAAGAATGCTCAGCTAGTAGACAACACTGTAGTATCATCAGTAGATGGTATATTCGTTGTTGTGACTAAGGAGTTAATAAAGAAGGTGACCGATTGTCCGTCAGTTGGTGAGACCCTCTCTACCAAGGCTGGATGGATGTCTCAAGTCGGTATGAGAGAGGAAGATGTCACTAGACAATTATATGGAGTCAATGACCCATGGGAGAGGAAGACCTCCAGTTTGGTTCCAAAGGCTAGGGTTCTTCATGCAATTTTGTTTAATTGCATTCTACCCAGAGCAGGTTCAAGACATTTGGTGACCACTCTGGATGAGCAATGTTTGTTCCACCTGCTGAATCGTAATCTCATAGACTTACCCTTCTTAATCTTTCATTACATGATTAAGGGGATGAATAACAAAAAGAACAAACAAAAAAGAACACAGACGACGTCAAGCAGACGCAGACACAAAGCAGACGCAGACGCAAAGCAAAGCAGATGCAGACACAAAGAGCCACGGCGTTAAGCAAAGCGACGCAGACACAAAGCAGACGCTAAGCAAAGCGAGTCGAGACCTGCAAGAGCGGAGACACGAATAGTAAAGCGGAACCTGAGATGCAAATAGTAAAGCAGATTTAAGGCGCCATATAATGCGCGAAGAAGAATCGAAGCGAGAGGCTAAGTGTGAAAGAATCTGGTTGTAGAGACTGAAGAGGCTCGTAAATTAGTTAAATTTTAATAATTTCATTACACATTTTTAATTTTTCATATTGATTTATACATTAAAATTATATAATAATATAAGCAATTAAATTATACAATTAATCGTTTTTAAGTTATGCTTAAATAACAATTAATTAATATTTTTCGACTCATTATAAAGAGATAATCTCCTTAACTATATAATCAATTAACTTTTTTCGCCTTTATATTAATTTAATTCTTCTTTACAAAATTTGCCTTACATATTTAATTTTCTATTATTGATAAAATTCATCAAATTTATGAAGTGTCAACCACTCTCACTCTCTATTTATGTTTTAGATTCAAGTTTTATTACTATCTAGTTCGTAAACAAAGTACAAACAAGTTTTGATCAATCAGAATCTAACTAAAATTCTGTAAAGAATTTAACTTCTAACACACAGTTTTTAAAGAATAATAAAAAAAGGGAATAGAGAATTCAGATACAATGAGTTACAGCTGATAACTTCTCTGACAAGGAAGTTTTGTAGGGAAATGCAAGACGATTTTTAGAATCCCTATGATTCTAGAATACGCGTGATAAGACCTTTCAAGTTGCCTGAAGCTGATATCATTGCGGTTGCTCTCATCTCTAGACGGTTCATCTTGCTTTCAAAACTCTTTCAATCATCCCACCCTAGACGAAAAACTAACCAGAGACAGTTTTAGTTCTTAAGCAATGGAACCAGCTATGATTTTCAGAAGGCGTGTAGACTTCGAGTCATTGAGAAATGATGGCTTGGATGTAGAACCGAGATTGAAAGAAATTTGGGTGGAGGAATTTCTTTGAGGTTCGAGAACCATCTATCTTGACGAAGTGTATGAGTTTTGGAAGAGCGCTCTACTTGTGAACAACAACGTGATATCTTGATGAGATGACATATCTGTTGTTGTGACTAAGGAGCTGATTAAAAGGTGACCGATTGTCCATCGGTTGGTGAGACTCTGTATACCAAAGCGGGTTGGATGTCAGAAGCCAGCATAAGAGAAGAAGATGTCAAAAGACAACTATATGGAAGAATGACTCATCGAGAGGAAGGCGTCTAGTTTGATTCCAAGGCTAGGGTTCTTCACGCTATTACATTTAATTGCATACTACCCAGGCGGGTTCTAGACATTTGGTGACAACTTTGGATGAACAATGCTTTTCTATCTCTAAATCGCAACCACAATCGATTTACCTTCTTGATCCTTCATTACATGATTAAGGGATGAAGGATACAACTAGTTATCCTTACGGTATGCTTAACAAGGATTTTAAGAATCGGAATCCTTCTCCACAGAGAAATAGAAGGATTGTACTAGTGAAGGTAAGATTGATTCAATCACAATAGGAAGCGAATGGGTCCGAGGACCGTAGGTAAACAAGCCGACTCTTGAGGAAAACAAGAGCGAGGGGAGCGTGTGAAGAAGACTCCCGCTTCAAGCTCTCCAACTCAGTGAGAATGAAATACTTCTCTGAAGAAATAAGAAGGCAGACGGAAGACCGTGATGAAACCGAACAAGTCCTCAAATCAAAGTAAGTCTACCTCAAAGGACAGAAGAAGGTGCGCCAAAAAGACAAGGAGAAAGTCTTTTAAGTGAAATTGCAAAAAAGGCGAAGAGATCACTAGGATCCGGACTCTAAGGCAACAAGAAGAAAAGCTTGGCAGAGAACAGAGTTAGGAATAATCTTGTCAATCTTGTGCACCCAGGGTTACATGATCGTTAGTTGCTATTCTGGAAGAGGATACAGCTAGAAAAGCCAATGAAACTGAGAAGAAAAGAAAATCAGAATCTGAGAGAGAAAAATCTCAGCGAAGAAATCATCAAGGTACCGACCAAGCGAAGACAAGACTAAGAAGATTAGTCGGAAGAAGACCGTCTCAATCAACGGCGGTGTTAGTCAAAAGAAAGAAACCCCGATGATGCTCAAAAGAAAAAAGACCTTGAGCATAGCGAGTTGAAATCTCCATTCTTGAGCAGGAAGAACCAATGGAGAAAGCCTAGTTCGGGAGAATTTCATTGAAGCACAACCAGAGGCAAAAGCGTAATCGAGACTTCGGATAATGATGGACCACATGCGAGGGTATACAACTATCATAAGTTTTGAGAAAACAAAAGCTCAAGATCAAAATAGTTCATTATGTTACGGGATAATCGCTATAAGCCATCGGTAGTCAACCAATGAAGAAGACATTAGTTCTTGTACAATCTATGTCAATAAATAGTGACACGTGGAAAGTAAGATGAAAAGATGTTCTACTATGCTTTGAGGGATGCTGCTACGAAGCCATATCCTACAAAAATTTCGTTAAGGCGTGTACTATTTTTCCAATCTCGAAAAAGCGAAAATAAAGATTGAACGGATATCCGGCCAAGATATCCTTTGGATTTGACTAAGGGAAATCAAAGCTATTTCTGAGGAAGAAAATCGCATGATCATCTGCGAGATCAATTTGAAGAAGAAGTCGTAAATTGATCATGCATGTGCTTCGAATGAGAATGAAGATGGAGCTAGTTGCAGTCATACTGACAAGCAGGAGGACTGTCCGGTGGGAGGAAGAATAATAACAGGGACGTTTATTGAGTTCCTTGTTCAGACAGTTTTGTGTATCAGGCCTTTATCTGGTACACTGTCTATTGAAGATGAAGGCATACCCTTGCAAGTAAGACAGTTGCTGATGCTACCTGTTCCGTTTGACTTAGATCTTCCTGAAGCGAAAACATTTATTCGTCCACCAACTATTGAGATCAATGATGAATACATTCCTACCTCTAATGCTTATACTACTTCAATCCCATTCACTCCTCCTTCAGCAGATGTTGATCAAGTCTCCTCGTCGATTGACCCACCAGATAAACTCAGCAGATTACGTGGTGAAGTGAATGAGATGAAGGAGACCATCAATGATCTGAAGAAGATGATGACAGAACTCCTCAAGAGCCATCAATGATAATTATTTATGATTATAACAAATAGGGGAGAACAACAGAAAAGAAGAGAAGAAGAGAAAAGAAGAGAATAAGCAAGAAGAGAGAGAATGAGAAGAAGATGTTTAGAATGTTCAAAGAAGAAGGTGTGGTGAACGGACAAGTGAAAGGAAGAAGTCAAAGAAGAAATTACGGAGATAAGTTTGTTTTGTGTTCTTTTCAAAACATTGTATTTTGTTTTCTTGTGTATATAATTTGTTATCATCAAAAGGGAGAGATTGTTAAGTCAAATGACTTTACTTACATATGATTTTGATGTATAACAAAAGAGCAAAATAAAAAGAAATGAAATCTGAGAGGAAGTGAGAAATCTGATCAAGTCATCTGAGACGAAGGAAGGCAGAGGCGATACAAAATGAAGCAGCCTTAAAATGAAGCAGAGCGGTAAGAGAAGCAGGCAGACAGCTAAACAAAGCAGCACGAGCCAGATGCAAATAGTAAAGCGCAGACGGAGAGTCAGATGCAAATAGCGAAGGAGACGAAGACGCAAATACAGACGCAGAGACACAGGCGATATAAAATACAGACGAAGAAAAGCAGTTGGGAATTGAAACAAGGCGAAGGAGTCGATTCGAGTTAATTCTTTGGGTTATGACTTTATACACCATTTCTCATGCAAAAGCACTTTGTTTGTTCATAAAACCACAAGGACCGTGGATCGAGATTAGGTATTTGGTGATATGATTTGATCATGCAATTTGGATTGAACAACTTAAATTGTGGTTAAGTTAAAATATAAAGGTGTCGATTAGAGTGCGTGGGAGACATCAAATTTAGTTGTAAGTTATTTTAATGCCAAACAAATGGTCGTCTTCTTCTCTTTGCAGTCCTCATGTTTGCTTATACGAATACGTTATTGGCATTTGGCGAGAATCGGCATTATCATAGCGATTAGAACAAAGATACAGAGTGAGAATTACTCTTTATTCATGATAACAAATTTTTGGACGATCGAGCTTTTATGTCTCTTATGACATCTTTTTCCAACACTTCAACGACGACGACTAAAATATCTATCATGTGTTAAAGATTAATGTAATCAGTAACGGAAAAGTTATTGTAAGATTGTATGAACAAATGTATTAAGCATCTAAACAACAGATTTTTTCTTGTCGTCGACATAATCCATAAGACTTTGAAAAGGTGTGAAGTTGAAAATCGAGAGGATGAGTGCATAAATCTTGTGTGACAGTTTGATGGCCGTAATGCGGTGGTGAGAATCCTTTGTATCTCAAATTTTAGTTTGATCTTGACGGGAATTGATTTGACAATTCCATTAGAAATGATATATTCTCGACACGGTATAAGATGTCCCCAATTCTTTGGATATCATTGTTGAATATGATACCCTCAACTTGCGACCCCTGTTAATTATGAAGGGATTATGGATAGATAAGTTGATAAAATGTAAAAGGAAGAAAGTGTAATTGATATACCTCGAAATCGCGGAAGACAAACTTTTGTCTTTTAGTGGATGAATTAACCAAGCAACGACTGTTGTTTTCTTAGACCATCACTTGACAAGACCATGATTGCACTCAGGGGAAAATATTGTTCATCGATAAGCGATTATCTATCTTTGAAAGAAAATGTTGGATGGTCAAGCCAAGACAAATAATAATGTGAACTGAGAAAACAAACAAATAATATACCTCGGAGGAAATTCAATGTTTTATAATTTGACTAATTGGAATATTTCACGAAAACAATATTCCTTGTCTTTTCTCGAAGTCGAAGATTGAAAAGTTCCAGGGAATAATAAGAACTTTAAGCGATTCAGGAGTTGGCGCCCTAAACGAAGCTACATATAAGCTGCCGTGTGAGAATACAGGTTGATGGAGATAAATTCCAACATGATCAAGTGTTTGACCTTGGGATTTGTTTATAGTCATTGCAAACACAGAATTTATTGGAAATTGTGTTACGATGAAAGGAATTCCATTTTTAGTTCTCCGGAGATTGCAAGGGAATCTTAGGTATAAAAATGATTTTTCCTTTGTGAGGTCCAAACACAATTTCAGCTGAAATTGTATGATCTTTTAGTTGTCTACATATCAATCTTGTTCCATTGCATAATCCTTCCGTTGGATTTAAATTTCTCAGAAGCATAATTGGAGAGCCTTCTTTCAGCAAAAGCTTATGAGGAGGTAGGCCTTTAGGATTCAAAGAATTGAGAAAATCTTGATAATCAGCTTGATGTCTGCGATCAACCGTCTTGTCAAAACTCACATATGAATGCAAATCTCTTGTTAATTTTTGAATCATCATGTCATTAATTTCATCAACACAACTATTTGTTGGACATAGCACGATCTGTTTATCATCGATATGGGTCGGGATGAATATAAGCTCAGTCGTCAGGAAGGCGTTTTCCAATAATCTAGTGAGGATAATTGTATATTAGGAAAATATAATAAAAGCAGGGAAAAAAGGTTAGTATGTCGTTGAATGAAAAAAGCAGTGACCTATTAATAGATTGATCCTTGTTGTCGTAAGGAATAATGAGTTCATTTGGTAAACATATTTGATCTTGTTCATCCATTGGTTCAGCGCCTTCTCCAACCCGTAATAAGAAATCACAAAAATTTGGATTTGAGATAGCTCTCATATTTGTCGTTAAACAGAATTTAGAGATGTGGCGCCAGAGATGTGAATTTAGAAGACTTGAATCAATGAGTTGTTGTTTGGTTGCTTGGTGAATAGCGGCAATGTTTGGCGAAAGTCACCACCAAATACAACAATTTTACCTCAAAAGGCTAATCGAGTTCATTATATCTTGAAGTAAGTGTCAAATGCTTGATGGCTTCTCGTTTTGCCATGGAAGCCTCGTCCCATAAAAATAAGGTTTGGATTCAAATATCAATTTTACAACATTATTACATTTACTCGGTGACAAAATTTTTGCTTTGATAAATCAAGGGGATTTAAATCTTGAGTGAAATGTCCTACCGCCTAGAAGAATTAATGACAAACGCTGATGTCATAGCTACGATTACAATATGTCCCACGAGATCGTAAAATTGCAAGAAGAGCTCGATATAAGAAAGTTTTACTGTTCCCGGGACCATCGATAAAATAACTACGATCGTTGAAGTGAAATTGAATTCATTATTAAATCAAATATGTGCTTTGCTCATTGTTTAGTTTTGATTGTAATAAGAGGTCTTGTTCATCAATCTCTATATTCATCTCACTTTCTACCTCCTTAGTCTGTCTTTGGCGATAATCGATCTGAAATTCATGTTCGGTGAAATGATAATCAGTAAGCATTTTCCCATTGTTCGAGAGATTTATTGATATCTTGAAGAGCCATTTTTGTATTATCATCAGATGTATACTTATTAGAGGAAGAATAAGCATATAGGTAGTCGGAGCGAGTAGGTGGCCTGCGAAAGTTTCCCAGAGTTCCCTAGGAATTGCGGGTGAACAATAGAACAAGAGTGTAGCAAATAACAATCTGAGGGATGTTGGCATTTGAAATATGATAGCTTCGTCAAATGTTTGTTGTATGTAAGAGTCAGATGCTAGCAATCCTAATTGCAGTCAAAGGCATCCACGAAATAGTTCGACTTTTCACCATCAAGTTAACAAATTGTCAAGCGATGTTGGTCCTCTAACATTACGAGCAATAATCTCAAGTAATACCTTTCTCCTTCTCGAGGTCAACGATAACTAATAGTCCTATAACTTTTCTCTGCTTTCTTTCGACCACGTCCTTGTTTTTGATGCCAAACAAAATGTTGGGGAAATCCGCATCTGAACATTTCATTTCGCACCTTTTGATTTGTTGAATTGGTCGAAAAGAATTCCGTCAACATTGTTTTGATGAAGTCAATATTCCTCGATAAATCGACAAATTAGCATCTTTGCGAAGGAAGCAGGTTGTTGATCCGGAAGGTGAACTTGGGTATATAGATGGATGGATTAATCTCGTGGTGGAATTCATATATCGCCATAAAGCTTGAAATTGAAATCAACGACCTTCATGGAAATTAGTGATTTTGTCAATATCGAGACTGGTTTCTTGGTCGTTGACACTAAAGTTCACAAGATCGTGGCCACTTAAATACATATTTGTATAAATATTTAACAAGCTTCATAGTGGAACATATTTCAACATTAATGTGGCAATCAACCAACATCGGAAGGTACGGGTTATGAGGAACCACCCATCTATTATCAACCTCGTGTGCGAAATTTTAACTTTTCTTCCATCATCTCTCGTCTATAACGATGATAATCTTCATCATGGACGATGAAAGGTAAAATCCTTGGAGTAGTGACTTTTGCATACACCATTTCTCATGCAAGGCACCGTTTGTTCATAAAACCACAAGGACCGTGGATCGTATGCTAATCACAAGAGAATATAATATGGAATTGTGATCGGGATTAGGTATTTCAGGTGATATGATTTGATCATAGGAATCTGGATTCAACAACAAATTGTGGTTGAAGTATTAGAAGCAAGTGAGCATGAGGGAATCACGTTTTGAAATTCAATTACGTAAACAAATGCGGCAACATCTCGAAAATTGCTTTTTGATCAACTCATTTTCATAATCTCAAATTTAAGCCTGAACACTGGACAATAAATCGGTATGTCTTGTGCTTTTAGTGGAATTTAAGATTCTCTTGTATTTCTTTCCACATAGGATTGCAAGTCATAGTGAGAAAATATCTGGTTTGTCATATTTTTGCACTAGAGCCATTGCATCGAGATAACGCGTTCATGTCCCTTGGGCGCCGATAAATGAAATTTGGGAGGACAACTCACGACCATTGTAAAACTTGAGTTTGACCCGATAATAACGCTTATCTAAAACACCACAAAATTTACGATCGTATTTAGATTCTGTTTTTTCCTATGGAAGTCAAGCCGTGATGTTTCAATCTTTATATAAGAACCAACAACGAATTGTTGTAGTAGTCTTAAATTTGTGGATAAGCATGGATTCATCATAACTTCTCATTTGAAGTCGATATGATAATACTCTCTCGCAGATACTACGCCATGTTTGGAGTTAAACTTGAGTAATTAGTAATAGTAATAAAAATGATAAATTAATTTAGCTCAATTAGACAATATTTGAGAACCAAGAAAATAAGCACCTGACTAACCTATGTTTTCGAGCAAATAATTCAGTTGGTTCGATAAAAGTGCATAAAGGAGCGGCGCTTGTTTGATCGAGAATCATTGTTGCTATTTGTTTGTGAATTTAATCGCTTAATCTGAGGATACCATCTGATTCACCCGTGGAAGCAGTGGGTATTGAAGCGGGTCGTAGCATGCATAATAAGATCGAATTCTATATTTGGGACTGGTATTATGAGACTTGGATATGAGGAGATTTATCATGTTGTTCATCATTAGTTTCAGTCCATATAGCAGCTACTTGTGATGCAGTAGGAAGATTGTAAATGCGCTGATCAAGACCGGGATAACATCTCAGAACAATTTCGTGATTTTCAAGGGAAGGAATATCTTTAAGACGGCGAAAGAACCTAGCATAATGATTATCTTCAAAATTGTCATAATCGACGATGTACTTTTTACGAAGTTTATCGAGCTACTAAGCCCTTTGTTGTAGTTCTTCATCGGTATCAAAGAAATAAAGTTGGATTCAGATACTTTATTGCTTGTGGACACTAAGCTGTCAAGGAAATGGTAAACTTGTCCTTGAACACGGAATGTATAAACTCCCATTGTGTTTTTGTGAGGTCACGATCATATCGGCTCCATAGGAAGTAAGCTACATTGTTATTGTATGTACGAACATTATTTCTAAATGTTCAGATTCTTCGTCACTATTTACAAACAAATACTTTAAAGCATAAGGCATCGAGGAGCAACAATAGAAATTTGTCGGACGAGCAATAAAGCGATGGAGGTTCAAGGTAAAATCGTTTTGCGTTACAATATTGACAATCTGGAGCAGAAGGGCCTGTTGAGGTTCAAGCTGGTAAATTCTGCAAGGATGTTAATGTTGAAGGAAATGTGCGATGATTTATCCTTGAAGCGTATAAAAGGACATTATCATTATGTGGACTAGTTAGGTTGAAATAGCTTCAATATAGTGAAAAAAGTTACCTTCATTTATCACGATCGGCATGGACATCAATACACGGTCACGTATTTGATGAAAAGAGGTTTATGACTCGAAGTTGGTGGTGGAAGGTTCGATATTAATGAAAGAATCATACATTGAGGTAATTCTTTCTTTGAAGTGTAGATGAAGTGGAAGTTGTGTTTTTTGCATTCGATTTTCTCTGCGTCGTCATAACAATTCTTGTTTTTTCATTTGTCATTTACATATTTTGACGTCTTTTAGCATTTCTATCCATATGTAAATACGAGGAATCGACATAATATGAACGTCTTTGATCTATCCATTCATGATGTTCGGTAAAAATGAATTGTCAGATATATATATACAGGCCTACATACATTGATATATATATGTATATATACATATATATATATATATATATATATATATATATATATATATCGATATATATATAAAACAATAAAATTGAATATATATTATAAATCGTATCACGATAAACATGTAAAAAAACATTTTGTTTATGATCTAACAAACAATTTGTCGAACAAACATGATTATAAACAATTTAAATAACTATAGCGAATTTATAAAATATATTTATTTCATTTAACTCTGACAGATACCTTACTACGAAGAATGCAGCGAGAGAATAAGCGGAGGGCCTATAAAAATGGAGTATACATGCAGTCGAACGTAGAAAGGAAAATTTGGTGGATTCGAGGTTAATAAATAACAATAGCTGAATTTTACAATAAATTTATTTAACCTAAGCATATATACCTTAGTACTCGAAGAATGTAGCGAGAGAATAAGCACGGGCCTTTAAAAATGGAGTATAAATGCATCGGAATCTAGAGCGGAGAATTTGATAACTAAAGAAGAGGGTAGTTGAGAGAAGTAAAGTTTGGGTGGATAAAATGTTTGTTGGTTGGGGTAGATTTGCTTTAAGGGTTAAAGCAGAACAACAATTAAGAAGTTAGAATATAAAGGTGTCAAAGGTGTCGATGGAGTGCGTGCGAGAGATCAAATTTCATTGTAAGTTATTTTGATGCCAAAAAATGGCCGCTTGAATGATTGATTGACAAGCGGATGCAAAAGCCAAGCTTGGAAGAAGAGAAATGATTGTAGAAGGTGAACACATCGGGAAGAAGAGTAAAAGGTAAACAAAGGTCAACCTGTCAGGAGTAGCACGTGTATAATAATTTTATCACCTATGAATTGAAGCGTCGATCTCTACTCGGGTGCTCTTCTTCTCTATTTTGTTAATGTTTGCTTAGTGTTTACTACACTACGTTTATTGGCGGTGTTTGACATTATACCTATTAATTGAAGCGTCAATCTACTTGCGAAAGAAATCATGCGATTAAAAGGAAGTGATTGTTAAGTCAAAAGCGACTTTACATAAATGATTTTGATGAAGTACAAACAATGATGAAAAGGAGAGGATGAAAAGAAGGCGGAAGTTCAAAAGCGAGCGCATGAAGTTGGCGAGATGGAAGCAAAAGCGAGGCGGAAGCAAAAGCGGGCGAAAGTTACTGCAAAAGTGAGGCGGGAGTAAGCGGGCGATGGAAAGGAGATGGCGATTCGGTCATCTTCTTCTTGCAAAAACAGAAAATGATTGTAAATGGTCAACTGTCGGGAAGAAGAGTAAAGGAAGCAATGACACTAATTTCCAAATAAGAAAAATAATTGTAGAAGGTCACTGTCGGGAGTAGCAAGTGAGAAATCTATCACTATGAATTGAAGCGTCGACCTCTACTACGGTTTGGTAAAAATTATGTCGCTCTCACCTATGAATTAAAACATCAATATACATTACGGTGTTTACTTACGCAATACACTATTGGCGGTGTTGATTTTGATGAAGTACAAACAATGATAAAAAGGAGAGGATGAAAAGAACACGGAAGTTGAAAGCGAGCAATTTGAAAAGTAGATGGAAACAAAACTAAGCGGAAGCAAAAGCAAGCGAAAGCAAAAGCGGAGAAACTTACGCAAAAATAGGCAAAGCAAACCACGTGTGAATTAAGAATCGAGTTTGAGTTAGTTACAAAACTCAATTGAATAACGGTTCTTTCAAGATTCAAGCAATCTACATTACGGTCATCTTCTTCTTGGGAAAACAGAAAATGATTATAGAAGGTCATCTATCAAAGAAGAGTAAAGGAAGCAATGACACTAATTTCCAAGAAGAAAATAATTGTAGAAGGTCAACTTTGTCGAGAGTAGCGGTGAGTCTATCATCTATGAATTGAAACATCAATCTACTTCTTCTTCTTCTCTTTGCAATCCTCATGTTTGGTTACTTTCGGAATACGTTAATATATGAATTGAAGCGTCAATCTACATTACGGTCTATTTATGCAATCGCTATTGGCGGTGTTTGACATTATTATAACGGCTAGAAGATTGTACCTATTAATTGAAAATTCAATCTACGTGACGAAAAAATCATGCACTTAAAAGGGCGAGATTATTAAGTCAAAAGCGAAATAATGATGAAAAAGCGAGACGATGAAAAGCAGATGAAGAAAATACGGAACCTATTGAAAAGCATGTTAAGTCAAAATGACTTGAGATATATGATTTTAATGAATAACGACGAAGAAAAACAGAATGAGTATAAAAATAGAATGAAGTAGAAAAAGCAGACGGAGAATGCAAAAGCATAAATAATCGTTGACTTTGACTCTTATTTATAACCTTTGTGTTCAAGCTGCTAAATCTACTTGTCACATTTAAATACCTTTTCAAGTTCACTAAATATGAATTTATTGTCCTAAAAATATTGGCCTTTGGTTTTGATTTTATGATATATTTAACCATGTTGAGATTTGTCGATTTCCTGAACCGTTCTTCACTTAATGGTTTAGCGAAGATGTCCGCCATTGATACTCTGTTTCAACGAACACTGCGTTTTAAATACATTAGAAATGCATGACTTAATGGAAGAAATGGGAAGCGAAGTTATCGTCAAGAATCTAGATATCCCAATACCGTAGTAGATTATGGGATGCAAAAGATGTTTAAAAAGTACTTACGAGGACAAAGGTAAAATTAGTCACTTACTTTCTACATGAGATTTTAAAGTTGTGTATTGATATTATGTTAAGAAAAATATATATTGCAAAATAAGGATATTTTGAACATACCTTCAATTATTATAATATCAATTTGAAAATCATTTGAACTTTCTTTTTACTAAAAGAAATATTTGATTGTTATTTGTTAGTGGCGGAGCGTGGAAAGCATAAGGTTGGAAGTGTCCAAAATCAGGAGATAGATTCAAATCGAGAAGTGGATAGATGGCCATGGTTATTGGTTGGGGTTGTAGCCTTGTTCAAGTTCAATTTAGATGAACATGGAACTACTGAAATCTGAAGTGTGACGTCACTCCATTATATTCCTAATATCGGGATCAATTCTATTAAGCATTCCTACTCAGTGTCCATTATGTTTTATAGCAAATTTGATGTTTAGTCATCTCGTTACTTCTCTCACAAGGAAATTGAACTTCAAATGCCTTTGTGATTAAATGCCTTTTGTGCTTAGTGTATTTTTTTGTATAAATCTACTTTTAAATACATCTTTATGTCTTACGTCTCACCTTTGTATTCTCCGTGTGTATTGTTAACTTGGTCTACTTTTCAACTCCGTTTATATTTTAACTTGGTTAACTTTTTCAAATCCATCTATATTGATAACCGTTAACTTTTCAACTCCATCTATTTTTAACCCGTCTCTTTCTCAAGTCCGTCTTTTTCTCTTCTTATACATCTTTTCAACTTCATCAAAATCATATATGTGACCAAAATAAGAGGCTGAAAATTAGCGCGAGCGATATATGCTGTACAAAAGCAGGCAATTAAAAAGACGAAAAAATAAAAAGAATAAATAATATGTTGACTTGACTCTTATTTATAACCTTGTGTTCAAGCTGCTTTAAATCTACTTATTACGTTTAATACCTTTTAATTGGCCTCTGGTTTGATTTTATGATATATTTAACCATGTTGAGATTTAGTCTGATTTCCCTGAACCGTTCTTTACTTAATGGTTTAGCGAAGATGTCCACCCATTGATACTTTGTTTCAACGAATTGTTCGTTTCCGAAACACATTAGAAATGCATAACTTAATGGAAGAAATGGGAAAGGAAGTTGTCGTCAAGAATCTAGATATCCTAATACCGTAGTAGATAATGGGATGCAAAAGATGTTTTAAAAGTACTTACAGGATGACAAGGTAAAATTAGTCACTTACTTTCTACATGAGATTTTAAAGTTGTGTATTGATATTATGTTAAGAAAAATATATATTCAAAATAGTTTCAAATAAGGAATTTTGAACATACCTTCAATTATTATAATATCAATTTGAAAACATTTGTACTTTCTTTTTACAAAAAGAAATATTTGATTATTATTTGTTGTTTTATAAGCAAATTTGATGTAGTTTGTCACATTTCGTTACTTCTCTCAAGAAATTGAACTTCCGTCGCCTCTACGATTAAATGCCTTTTGTGCTTCGTTTGTTTTTGTTCGTATAAATACATCTTTATGTCTTAAATCGACCTTTGTATTCTCGTGTGTATTGTTAACCGTCTACTTTTCAACTCAAGTCTATATTGATAACTTGGTTAACTTTTCAACTCCATCTATTTTAACTTCGATACTTTCTCAACTCAATCATTTTCTCTTCTTCGTCGACTTTTCAACTTAGTCATTATTCATCAAAATCATATATGTGACCAAAATAAGAGGCTGAAAATTAGCACGAAGCGATATATCTTGATTACCATATTATGTTATCTAATATTACAATTCTTGAAATGGCAACATGATAAATCTGCTAACCGTCTACTTTTTCAACTCCGTCTATATTGATAACCTGGTTAACTTTTTCAACTCCATCTATTTTTAACTTCCTCTACTTTCTCAACTCCATCTGTTTTTCTCTTCTTCGTATGTCTTTTCAACTTCATCTCTTATTCATCAAAATCATATATGTGACCAAAATAAGAGGCGGTAAATTAGCACGAAGCGATATGTGCAGTTACCATATTATGCTATCTAATATTACAATTCTTGAAATGGTTTTCATATGATGTTCATCTGACGAAAGTTATCCAGCGAGAGGCGGGAAAAGTAGGCGATGGAAAGCCTTGACGAAAGCAAATCACCTCCGAATTAAGGCGAGGCGATAGAAAAAGCAAATCACAAGTGAGGCGATAAAGTGAAACCATCAAAGTGAGATATTGAGAAGTGCAAAGTAAGACACATAAAACTTTACAAAGTGATATGTCACATTCTTGAAAAATATGCACAGCGAAATGTGCGATTACTATATTATTCATATCTGCAATCGTCTTCTAAAACTTTATGACTCTGACAAAATCTTGGTCAACACATTTACAATCTTCTATTGCATCACAGTAGCTACTATATGGACGAGACTAACGATGAATATGCTCATATCCAAGTCGCACTCGCTTCTTTGTTCAGGCATCCTTTTTGATTAAAGTAGATGAACCTCTGCTTTGTGGAGGAGTTCCTTTCGACACGAGAAAAATATATGTCTGAGGAAAGAGGATCTTGGTGGTGAAGTAGCGACTTTGCAATTTATGATAAATTTCCTCATATCCAAGTCTGCACTCGCCTTCTTTGTTTGAGGCACTCTTTTCCAAAAGTCTCGACTACATCTTCTGTATTTGTGTCATCTGTCTTACCGATGGCAACATGATAAATCTCTTCATATCCAAGTCATTGTGGGCCAACAACAACAGTGAAACAGACAACAATTAAATCGGCGGCAACAACAACGAAACTCGGAAACATTTGTACACACCAAAACAAAAAAGCTTAAGAAGATTTACAAGTAAAGAACAAGCTGGAAACCGAGGCGATGAGATTACAACATCCGGCGTCCGGTTGGTGAACAACCTTATGCTAGGTTCATGTGCTAGCTTTCAGTTAAAGTAGATGATTCTGATGAAACCTACGCTTTGACGAGAGGAGTTCCTTTCGACATGACAAAAATATATGTACAAGGAAGAGGATGTAGGTGGTGAAGTAGGAGCTTTGCAATTTATGATAAATCTCCTCATATCCAGTCTGCACTAAACTCGAAAACATCATACACAACAAAACAAAAAAGCTTAAAAGAAGATTTACAAGTAAAGAACAAGCTGGAAAGCAGAGGCGCGCGGTTACAACATTCGGCGTCAGGTTGGTCAACAACCCTATGCTAGGTGTCACGTGCTAGATTCA